>JAVLUZ010000401.1:556033-900548 GCA_036768485.1 Mermis nigrescens | reverse complement strand
GAGAAACGTCAAAAAATGGTGTTTTTATCACCATACCACCATTTTTAAGGCCATTTTTTGACCTTCAAAAAAATCTTGCACCCCCCCCCAGAAATTTCTTGCTGCCCACGTATGCTCTTCAGTACAAGAACGCGCTGCAACTAATTCAAGCAATGAATTCTACACTGTATAAAACGAAGGTTTGATTTGGTACATTTCATTGTTGCACTTTTGCTTTGCGCTAATTGGTCGCTTGATTGAAAATGGTGACAGCAACATTTGAGTTATTCGTACGACTGATTCACAATAGAGTGAAGGGTGAGTAGTGAGTAAAATTGGGCATTTATAGTACGTTTATTAGGCATGACAATGTCCAATGAGGAGAAGAGGATGCTGGCCGATTTGTTTTGGACCCGGTTTGCATGTGAATCGAAAGTGGTGTACAAGGAGCTGGCGCAGTTACAATGCGCGCAACAATCTGCATGGTTGTTGGCGCATTTTGAGTTTTTGGTACTTTGCACTTGAGTTGGCGCGGAAGTTGCAGCAGCGGCAAATACATGCCGATTTGATAAAAGAGCTGTACGACGGTTTATTGAGAGACAAAAAATACGATTTTTCAGTGTATAATGATTGCGGTATAGTAGAGCGCAAAAATTTTTTCTTGGATATAATTAAGGGTGACGTAACATTTTTGTTATAAATAACGGGCGCAAGAAATCGATCATCATTCTCACATATTATATTTGTATCGGTATGTCACATCATTTGCGCTGATCATTTTGATGAATTAAAAGTGTTATCCAAGTGTAGTTCTCCCCAATGTGTTGCATATTTGAAGAAAGCAAATAAAGATCTAATTTACTGCATTTTCGATATTTGTTCCAACTTGCTAAATGGTAACGTTCCATTATCTTTGAAACAAAAGAAACGCCTGAAACGTCACAAACGCCAAATTCGATACTTGGGTTCCAGAAAAGGAACCAATTTGACTAAAAACGCAAAATTGTCCAAAAGGGGGGATTTTGGCCGTTGTTACTAGAACCGCTACTTGGCGTCCTTGGTAGCCTACTAGCGGACATTATTACGAGACGACGATGAAATTTACAAATAAGATGGTGTTGGTTCCTCAAGATGTAGCTCTATCGAATACCAAAAAATCACCAATTCAAAAACAAATTGACGAATTTAGAAGCGAGCTGTTAAAAATTTTGGATAGCAAAGAGAGCCCTGAGCGGCAATTTCAGCTATACTCACAACTGTTTAGTCGTTATTTGACCTTAGAGGCTGAAAAACAACAGCCGCAACCACTGATTGTTAAGGAAGAAGATAAACAAGAAAAATTAACAAAAACAGAATGGTACAATTCAGTATTGGAAAATTTACCTAAAAGCAAACTGAAAAAGGCGCATTTACTAGTATCTCACATTAGAAACAGCAAACTCGTTAATATTAGCGATAATGGCAAAATTATAGTTAAGGGACGAACCATTCCCGATTCTAACATCACCGATTTGATTAACGATTTTAGTAGAGAACGAACAACCACCGCTAAACCATCCATTGGCGCCTCGGAATTATCCCAAGTTTTGTTCAAGGAGCGCATTCCCCTGGATTATATAGGAAATCCTAATAGGGTTAAAATGATTAACAAAAATATGGACCATCTGCCGTCGCATGAAGAGTCAAACGGCATGAAACGCAAATTGCACCTGGAAGAACCGGCGTCAAAAAGAATCAATATAGAGATTCCTATTGTACACAAAATTAAAAGAATGCGGTGCAAATTAAAATGGAATCAACAACAAGAACCTCAAACGCCTAAATCCTCCGAATGGACATGGCGCTTCAAACGCAAGTTTAAAGAGCCAGACTCGGATGTACCACCCTTAATGAAAAGATTAAAGCAGGAAACAATACATAAGCGCAAGTTAAATTCACCAGGAAGACGTTTAGCAAAGCAATTCAAGCAAGAACCCCTATGTCATAAACGTAAACTGGTTCTCGTGACTGCCACACGCAGTTTGTTACCAAAACGGATAAAGTATTCACCCTTGTACCCCGACAATGAATAATGTATATAAGAGGCAACACTGCGTGCGTAATTTATTTTTTTTTGATCAAAATGAACAAAAATCGGTTGTTTGAGTCAATTTACAAAAACTTGGACAATCCCTCATCTTTTGCTAGCGTTAATTTACTGTATAAAGCCGCTAAAGCAAAAGACTCCTTGGTTACATTAGACGGTGTCAAGGAGTGGCTAGCTTTGCAAGACACGTACACTCTGCACAGACCGGCTTATCAAAAATTCAAAAGGAATAAAATTTACGTGTTTGATATCAATCACCAGTGGGAATTGGATCTGGCTGATATGACTTCACTCAAAGATTACAATGACGGCTTTAAATTCATTTTGACGTGCATTGACGTTTTAAGCAAGTACGCCTGGGCGCGACAAATGAAAAACAAATCTGGCGCGGCGGTAGCTCGCGCATTTAGTGACATTCTAAATGAAGGGCATAAACCATGGCGTGTTCGTACCAATAAGGGGAAAGAATTTCTCAACCATGAATTTCAGAATGTACTCAAATCGGAACACATTGATTTTTTTACGTCTCAAAATGAAGACATTAAATGTACCATTGTTGAAAGATTTAATCGCACGCTAAAAAATAGAATGTATCGTTATTTTACTGAGAATGCTACTTACAAATGGATCGACGTTCTGGACCGGCTGGTTCGAAATTACAACAACACTATTCACAGATCAATTAAAATGAGACCCATGGACGTAACTGTTAATAACGTTCGGCAGGTATTACAAACGCTGTACGGAGAATCGAAGCGTAAAAAAATACCCAAACTAGCGGTTGGTGATTACGTCCACATTTCCAAGTACCGCCAAGTATTTGATAAAAGTTATAAGCCTCAATATATGCAGGAAATTTTTAAAATTGTTGGCGCGTTTAGCCACGATACTGAGCCCATATATAAACTGAACAATTTGGATGGTGAGCGTATTGTTGATACATTTTACGAGCTAGAGTTGCAAAAGATTGAGTATACCAAGAATCGCATTTTCAGGATTGAAAATGTATTAAAGAAACGCTGGTTGCCGAATGGCGCGAATCAGTTGCTAGTAAAGTGGTTGGATACCCGGAAAAATCTAACGAGTGGATTTTGGAATCGGATTTAGAATGAACAGAGCCAAAATAGTGAACATTGTGAAAAAAGATACATTACTGAAACGCCAGTTTCTTGGCGTTTTTGCGAGTGATCAGTTACCATTACAAATTTTGTTTCGCCCCGCGGCTCTCATCGCCAATACGGACCCCCTTAATCGTGCTGGGCAACATTGGGTTGCTTTTTATTTCGATTTAGGCGGCACTGTTAATTACTTTGATTCGTTGGGGCTCGCACCCTTTGTAGATTTGTTTCTATTATTTATGCATGAAAACAGTACCATGCAGTATTATAATAAAACGCGTTATCAGAGCTCATTTAGCGCTTCTTGCGGTCTCTATTGCATATTTTTCTTGTTTCATTGTTGCAGACATTTAAAAATTAGCACAATATTTGGATCTAATTTACTGCGTAACGACGGTATAGTGTGCGAGTTTATCAAAAATACGTTAAATGTTTGTCCTAGTACGTGCCGCTCTGATTCGCAAATTTGCGTACCGTATTAGAAAATGAACATTATATAAGACACCCGCATTTGCGTTTTATTCATTTTAGTAAATGGCGCTTTGACAACCATGCAGGATTCTACCCAGTTTTATGTCACCTTACCCAGCAATACTGAAAAAGACGGTACTGCTTCGAATTTTAGAGTAAAACTACCCCACAGAATCAGACTGGACGGCAATTGGGAAGTTGGATTAGTAGAACTTATTTATCCTTATTTGTGGTATACAATTAAACAGGGCAAAAATTATTTAATGCTGCAACTAGAGTCTAAACTCGAGAGAATACTTTTTCCCCCGGGATATCACTCGACTATCGAGAGTTTGGTTACCGCCATTAATATGGCTATTCAAAACAGCCTGCCTCAGATACAAAACAAACTCAACTCTAACAGCGTTTTGCACATTGAATACACCGCCTCGACGAACCAGCTATTTTTTTTCTTGATCCTACCATCATTAAAGGCATATACATTAACAAACGCCTATCTCGAATTTTGGGTTTCAATCAAACTATATACAGATTCAACAATGACAACGAGCCTATTAGGGTATTCAGTACTTATGCGCCCGATATAAACATTCACAATTTTGATACCATGTACATGTGCAGTAATATTGTAGAAAATCAGATTGTCGTAAACGTCGTAGCACCATTGCTACGAATTGTGGAAGTACAGGGTAATTTTAGGGGTATAATAAACAAAGTTTTTGATAATCCCCATTACTTGCCCCTTTTGCTAAAAGATATAGCGAGAATTGAAATCAATATAAAGATCGACTCTGACAAATTTGTATCATTTGAGTTTGGAAAGACAATTGTGAAACTTCATTTTCGTAAACGCTCTCAGTATTTTCAATAATATGCACGTTATTTATGTGCCCGGCAGCGCCAGCAACTGGTCGGAATATTACAAAAGCACTTTACTCGAAAATCCTCAGTACCAGCTGGGGGGTTTCCTGCGGGGCTTCAAAGCTTATGCTCCTTATCACAGGGCCAAAGGATTGGGTAGCTTTTTTGAAAGCTTATACCGACTGGCTCTGCCATTATTCAAGACCATTGGCAAGCACGCGTTAGTCAGCGGGTCTAAAATTGCCGCCGATGTAGCTACGGGGCGCAAATTTAAAGAGAGCGCCATTGAGCATGGAAAGTCCGGAGTGGCTCAGGCATTACGCGATACCACCAATCGCGTTCACCAATCAGGAAAGGGTATTGGCGTACGCAAAAAACAATCAAAAGTCAGAACCTTTGAAAAGAGAAAGCGCGGGGCAAAACTATCATTTAGAAAAAATAAGAGACCTAAACTAGTCGGTTTGGACGTGTTTGCCAATTAAGTATGAGTAAGCTGTTGGACGAGAACTCTATTCCTAGTAGTAAGAGCGAATTGGACCTCTTCACCATTCCTACTACGCAAGTGGCGATTTGGCAATCATTCTGATCCGAGGTTCAGTTGCAAAATCCGTGTACCAATGATGGGCCATATGAGTTTTGAATGCCTCCCGATATGTACATGATAGATTTGGCCAAAAATTACATTTATTTTGTGATTTGTATTACAAAACCGGATGGGTCCGAATGCAAATTGACCAAAATTCAAGGGGCACTAGGCGGCGATGTTGTTTTGCCTATAAATTTAATTGGAAAGACATTTTTTAAAGAAATTAAAATTTTCCTCAATGGAAAACTAATTTCCGACAGCGGCGACAAATATGCTTATCGTTCGTTTTTGGAAATGGAATTAAATTTTGGTAGAGATGCCAAAAAGAGTCAATTACAAGCCGCATTGTATTATTCCGATTACAACAATGAAAAAATGGGGGATAAACATGGTTACTACAAAAGAATGGATATTTTCAAAAATAGCGCCTGGATAGAGCTGATGGCACCCATGCACGCTGATTTAATGCTTCAAGATAGATTTTTGATAAATCAATGCGAATTGCATCTTGAACTGTACAACTGGACAATACCCCAAATCCCACCATCGACTATAAAATCGAAGTCAAACACCTGTGCTTTTATGTTAAAAAAGTGGAGGTCACCGAGGGTATCTCGCTTGCTATCGAATCCATGGTTCAACACACCACTTTAAAGTACCCAATCAGACGAACGCAAATTACAACATTACACATAATGGAGAATCGAAGATCGACGCCATTGAATTCGCTCTTTAGCACTTCTTTACCGAGGCGCTTGGTAGTTGGAATGGTGAACGCGGAAGCGGCAAGAGGATCCTATGGGTTGTCGCCATTCTATTTTCAAGATTTTGGAATTTCCGAAATCAAAATTGTCAGCGGCGCGACTAGCGTGCCTTCTACTCCTTACAGGCTGAATTTTGACGATAATCAATTTCTGTGCTCCTACGTTCAGTTGTTCGATGGGCTGGGTTCAGCTCAGGATGATAAAGGAAACATGATTTCCGTGGGGCGTTTTAAAAATGGTAGCACCTTTTTTGTTTTTGAGCTCAGCGCTGATGGAACCAATACCAATATGTGGGAATTTATGTGTGAGGGAACTACTAGCTTGGAAATGCAATTTGGAAAAGCCTTTCCGGTCGGAGGCGTTGAATGTATAATTTACGCCAAATTTGATTCCCTGTTAATGATTGACCACACAAGGCAGGTTTATTTCGATTACACAGTATAACATCGAGGAACAATGCACAGGCTTGTATCTTTGCCACATACTTGTTGCCAGGCAACTGGCACGTGACTTATGACATTGTATCCCCTATTACCCCAATCTTTGATTCTAGAATCATTTGGTAGTCAAAGCTAGAGTCATGAGGTTGCGTGTATCATACTGCTCTTACGTTATGCGTTTTGAGTTTAATTTGGGTCACAATTTGTATTGTTTGGTGTCAAAATGGAAGGGGGTCGCCACTATAGCATTTTGGGTTTGTCATGTTTTTGGCACCTCGCCATTATACCCAACTACTTATGGTATAAACATGCTATTGGATCAATATGAGATAATGGACAACTGTGCAAGACTGCTTATTGATGGGCTGCTGCTCCGTAAGCCAATGGAAGAAATCAATTTGTCCAACAACACATTTGCATCCATTGAGATAGATGAATCATCGAATGAAAGATTATTACTGATCAAAAATGATAAGAAAAAACAGCAGGTTAAATTGTCAAGGACGCCCTTTCGCAATTGGTTCGATGCAAGGGAAGACATTGCCACGGCAATTAGTAAAATGCAAAGTAAGACCGTTTTTATTGTGTTACAATTGAATTTTTATTATCTTTGCGTTTTAGGCAATGGGCTGCCGCCAGAAAAGAAGATAACTTTGGGGGAAAATAATGAAGAAACACATAGTAATTCACTTTCATTTATTCTTATTGTTGTGTTATTTTAATCAATAATTTAACAGCTTTGGTGATAGATGCTGGTTCAACGAGCCAGCAGCCAGAGGGCTTAGTACCTACGGAGGAACCGGAGCTGCATATATATATATCCAACGCAGCCCTTCTTATATAACGGCTGTATTGATCCTTACCCGGCAGATTCGCTGTTTCACGTGTATCATCCGGAAGACGATCACAATTACTATTAAACTGTGATTGTGCGTAGTAGATATACGTAGCTTATTTTTGTTTATGCAATTTTTATTGTAGGATTAGACAATAAAATATACAAAACAATTTGTACACAAACGCATATAGGTACATTGATCACAGTTGTCTTTTAGGCTTTGACCCTGAAAAATTGAAGTTTGATAAACAATGCATACAAGTTGAATAAGATGTTTGGATGGCTCTAACTCCCCTCTGCTCCGCTCACTGAAGCGTACGAGCATGGACGGGTCCACCCCTGCTCCGCATAGCGGCTGCCTGGGGCGCCTGGTTAATCATTCCATGACCAAATTGTTGCACAGTTGGAGTACACGACATTCCTAGATTAATTTTAGTGGCTCTAAAAAAGCTGTTATATAACTATGGAGAACGCGATTCCATGGCTGGTTGATTCTTAGATTTATTTATTGAAAAAACAGGGACCCCCAGGACAACAGGTACCTATGGTGCTTGGGATGACGCGGCTGCTCGGGATGACGCGGGTTGACCCCTTGACCAGCTGACCCGTTTCCCCTTTGGCCGCTTAACCCATTCCCCTTTGGCCGGCTAACCCATTCCCCGCTTAGTAGCATTGCGTGGCGCTCTGAACGGTGCCACCTAGGCACATGCACTAAAGTGCAATCACCTGGGGCGCCATCCAGAGTGCCACGTATTACTACTCGTGTTGACTACACAAAGCTGCACAGCATGACCTATCTGTGATCAGCCAGTCTCAGGGGTTTAAGCATAAAGCATGCGGTACTCTACAGTTTCTTGTCAATCTCACTCGGTTTTGGAGAAAATCCTTAATTTCACCAATTTTCAACATCATTTTATCCTTTTGTTCTACAAAAATTTTTTGTTTTTCTACTCTGAAGGTCTAGAATCCTTAATTTAACTTTTTGTAAAAAGGTATAATAGTTATGCTCGACCTCAACAAGTCATAATTTATTTAGAATAAAATTCTCATTATATAAGCAGACTAGTCTCTCAAAAATTGCTGTTGTCAAAAAAGCTAGCAGGTCTGATTTATCTTGCTTTGTGAAAAGAAAAGTATGTAATATTTTGTGCTCAGTAAGACTACACTACGACTTCATTACTTACACACATTTAGCTGTGAATACACAATTTTTGATAGATGACGTTGCGAATTTGCGACCATCCTCACTTTCCATCTTCACCTCCCTGCAGTGGAAACCTGGGGAAGGCCATGCGGGCTACCCTTTTCACACAATTTTTGTCCAATTTCTCATTGTTATGCATACCAGCAATGGTTGCACCGCAACATTCTTTGCTGTTAAAAACCGTGAACAAAAGCAGATAGCAAAATTTGTGTGACTCTTTGCCGCACGTTGCACTTGCTCCACAGTTTCTTGTGTTAGGCAGTCGCCTTCTAGCAAATATGAGAGCACTGTCAGAAACGGGTCTGCCTGGGTTACTGCTGTCTGAATTTTATTAACGCGTATTTATTGGTCAGTTGGATTTAAAAGAATGCAGCCTGCGTGTGGGCTTCTTTTATTAGTACACGATTTAGTTAATAGTTATGTACAATTATACATCAGTAGGTGTTTTCACTTTAAATTTTTTAAGTCACTTTTCACTGCCCTTAAGTAGATATGACCACACCTGGGCGTGGGGGGTTTGGGGGGGTATGCACCCCCCCAGAAAAGCCAAAATACCCCCCCAGAAATCAAAATACCCCCCCCAGAATTCAATTTTTGAAAATTATTTTCTGCTTTTCCTGCAATTTTTTTGATGCCAATGGATAGTGCTTGATGAGAAATGTCGAAAAATGGTGTTTTTATCACCATACCATCGTTTTTAAAGAGCCATTTTTTGACCTTCAAAAAAATCTTGCACCCCCCCCCCAGAAATTTCTTGCTGCCCACGTATGGATATGACGTTATTCTCATTTAAATTGAGTAATATGTACCTATATTTTAAGCATCAACAATCTATTTTAGCCGACTCAAACATCAAAAGGTTACTAATACAAATGTCAACCTGAAAATCTAGAGTATTTAAGGTGCTTTCTGCTAGTTGGCCAGCTTATGGTAGCACAGGGATGGTAAGCAAATCATTGCTGAGTCAACTTTATACATGCACAATCGGCCTTATGCCAACTTAATTTTATGCTCGCATTGTGCATATTGCAGAATCAAATGTAAAATAGGCCCTGCATCTTTCGTGTTTCATGCCCAAATTTGCCTCACTAATTATTCACTTTTGCAGCACAAACCTGCTCATCTTATCTTCAATTTATCTATTTAAGTTTGCACAATTTGTCGTAAGCTAGGGTTGGGGTTGATTCTTCTCCTTGATGTATTGAAGAAAAAGACAACAACAACTTAAGAATTTATAATTTTATTGAAAAATCAAAAACTAAAACTCACGATTTGCAATATTTCAATGCAAAACGCACTACAAGGCAACACGGCAAATCTGGGGGCGTAATTTGTAGGTCCGGAATTGCGCGGGCTCAAGGAGCTTGGGCGTTGAAACGGAACAAATATTATACTTGAAAAATAAACTCTTGGGACGTGATAACTGAAACTAGACAAAGTGAGGAAAGAGCCTAGACTTTGAGTCGCGCCGCTTATATAGGTCATCGGCGCTTTCAGCGCCTTTTTGATTAATTATTTTTGGCTATTTTCCACTCATCTATTCGCACTTGTTCATCCGATGTTGTCGCATCTTTTTACATGCTAATGTGCTTGTATGAGCGCTTGTTTACACGTTTAGCGGTAACTTTGGTTTTACGCTTTAACCTTCTGCAACCTTGCTAACCCCTACACTCGAAGCTTAGAGAGCAAGTCAGTTGTTGAACTATCTTTTCTATGTGGCCCTGCGGTTTTTACGCTGATTTTTAGGTCAACTTTTGGCGTTTTTTTGTCCGTTTCTTTGGCCACTTTTTGCTTCTGCAATTTGTCATTTCGTCCTTTTTCCGGTAATTAATTTGGAATAAAATCTGGTAAACAAGATTTTTGACATTTTAGCGATTAATTTAAAGTGTCTTTTCCGTCTGACATTTGTCTGCTCTGTCTGGTTCCAAAAACCGGTTTTATCTGGTTTTTACCATGCTCTACTATAGAACTGCTCTATCCGTCTACAAGTTCGCCTTTTCAAATATAATTATAGGAACACAAAAATTTGCTATATTAAATTATTGCGATTTTGATATACATAGTGCATTATCATTACGTCAAAATATTAGCTAAGCATTATCAAACATTGCGATTTGATTTACATCATAAATTTTACAAATGTTACCATATAAAAATAAAGTCAAAATATCGCTTTCGTAACATACATATTGCTTTGAAACATACAGTAAAGGATAAACGTTGTTTAAAATATGCATTTAAATATTTGTATTTTACAATTAGACACTTTGTTTCACGGCGTACATGACAATCTCCCCTTTAGCTCCAGGCGTCCTTGACTGGAACTTGATTTTGATGGCTTCGTAGGAAATATCCGTGTGCTGGTGGTTTTTCTGATGAAAGCACTTTCCGTCGTTTCTGTTGTAATGGTAGCAATGTTTCATCGGTCAATTTTTTGTCAATGGATCCTTTTTGATTTTCTTGATACTTGTTGTCATAAATACGTGTGTGAAATTGCTTTGTGCAGTTTACATGAATAGTTTGTAGTCGTCCGTTTCCATGGTCAATTATAATATTCGGATACTTTACACTAATAATTTTATAAGGACCATTGTAGACTTCCTGTAATTTTTTTGGAAATCCTCATTTTATAGCTTCATTTTTGACCAAGACTAAATTTCCTGTCTTATATTCTATATTTCTAGACTTTTCATCTCGTTTTTGCTTGTAGATTTTTTGGGCATTTTCAATTTGTTTTTGAATAACGGTTAATGCTTGAGTGAAATGATTTTTCACTTCTTCTTCATATGACTCTAGATCTAAGAGATAAAATGGTCGTTGGTAGTGTAAAGTTGCATCTATGGGGAGTCTAGGGATTCTCCCATGCATAAGGAAAAATGGGCTGAAACCTGTACTTTCATTATCATGGATGTTTGTTGCAAATACAGCATATGGGAGGTGTTCATCCCAATCTCCTTCTTGATTTCCTAAATACATGCGAATACGTGTAATTAGGGTTTGGTTTCCCCTTTCCACCTCCCCATTAGCCATAGGGTGATAGGCTGTGGTAAAAACCTGTTGTGTTTTACACAGTTTTGTAATTTTGTGCATTAGTTTGGCTGTAAAGTCACTGCCGCGATCCGATTGAAGTATTTGGGGCGCGCCATGTTGACAGACAATTTTTGTGATAAAAAGTCTGGCTATAGTTTCACTTGCAATATTTTTGGTAGCAAAAGCTTCTAAATATTTGGTAAAATAATTGACAAATACAACAATGTATTTATTTCCGTTTTGTGTTAGATTCAATGGACCAACGCAGTCAACAGCTAGGCGTTCAAAGGGCCTGTTGCTGAAATGGGTTAAAATATCTGCAGCTATTTTTGAGCGAGCAGGTTTATATTTTTGACAAAATATGCATGGTTGGCAATAATTAGTGATTTTGGTTGCCATGTTTTTCAAAAATAACGTTTAGCAATCAATTTTAATGTTTTTCTGGCCCCAAAATGGCCAGCGAGTTGGTTGTCATGATATGCATGTATTATAAGATGCCATAAGATTTTTGGTATAACAATTTGCTTTACTTTTTTATCTAGTTTATAGAGAACGTTATTCTCAATTAGGTAACCATCTTCAAGCTCTTTTTTGTCAAAATATTTTTTTAGATTGTTATCTGCTTTCTGAAGGTTTGTGATTTCTATTTTCTCATTCTCTTTTAATTCTATATTATTTGGTTCCATTCCAATGATGTTTACTTCAAAAGTAGTTTCTTCGATTTCATTTGTCTCGTCTTTAATTTTAAACTGATTTTTGTCGATGTCAAAAATTTCATTTCTTTTTGATTAGGTAGACGTGATAGTGAATCTGCGTTCTGATTAGTAATTCCCTTACGTGGTACTACTGAGATTTTTACGCCTGATATAGCCAATCCCCAGCGTGCAATCCTTGCTGATGGATTGGATTTTTCTAAAATTCCTTTTACAGCTGTATGATCAGTTTCTACTTTTACCTCATGCTGGTATAAGTATGGTCTAAAATATTTAATAAATTCTACTACAGCAAGAGTTTCTAATTCGCTAACCAAATAATTCTTTCTCAGCACGTTTCAAGCTTCTGCTGGCATACGCAATTGGATGTTCACTGTTATTTTCATTAAGTTGGGACAAAACGGCTCCTATCCCATTGTATGATGCATCTGTATGAAGAATGAAAGGTGCTTTAAAATTTGGATGAGCAAGAATTGGGGCTTCCATAAGCTTTTGTTTTAAATTTTTGAACGCGTTTTCTTGCTCTTGTTTCCATGTAAACATATATCCTTTTCTGAGGAGTTTATTCAGTGGTTCTGCTATTTTTGAGCAGTTTTGTATGTATTTTCGATAGTATGAAACGATTCCAAGGAATGATTTAATTTCTTTTTCAATTGTTGGTCTTTGCATGTTTTGGACAGCTTCAAATTTCTTAGGATCCGGGGATATTCCTTCTTGTGATATAATGGGGCCTAAGAATAGCGTTTTGGGGTGCAAAAATTTGCATTTTGTCAGTTTTACTTTCATATTTGCTTCATTTAGCCTATTTAAAAGAATGTCTAGGCAGTCGATCATTTCTCAATGGGTCGGTGCAAAAATCAATATGTCATCAAGATAGATAAGACAGATATTCCATTGGAGTCCAGAAAGAATGATATCCATTAAACGAGAGAAGGAAGCTGGCACATTACATAATCCGAATGAAAGATAGTTGAATTCGAACAAGCCTACTGGCAAGTTAAAGGCCGTTTTCTCTTTGTCTTCTTCTCTTATCGGTATAGAATAGTAAGCATTAGCCTGGTCTAGAGAAGTAAAATATTTCATTCCGTTTAATGTATCTAAAATATTGTCTATTCTAGGAAGAGGATACACATTCTTTTTGGTGATTTTGTTTATTTCACAAAAATCAATGCACATCCTTTGCTTTCCATCTTTTTTCTGAACTAAAACTATATTAGTTGACCAGGGTGATATAGAAGGACGGATTATACCTTTATTTTCTAAAGCTTGTATTTCAGCTATTATAATTTCTTTTTCTGCTGGGCTTGTGCAATAGGGGTGTTTATGTATAGGCATGCCACCTTCAGTTTCTATCATGTGCTTGGTCAGATCCGTTTTCCCTGTATCCCTTTCATCCCTTGCATAAAGGTGAGGATACTTTGTCAGAACCTTAATTATTTCTTGCTTTTGTATGTTAGTTAACGACATAGAGATATCGGCATTTTGTTTGATCCAAGTCTCGATGTTATTTATTTTGCATTTGCTTTCCCTTGCTGGTTCTGTTAGGTTTTCATTGCCCTCTGGGGTCGCCATTTGTCCTTCCATTTTGCCGTTCATTGACCTATTTTTGTTATGGATATTAATTGTGCCAAGACGCGTGCCTTTATGTAAGTGTACTTTGTATGAATTTGGGTTCATTATTTGCACTGGAATCTGGTTACTTTTCGTTTATGGTGCAAACTGAGTATGCTAAAAGTACATTTTCCTTGATATCTTGAACGGTTGGGTTAAAGAAAACCTCGTCTTTTGGCCAATATTTTTTTGACGCTTTTGCTAAAGTAACACAGACTGTACGCGGTGCAATTTCTTCATTTTTGTTTAGCACTACCGCGCTTCTACTTTTTGGCGAATTATAAGTCATTCCCATTGTGGGTATCTCAACTTCCTTGAATTTTATTGTTGATTTGTGCCAATTAAATAGAATGTTTTTAAACCTAGCAAGAAAATTTATCCCCAAAATGAGTTCAGCTGTGCATTTCTCTTGTATATACACTAATAAGGTTTCTTTTACATAGTCCACTCTTATTTTGTCAAATCCTAATCCCAGAACCTGAATTTCTCCGCCATTTGCGGCTATGGGTCATATGTTTGTTTGAAATACATTAAAGTTTGGTAGTTTTTGAGCGACTGTCAAATCTATGAGAGAATAAACCACACCTGTGTCTATCATTGCTTTTACTTCAATATGTTCATTCAATAAGACTTTTATGTGTGGAGTATGCATTCCGCTTTGTCCAACAAGGCAGATTGTGTTAGACGGACCCATTTTTTCTGATGAGTTTCCCATGTAAGACTTATTTTGACGTTCTTCATTCTCCGGTCCTGTTCTCTGTGTCAGTTTCAATTTTAAAAGTCACATAAATTGTTGTACTGAATTTTCTCGACAATTTATTGATTTTATATGTATTTTCTTAGGCAATGGAAAAGGATACAAGGTGGCTAATTGTCTTTTTCGCATTATGTAAAGAAAACTTAAGTATCCTAATTCACCAAAAATTAATGCAATTAATAATAAAATAATTAAAAGTTGCATTGGGACTTTTAACAATGTTCCAAGGTTTGTCGAGAAATTATTTTGGTTTGCATAATTAATTTTTTGACTGCATTTTGGCCCCTATAGCAGCAGTTTTAATTCCCATCCCTGCACCTGCTAAAGTTTTGCGTATTACATTTGGCTCAAGGGCCATATGTGCCGTATAATCCAATAAACAATTTAAAGTCATTCTTAATTTTTGGGTTTTAAAAAGATAATTTTTGAACTATCCGAAAGTTGGTTCTCCGGCTTCAAGTTGGTCATGAAAAACTGCTGAAGAATTAAATCGAAAAAATGTACGATTCTCTTTCCAATTTAACTCCAAAGGAACTTCTGAAACGTGTACTAAACCCTTTTCTGTTGTCCACAATTTCCCATATTGATAAATTTCAACTTTTTTATGCTCACAAATAACAGTCTCTGAAAAATGGACTAAGTCTTTACTTCCAGGGAGCTCAAACCATATGTTTCCTTCATATTCTACTGGTAGGTACTTAAAACAAGTATCGTTAATTTTAAGGTCAGTGTAAACCTTGCTTATATTTATTTGTTTACATGGCCATATTGTTAATGCATCCCCAGTAAAGGACACGACAATGTCCGTCCTCTGAAAGAAGGCTCAGGCTCCTATGGTGGGGTCAATATACAAAAGTTGCCAAATTATATCAATGTTTCTTTGATATTGATTACATAATTTGATCCAAACTGGCCAAAAGTTTGAAACTTCTTCTTGTAAAAATCGAATCTCGTGATAATTCAATTTTAAAATGACCAGATCTGGTCTTAAATTGTTTTCTGCAATTTTTGAATCGTTAATTGATGCTTTTCGAAATTCTATTTGGATTTTTGAGGGTGCCATTATTTTATGATTTGGGGCAGCCCCTAATTCATAATCAGGGTAAAATCCTACTAAGATTCCTTGCTCCATACTATAATAATGTGTTAGTTCCATGCATTTTTTGTATTTTTCTTTCAGCTTATAAGCAGCTTGCAGCTTGTCTATGACTGCAAATTTGTCACTTAATAAGGCTTCAAATTTTCCTTGAAAAGTGAAAGGACAAATTTCTTTGAAAATATCTGGAAAATACCATATATAGGTATTTTCTAAATTTTTACATTTTCCGTAGGTAGGGTGACAGGAAGATACATCTCCCAGGTCCAAGATAATAGACCTGCCATCCCAACTTGCAACTTGTTTATCTTCTATTATTAAGTTTACAACGTTAGAGCAAAGTTGAAAACAACAATAGGAAAATTGAAGTTTTAAATCTCGTTTTGACGTCCAAAATCCTTCGTGATTTTTATTTAAATGCTCTCCCTGAAATACCTTATTTTCATAAGAAAATTTACAGTCTTCATAGGAAATTGGTTCGAATTTCTTTTTGTCGAACGTTATCCATTTTCCGCCAAAAATCCCATGTAAGTGCAAACAGTCCTTGTCACTTTTGTACATTTTATTGCAAACGTGGTTTTAGGTTCAGTTCTTGGCACAAAAATCGAGACATTGACTATTTCTGGGGCTTGTAGGTCTCCGCCAAGAAAAATACATTTCACCGCCTTAGGAATATTAAAAGAATGACCGCTACAACTAATCCCACAAATTTGGGAACTTTTTTGTGTTTTGACCCTTCCCGCTGAGTACCGAGAATGCAATAATTATGTACAAAATTTTACATTTAGATATTGATACAATAATAACATATAACAATGAAACTGCAAATAGGCAAAACACTCGTACATGTGCCAATAAATAACTTATAGATATGATTGAACAATTAATTATATAACGAGCATGTGTAATATACAACATGAAGAATATATTAGACATATTAAATAATATTTTTGGGTTTTTAAAGTTTATTATTTTTTTTAAAATTAACTTTCCGATTTTATAATTTTTCTCAAATTTTGGATTTTGTAAATTTTTATTTTCTTTCTCTAGTTTTAATTTGTCAATTATGCTAAGCAAGCTTTGCGCTGATTTGATCATCAATACAGGAAGCGAGACACTTCTGACGTTCTCCCTCGTTGTTGATATCGCAAATTTTGACCTGTTTTGGGTCAATTTTGATGTCCGGGCTGGCTGGAGAGTCAGCCAATGGCGGACTAGAACAAAGATGGAGGCTTAGTTCATCTTCACTGGTCGTATTTTCGACTTAGCGTCGCAAAAACGGATTAGTCAATGGATTGACCACTTCTTCAATGGCATCAATGTCCTTTTTTTCAAGAAAAACGTCATCATCTCCATCACTCTCCAAATTAACATCCATATCTCGGTAGCGACGTACAGCAGTCTGCTCGACAATTCCTGGCAGCAAATAAATGATTGTATTTTTGAATATTTTGTGATACATTGGGTTTTGTGTCCGACAGTTTGAGCTGAATCTATTTGGTCCAAAAACTGAGAAAAATATTGCTTTTCTTTTATAAGCCTTTCAATTCCGGAATTTTTATGAATTTTTCAATGCCAAAAAATTTTGATTTGTTTTATTTGCTTGTGTCATTACAATGTAATTATAAAAGAAAAGGGACATTATTAGTGAATAAAATAGATACACAAACTTTTGACATAAAATAAATAAAACTTGAAAAACCAGGCATATGTTCATTTTGAAATGAATTAATGCATTGAATACAAAATGAATAAAATAATTTGAGACCCAAACTTTATTAAAGTTCTCACCTCTCTTCGGGGTCCATAAGCGATATTTGTATTGTGGGTTCCGCATTGTGGAGTTGTTAGCGTAACGGTTACTAGGGCCAGCAATTTCACTGGCCTGTTCTGCCGTTTGGCGGTGCAAATATTTGACTACACCGAATTCGTCCACGTCTGGGGGCGTCACCGGGGAAACCATCCAGTAATTGGTCGTATCTGGTTGCTAAGGTTACGGGCTTTGGCGTAAGGGGTGTCATCGGCCATGCTCAGGACACTTGTAGCACATGCACCGCATAGACTGCCGACGTGAGACAATATGCGCATGGTGACGTCTCTGGCGGCAATTCCGTTGGTGGCTATTACGTGCTACTTCATGCTCTGCAATTTTTGAGTTATCATTAATTATTTTATTCTGGCAATCATCCTTGATATTATATACATTATTATCAATGGATGTACAGATTAAACTCAATGTGGGGTCCCAGGGGGCACCATCCTGAATATTATTTTTACCGTCACTGGACATTGAGGTTGAATCAGCGATTTCCGACCATTGAATTGGGTTTGGGAATCGTTCTTGCAAATAGCGATTCAGCCATTCTATGTGTCTTTTATAACACCATTCGTGGTTTGTGGTGGCATCAGCTGTGGGGTTGTTGATGGTATGAACGACCTCATCACTTGATCCACCGAAATGAATCCCTTCATCAGAGTTGGCCGCATCGTTTTTGTGATAATGCTCCAAGCCTGAGGAAGAGGGGGCAACAATAACATTTATATACCCTTCAGGAGAGGTTTGCGGGAGCAACCCCTCATCTTCAATATCTGAAGTTTCTAAATTACTTTGTCTCTCAATTTGCAAAGATTCTGTTTGAGAGATCGTATTATTTGTATTCTGATTAGAATTTTTATTAGAGTGGACATTTTTCTCCTGTTTTCTGGAATTTTGCCCAAAATTTTGCCGTAATCAAGCAGTTTGGGTCCCCAAAGGGAGTTTGAAATTGGAACCTGTTCTGTACGCCTATTTTTTACATTTAAAAATGTGCTGCTAGAATAATTACTGTTGTCTCGTCTATTTTGATTATTTTCATAATTATAATTATTTTGATTATTATCTATAACCGCGATTTTTCTGATTATTTTCATAATTATAATTATGCCGACAATTTCTGGGATCAAAGTTATTTTGATTATTTCTAGAATTATAGCTTCTATTATTTACATAACCTTCAAAATTTTGGTTATTACGATCATTTAAAGTACTACTCCAATAATGATCACCATTATTTGAATTTTTTCTA
This sequence comes from Mermis nigrescens, assembly GCA_036768485.1. Lineage (NCBI taxonomy): Eukaryota > Metazoa > Nematoda > Enoplea > Mermithida > Mermithidae > Mermis > Mermis nigrescens. Next base: position 881,929 of record JAVLUZ010000401.1, on the reverse strand, counting down.
AAATAACCATTTCAATTTGACTCCATATTACTTAGGGGATAATTTGAATTATTATGAAATAGATTATTACCTTCATTGTCTCGGTTGGGACAACCAATAGCCCAATGTGGCCCACCACAACAAAGACAGCCTCCTTTGGGCTGCGGTCGGTTTTGAAGAAATTGACATTGCGACGTATAATGATTTTGGGAGCCGGTGCATATGCGACACTGGGGTCAACGAGATTTGTTGGTGTTTTTGTTACAATCCATTTTAGCTGGAGGTAAAATACTCAAATTAAATTCGTGCTTTTGATCAGATTGGGCTGGAAAAGCTTGAATACACTCTCTAAAAACTTGACTCTCAGTAAATGTTGCCCTTCTAATGGCTTCATCTAAAGTTACAAATTCCTGATATTTTAGTCCTTCGTAAACTTTAGGAAGAATCCCCCGAATAAAAATCGGTTTTATGATAGAATCCTGATTTTCAGATGTTAATTCAGGGTATGCAGATTTTGCTAATTTTAGGAGTCTTTCTGCAAATTCAAGGGTGGTCTCATTCCTCCTCTGTCTAGCATCATATATCATTCTCTGATAGATATCACTGTCCCTACCTTCCGTAAATTCACCTCCCAATTCTTCTTTAAGTTCGTCATATGTAGGGGTTTGTAACCGTCCAAGAATACTATTTAACTTTGCTAATGCAGTCCCAGCGAAATTTGATTTCAAAAATGCGATTTTATAATTGTTATCAGCATTTAAAACTCCTTGCAAAAGCATGTATTTTTTGAATTTTTTAATCCATTCCTGAAATGACTCGCCAAAAGCACCCGAAAATGGTTTAGGTGGCCTTTGACCAAGTAAAACTCCCAGACAATTAAATGAAACAAGGTCAGAAACATTAGCTCCAGAAAATTGGGCTCCACCCTGTTCGACAATTGTTTTTAATTTGTTAATTTTTCCAGTTAACGGTTCCTCAAAATCACTGAAAGCTGCTCTAAAAGCATCAGCCATTGTTTGAGGATCATGAGTCATTTTTCTAGTTATAGGTCTGTTTAATATTTCAGCTGAAAATTCTCTACGACTTTCGGAGTTTATTTCAGGAAACCAAAAATGCTGACCGAATAAAATTGAACTTTGCAAAATTTCTGATTCAGAAAAATCTAGAGCGCGTTTATAACTTTGTTCAATTATAGATGAGCCTTGAAAAAGTTCAAATGCCTGTTTGCGAGCTTTAGAAGGAACGTCAGCCAAAATAGGAGTGCTGTGGAGTCAAACACCTGGGACTTCTAAAGTTGATAAGGATTCCTGCAAAAGCTTTTCTAATTTATTCAATTTCTCAGAAGAATTATCCAAAATTTCTCCTATTCCTTCTATGGTTTCATTGATATCAGTTTGCTGTTTGTCCTCAGATGACTGCTAAGAAGAATCCGTTTTAATATTTTTTTAAAATTCTCCGCTTTCCGCTCTCAGGGGGTTATTTTTCCCAAGATCAGTCTTCAAAATAAACAATTAACGCATCAACCTCTAATTAACCAGCTGCAATATTCAATTTTATAATCTTGCCCTCAATTTCCTTCAATATAATAATCAATTCAACTTTGTATTATTCACACTCGACTTATTTCAATATTATCCAAATAATCAATCCGATTTTCAATAAATTAATTTATCTTTGATGTTATAAATACCAAAATCGGCGGCTGTCCAATTAAGATATAAAGATAGATTGTACAGTACTGCTATTGATCTGTAACTTTGTTGGGGCAGATAAAAAAAATAAAATCACTATAAATCACTTTTCAATTCAACTCTAATCTCAATTATATTAATTCGACTTTTATCCACAATAATTCTAAATTCAACAATTCAACTTTTATTTGTAATAATTCCAATCAACTTTTTATCCGCTTCCAGATAACAATATTCAACTTTAACCGCGCGGACAGCAAAATTCAAAGAAATAAACTTTTCTAAGTGTCTCCAGAAATTTAAGACTGATCAACGAGAAAATTCCTGAGATTGACCAATATTCCAGGAAGAAGGGGTCAGTGGAAAAATTTTTTTTAAATATCAAAAGACGCAAAACGCAATCCTACTTTCTGCGCCAAAAATGTCATGCCCAAATTTTGCCTCACTAATTATTCACTTTTGCAGCACAACACTGCTCATCTTATCTTCAATTTATCTATTTAAGTTTGCACAATTTGTCGTAAGCTAGGGTTGGGGTTGATTCTTCTCCTTGATGTATTGAAGAAAAAGACAACAACAACTTAAGAATTTATAATTTTATTGGAAAATCAAAAACTAAAACTTACATCTTGCAATATTTTAATGCAAAATGCACTACAAGGCAACGGCAAATCTGGGAGCGTAATTTGTATGTCCGGAATTGCGCGGGCTCAAGGAGCTTATGCGTCGAAACAAAACAAATATTATACTTGAAAAATAAATTCCTGGGACATGATAACTGAAACTAGACAAAGTGAGGAAAGAGCCTAGACTTTGAGTCGCGCTCACACATGGGCGTGGGGGGGTTTGGGGGTGGTATGCACCCCCCCAGAAGTTGAAATACCCCCCCCCAGAAATCAAAATACCCCCCCCCACAGAAAAAAATTTTTTTTGCTTTTTTAGCAATTTTTTGATGCCATTAGATAGAGCTTGATGAGAAACGTCTAAAAATGGTGTTTTTTTCGCCATACCACCATTTTTAAGGCCATTTTTGACCTTTAAAAATTTTTCACCCCCCAGAAATTTTTCACCCCCCCAGAACTTTGGTGCTGCCCACCTATGGTTGCGCTGCTTATATAGGTCATTGGCGCTATTGGCGCCTTTTTGATTAATTATTTTTGGCTATTTTCCACTCATCTATTCGCACTTGTTCATCCAATGTTGTCGCATCTTTTTACATGCTAATGTGCTTGTATGAGCGCTTGTTTACATGTTTAGTAGTAACTTTGGTTTTATGCTTTAACCTTCTGCGACCTTGCTAACCCCTACACAAGGAGCTTAGAGAGAAAGTCAATTGTTGAACCTATCTTTTGTGTGGCCTAGCAATTTTTACGCTGATTTTTAGGTCAACTTTTGGCGTTTTTTTGTCCGTTTCTTTGGCCACTTTTTGCTTCTGCAATTTGTCATTTTGTCCTTTTTCCGGTAATTAATTTAGAATAAAATCTGGTAAACAAGATTTTTGACATTTTAGCAATTAATTTAAAGTGTCTTCTCCGTCTGACATTTGTCTGCTCTGTCTGGTTCCAAAAACCGGTTTTATCTGCTTTTTACCATGCTCTACTATAGAACTGCTCTATCCATCTACAAGTTCGCCTTTTCAAATATAATTATAGGAACACAAAAGTTTTTCAATTAAATTATTGCGATTTTGATATACATAGTGCATTACCATTACATCAAAATATTAGCTAAGCATTATCAAACATTGCGATTTGATTTACATCATAAATTTTATGAATGTTACCATATAAAAATAAAGTCAAAAGATCGCTTTCGTAGCATACATATTGCTTTGAAACATATAGTAAAGGAAAAACGTTGTTTAAAATATGCATTTAAATATTCGTATTTTACAATTAGACACTTTGTTTCACGGCGTACGTGACACATGGCACAAGGATAAACGTCTTACTACATACATATATACAAATAATAAACACTACATTGTATTTACTACATCATATTTTGAACTGTATTGATTTGACTTGATATTTCTTACAGAAAAAGGCTTTCAAAATAGAACACAACGCACTGTCCTTCTTTTGTGTCCTCCATATAGTATTTACTCTGCTCCTATATGAAACAATTGTCATTTAGTACGTACAGGCTCTGCTAATTATTTTAGAACCCTATAGACCGGACTTCTATCCCCCTTTGATTCTAATATGCAAAACATATATGTACCTCTTCATGGATAGCTGTTATTGGAATTTGAGCTCGTGGACTAATGGCATCTCGGATTGGAGACACAAAGTGGCGCGCATCAGTATATGACCTAGGTTGTTGATGAGGATGAGCAGCTATATAGTAAAGCGTTGCATTCACAGTCTTTAACTGCTCCAAAATTTTCAGATTAACGTCGAGAATAGTTGTCATAATGTTGTTATCTGTATATGATAAGGACTTTTACATGGGTTATGTTCCATTTTTCATTGTTTTACCGTAAAAGTAGTGAGTAGTCCTAGATTTTGCGTAATTTCTGAATTGTATATTGTTTTCTAATGTCGTGCATGGATCCACTCAAAAAAATTACATGCCTAATACTGTAGCACCCGATTTTCCCCCTTTTTTTATAGCCTTTTAGGTAAGAAAAAAGTTTTTCAATATTATTGAATAGAGCATTTCAAAAAACGTTGAGAAATTTGGGTTTTACGATCTATACCAACAAATTTGCCAAGATATAGATCCGTTGCCCTCATCCCTTGGCCAAATCCTGGATTCAGGCTGTGTTCATTTATGTTCACTAAAGCACAGGGCACAGAAATAGAGGGTCCCTGTTGTCAAATTGGGTGCAACAGAGAATAATGTGAATTTTTGGATATGTTTATTCATTTTTTATCATGTTTTTTTCAGAATTTTCCGGGCATCGCGCTGCTTAAACTCATTGGTAACATTTACTGTCTACCATAGTGCTTTAAAACTCATGTTGTTACGTTAAGCACTGGAACACTTTAAAAAATTTAGGCAGAAAAGTACATAGCATTTTAATTGCAGTTACATAAAAGTCAGATGCATTTGGCAAGAAGGCCAAAAGTTTGACATGAGTGCCGAAAAAAGATTAAAGATTTATTTTAGTCCTTAAAATAATTTCTCAAGTATTTTTCGGCGCCTGCGGCTGATTTATGCACTAATTTTGCATGGTTTTGTGGAAAACTTTAGTTGTTGTTGTTGAAATACCTACCCACAATAGTTGTTGTTGAAATACCTACCTATATGCAGCTTGTTTCATTAATGCATAGACAATTATGTGTCTTTTTATGTTAGAAGAACAGTGAATTTTGTATGATGAAACGAGCTGCCAGTGAAAAACATTGGTTGAAATGAAGGTCGCTTAAGATCTATCATGGACCTCAAATCAACCATTTTTTCAACTGGTTAGTTTTTTCATTGGTTGAGAAAGACGGACGTTACTTCTGTCCCCACCTATACCACCATAAAATTGAGAAAATCAGAATAATTCTGGTAGAGATAGTTATATCGTATTCCATTATTATGTATGTTACATGATTGGTATGGCAATGTGAGCAATGGCGGATTTAGAAGGATTGTGAGAGGGCATTTTCGATTGTTCAAATATGGTTGACAAGTGTACAAAAGATGTGATTTTCCCGCAATTTCTAGCAATCATTATTTCGCGAATTTTTTATTTTTACTTTCTCAATAATTTTGAGTAGTTTTTCATTGACATTTGCTCATTTTTTTCATAATCTAAGTTTTATTTTTATGACGGAAGTTTGTAATTTACAGACCAATTAAAGCTGATTCCTGTGGGTAAATCAATGCTTTCAACGACATAGTATTATAATGATATGTTTACACAATTTGAACTCTTGTGCGCTTATAAATTTACAGAAATTTTTTGCAAAGCAATGAATGTTTATGTACCTGAAACTGCAATAAATATATATGCTGCTAAAATCTTATGTAGGCTGAGTACAATTCACATACAAATGGAGATGTAACCTACAGTATGACTTTGTGCATAAATCAAAGCATAGCTATGTAGCTACATGTATTCACATGTACACAATTTAGGTAAATACATAGGTACCCATGTATGTACCTATCTACCTATGTATGTACCATGATTGACCTGTTTTAATTGTAGCGTTGCTCGTGGCACTGATGAGAGTCATTCATTGACAGGTCTTTGTTCATGTAGGTCCGCAGAACACAATAGCGTCTAAGCTTTGAAGTCAGGGCCAATTTCTTTCCAACTAAATTCCAACCAAGCAAGATTTCAATTGAATGGAAAGACATTAAAAAAGAATGAATTTTCATTCAAAATTACTTGGACAAAGCTTGGAAATCAGTTGGGCTCCAACCGATTGTGGGGCGTTAGTTGTGTCTTGGACTGTATACCACTAGCTTCATTACACATCAAAAATTATTATCTCGCTTCATTTATTTTCTTGCCCCCACCCCACCCCTTCAAAGTGAGACTCTGTCTCTATGACATTAGTGTAAAAACAAGCTTCAGTCATTTTTACGATTTCAGGAAAAAAGTCAATCAGCTCAGCTAAAAATCAAATGACTTTCCCAAAAATTCATGACATTCTCCAAACATAACTAATAAAATAGCAAAAAAATGAGGAGGAAATGGAGAAATACTTTTTGAAAAGCAACTCGCTTTTTCCCTCAGGTTAAGTGGAAATAGATTATGCATAATGGGATGCTTATGAAGTATCTTGAGACACCAATTCATCTTGTTAATTGTTATTTGTTTCACTAGAAACAGTATTTGTGTATCAGGAACAATTTGCTAATCACCCTATCCAGGGGCGGTTTAAGGGGAGGGGCGGGAGGGGCAGCCGCTTCCTCTATCGGCCAAAAATAATTGGCAAGATAAAGAATGGGTATGCAATTTGCAATGATTTTTGGCCGTCAGTGACTATGATTTCAGAAATTTTTCCGGCGCTACCCGCCGGATGATACTTATTAATGACATTTATTTACTTTCTTGGCAATCAGGAAGTAGTTTTCTGTTTGCGTAGATTTCAAAACAATTTTAACAGCAGAATCAGCTATTTTTGCATAGTTTTATGTCCATTTCAAATTAAAAATTTTGATGTTTCGCATCAAATGCTATTAATACATGAAATCAAGCTGTAAATCATGCTTCTAGACGTCTATCCGCCTTAATTCAACAAATTCTCCAATGCTTCACGCCACATTTTTGTTAAAGTCACGTAAATTTAAAGATTTTTTGCACAAAATTATCGGAAATTCTAAAATTGTTTAGAAAATTCGTCAAAAGTGATTTTATGTGAAAGTATGCAATGTAAAACACCAAAAAATGATATTTTGCGCAATAAAGGCAAATTTTTGGACATGTTTTTGACATTTTTTGAAATAGTTGGGATACCGCCCCCTCTTAGGAAAATCATAGATCCGCCACTGACCCTATCTGTGCTCTCATATCTTCATGAAATAAGCCTAATCTCTCAAATGTCCTCTGGAAAAAATAATTATCTCATACGCAATTGTACGCTTCAATCTGCATGATCTGCTTCATGGAGTCAACTGAGAGCACAGCCAAAATGCGTTTTTAGCACACTTTTTAGCTTCTAAACTAAACATTTTCCGGCGCTCCATGCCGGATTTTTTATGTCCTCTCTTTTTCTTACCTTAAAAGCCCAGATTTTACTCAAAAATGGTGAATTTGTCGAAAAATTTTGGCGTTTTGCGCCGATTTATTATTTTCTGCATTAGTTTTCTTTCAAAACTGCAAACTTGAATGCAAAGAAAAGAATTTTGAAATGTTTTGAAGTCAAGCTTTATTTTAGACTGAGAAATTGGTCATACCGATAGCTTAAGAGATGGATTTTTAATATACAAACTTGAACTCAAGCAAGAAAATTTTTGCAATGTTTTGAATTTTTATTTCACAATGGCATTGAACTCGTTGAGAAACGCTCAAAAATGCCATTATTCTTGTTGTATCTCCTAATGGTTCCCAAGACATAGGACTTCAAAAATTTTGCCCTACTCATGATATAAAATCCTGGTTACGCCCATGCGTACATGCAAAACCTATCACTATAAACAGGGAATAATTTGAGGTCAAAAAGGGCGGATGGCGCCCTCCCTCCAATGGAAAAAAATTTTGAGATGTAAGATAAAGCATGGAAAGATCACAATTCATTGTCGTAAAATCTTCAAAGTTTTGGTGCTGTGTGCTAAATATGAAGTATTTTTTATTATTTTAGCTCAAGCGCGACCAATATATGGCTTTTCATAGCCTTTTTAGTAAGCTAACAAATATTTCGAAAACGTTCGGATTTTACGAAATTAATGGACAAAACATGTCGAAAAACGTCAAAAAATGAGGTTTTTGTGAGCTATCCCAAGGAATTTTCCGAGATAAAGATCAATTTATATTAGTTCCGCCCAGCCCCCCATCTTGACCAAATCCTAGATACGGATCTGTCTATACATATGTCTTTATAGTTATTCTTTTAACGCTGTATTCAGCAATCTGTAGACAATAAATACAAATAATACGATTTGCAATAGAATTACATACCATAAACATACAAATAATATAATTCGCAATAGTTTTTAAATTGGAACAATTCACAATTCATACTAATTTCAAATGGCAGGGATGTATTTATGGGGGTGGGAGGAAACGGTGGGCAGCATCAAAATCCTGTGGGGATGCAAGATTTTTCAAAGGTCAAAAAATGGTGGTATGGCAAGGAAAACAGCTGTTTTGAACGTTCCTCATTGAGCACTATCCATGGGCATCAAAAAATCTCGAAAAAAAAACAAAAAAAATTTCAAAAACTAATGTCGGAGAGGGTATTTTGGTTTCTGGGTGGGAGGGGACCCTCACATGTGGTGGGAGGGCGGCCGACTCCCTCCTCAGCAGTAAAAAATACTTTTGGCAGGTAAGGCAATGCATGGAAAGATGAGAAAATTGCATTTATTGCCAGAAAATCATCAAATTTTTGGCGCTTTGTGAAGTATTTTCTACAGTTTGCCACAAGCACTACCAAAAACTCAAACTTTTTGTTTCTATATCACATAAACAGATTCTCAAAAAGTTCAAGCTGTATGAGCTTCCTAAAGTTGGTTATCCCCTTTTCACCCAGAGCCAGAAAATTTTTGACTCCCGTTTTGAGAAAAATTTTATTTTTTAGGGCCATTTTCGGCCAAAAATTGGAGGTCATTTACCTTCCTGAAAATGGCCAGGGAGAACCCCACCACCACCAAAACAACTGAGCCATTAAGTACGTGCAGGCCTATATTCAGTATGCAGGATCATACAGGCACAGCATGGGAATTCTTGAGAGGGGTGAAATTATTAAGTGCGGTTTTTGGGTCCAAAAGTGGTAGATACGTGACAAAAACATTGCTTTTCAGCGCTTTGGACAATGCTCTATCTTTCTAGAGCATAAAAACATAAATAAAATTCGAGTAAAATCAAAAAAGTTGGAACACGTTGAACAAAATATAGTCAAAACATGAGAATAATAGCACAAAATGCCAAAATTTTGGCACATACCTAACATAATCTTGAAAAATTGTGCAATTTGCCTAGCTGGTCCTTTAACCACAATTTTCGAAATTTCCTTCTATACACATATGCTTCCTGACAATTGGTTGATAGCTAACGTTTGTCTGGTATTTAAAAACAAGGGAACTCCAGACAACATGAAAAATTATCGAGCTTTTCACTTACATCTACTTGTTGCAAAGTTTTTGAAAAAATAATTAAAAACTCCCTGACAACCTTTTTGGTTGAAGAAAAAATTTTGAATCCAGCACAACACGGTTTTTTGAGTAGCAAATCTACTTGTACCCAACTTCTTGCGTGTCTTAATGAATGGGTGCAAAGAATCGATAAAAAACAAAATATAGATGTTGTCTATGTTGATTTTGCAAAACCTTTCAATACAGTATCTCATGCCAAACTTTTGTATAAACTGAAACATTTAGGTATTGGGGGTGATATCCTGCTGTGGATTTCGGCCATTCTGTCTAAGCCTAAACAATGCGTCAAAATAAACAATACATTTTCAAGGTCAATACCAGTAATAAATGGTGTCTCGCAGGGTACAATTTTGTGACCAATACTTTTCGTTGTATGACCTTCTTGGTGTTCTTAATGTCAACCAGTCACAGGCAATGCCTTTTGCAGACAACCTGAAAATGTTCCGAGTCCTAAACGACATGATGGACTCTACTGAGTTACAAGATGACCTTAATGAGTTACATTTATGGTCAGAGTTGTGGTAATTAATAATGTCAAGGTCAACAAAAAATTGTATACAGAATTTTTCTGTAATTTAATATTTATGCAAAAGTTGTATTAATTAATATTAGTACAATTCGAGTTTGTAATAATTTCATTATCGCATGTACAATATAAGACATAACGTTGAGTACTATTAGTCAGTTTATTGCATGTAAGTATTTGTAATTTGATAATTATTACTATTTATTTAACTTTGTAGTAGCTACTGTACGTGTAGACAGGAAACGAGCATGCAATAAATTAGGTTACACAAAGACAATGATTGACAGGAAAAAAGTGTAATGATTGGATTAAGAAGGCATGCTAATTCAAAACAAAAGAGCTCAAAAACTGAATAATCTGGTTTAGTGCGGAGCTGTCAATCAGAAACTGACTAAAAATAGTGGAAAACTTCAAAGTCACATGCAATTTATAGAGAAGAGCAAGTACAAAAGCTTACAGTGCAGACGAAATTCCGTAAAACTATGTTAAAGCACAAAAAAGTGTACAAATGAGCGTAGTAACACTGACGCCATTTTCAAACAATGGATCAAAAAATTGACGCCTAACTCATCCAAGAAAAGTAAACTTTGAATTCAAAAGTTCTAGAAAAGGGAGATTAAATTCAAAAAAGGGCTCAGTCTTTTTGTTAGCGTCCCGTCTTAGTTCAGTGCTTTGTAGAACCTATGCGTCACTTTTGCCATCTACTCCACCACTAGCGTCATAAGTTATTGATATTGTAAGAAAGATAGGATACAAGGACGTGAATAAAGATACAAAGATATGATTTTATTGGGTTTTCGTATTAATATCGTTTATCACATAACTATGCGTGTTATAATCCTGTTTTAGGTGGCGTGTTCGTAATATGATAAAGTAGGTAGGTACAAATCAAGTAGGCGGATACTTCAATGGGGTATTTATACTCCATGCACCATAGTAAAATGGTTAGTTTCCGGCATTCAAGTGTTATGCAGAGTACGTACGGTAGGTGAGAGTTAAGATCTGTTGTGTAAGACTGGCCATGGTCTTACATATTGGGGGGCAATCTGGGAAACTGATCACTTCTCAGGATCTCTCGCCGCCTACCGTACACCGGAACTACCCGGCGACCAACACGTAAAGCGTCACGATGCCGATTAGCTCGACTTTTCTGTCGATTCTTTTTCTTTATTGCTGCTGCTCGATCGTTGTTATCTTTTGAAATCCGCCTATTGCCCGGTGCTTAGTCCAGTGTGTGTGCTGAGGGTAAACTTATTGTCCATTAGCTCAGTTATCGACATCAAATCCATGTGCCTGATGTAGGCGATTCCTGTTTTCATGGGTGGTCCGATATTTGCTATTGAAAGTTTTGATTCTTTTCTACTTCTTGTGTTGTTTTCACACGCTGCGTCATAAGGCTATAGTAAGCAGTAATGAACTGTCGATGTTTAATTTGAACCTTTTATTGCTAATCTTGTTTGTTCTTTGTTGGTGCAAAATAGTTATTTACGAGGAAACATAAAGGCTACGCATTTCCAGCTAAAAGAGGTATGAAATGTGCAAATAATTCTCGTATATTTCCAAGAATCTCTTAATAGCCTAATTCAGATCATTTTGCTGAACTCGCATTTGCATATGTGTTCTGTTAATCGCATTTGCATATGTGTTCTGTTATCTGCAATAACGAATTTCAAATAACTTTTCCTGAATACAAAAATCAGATTTTTTGCTGAAAATGCATGAAATGAGACGTGCTGATTCTGCCAGCAAACCAAACTCCCTATTTGCTTGTGATTTCTTTACTCGATTTCGTTTGCTGTGCATGCTCATATCTTTTGTTGTCATTGAGTTGCGAACCCCTTTGGACAGTTTTGTGAGCTCAATGTGATATCAAAAAAATGATGTTCAAAAATCAAATGTGCAAAAGTTTTGCGTTAATATCACGTTCTGAAAGTTTTACATCACAAAATTTCTTTGTCACAATTTGATATTTTGTCATGACACCTGACCAGTTAACCACATCATTTAATGTGCATGCTAATTACATTAGCTATGCTCTAATGCCTAATTTGCATAAACTTTATTTACTACGAAAAATCATATTTTTGCCAAATCTGTGCAAAAATGTTAATTCTCTTGCCTCCATAAGCCCCATTTTACCCCACTTACTAGTTGCTTATTGGAGTTTGTATGTGCATGCTCGTGCTTCACGTCGTACCTACCAATTTTCTAAGCACATTTGGGGGTAGCTTTTGTGAATTCATAGCAAATATTCACAATGACCTTGAAGTAAATATGCAACGTTTCTTATAAACATTTTCCGATTTTGAAATCTTCGGATTTTTGACCGCTAATGCGCACTTTATCAGTTCATTCACATGCATGCAAAATTATTTGTGCGTACCTATCTCCGCAACCTTATCCAAGTCCGGCGCGCATTCTTGCCAGGTTAGAGAGAGATTTTGAGAGAGAGCACGAGATGCATTTTGCCTTCGTAATTCGACTCAACAATTTTATCTTCAAGGACAACATTTCAAAATTCAACTCTAATGCTCAATCTTTACGCCAAGAAATCGCACCATTTTCGGTCATTTGCATATTAATTTTCAGCTCAAATGATTTTGCCTACCTTGAAAATGACCTAAAGTAAATTCGCGTATAAGATCAGAAGAGTTCACTATGAGAAATCTTTATACTCATATTTTCTTTTGGTCATTTAACTTTACCAAGTTTATATTCTAACTTGAACTTCTAAACTGTGTCTACCTTGAAAATGACCTAATGTTACTTTTATGGCGATCCAAAAAATTCATTGATAAGTTTTCATTGCCTTTCACGAGCCGACACATCACATTCAAATCAAAACAGTTCTTGGACACTTTCTGGTCACTAACCACATTCCAACTTCGTAAATATTTGATAAACAAGATGAAAAAGACGATCAAAATACGTAATTTTGTCCTTTTAAGACTGCATAATGTTTATTCAAAACTTTGCAACATGATTTTGCACCAACGAGCGCGTCATCCCCAAAACGCAATCTCAAATTGCACATTATACGCACACACCTTACCTGTGATATTTCATTTTGCGCACTATTGCCCGCCAGCCGTTTTTATACCGTCATAGGTGACGTAGACTGTGTTGACCGGTCAATTGCGTAGCGAGCTGGCCGCTACCGTATGCCCCATTGTTTGTTTATTTATTAATCGGCACGAGGTTACATTGACACTGTTTAGGGGCATGTTTTTTTGTGTTGACACACGTGTGTATGCTGTATGGCGCAGTTGTTGGCTTGCCCGAGATGACCTACATAAATTGAGCGCTCAATATGGCATGGTCAGTGGTCACTCGAGGCGTGAAACCGCGGTTTGTAAAACTTGTTTTAATGTGTTGCTCGCCTTATAAATGTAATGCCGACGGAAACAGCATAAAACAGAATATGTAACCTAGTAATAAGCGTAAGGGCAACGCTTATATGATAAGTGCGCATGTAAAGCAGCATAGGGATCTAAGGCGGTGACCCTAATTTGTTTCGGGCGATTATCCATGCACATAATAATCATCACCTTTTTAAAAGCGCAAAAACCAGCTGTTTGTTTTTTTTAAAAGAAATTTTATGTTCGCGTTTATCCAAAATGTCGGCCGCAATGCTCCAAGAAATACGGGCCAAATTATCAGATTATGTCAGCGCTTTACGCCGTTGGCAAACGGCCAACAAAACCAACGAAGAAATGGCCAAATGAATAACCGAGCCTTTTTGTTCTCCCATTTTGTCTGTGACTCGCTTGGTCGAGCTTCTCGACCAAGAGGCCCAGGTTTGCTGGGCCTGTATGGCTCACGACAATGGCAGTATGGAGGGGAGGATTCCACTCCGGCTTGGTTGGGCACTTACCATCAACACCCAACCGCCGGAGGTTGGCGCCAACCATTGGAGCGCCGCCGCCAACCAATGGGGCACCGGCTACCCTTGGAACACCAATGGTGGCATCACATGGGGCGCCGGCTACCCGTGGAACACCAACGGTGGCGTCACCAGCCACAATGGCAGCATCTACAACAGCAGGCCCAGCTCAACTGGGCTAACTCCGACACCGTCAGAAGCCGCTTTTTATGGCAGCAGCGCCAAATGCTAAGGGCGCCGCGTCAAAATTTCCGCTAATCATTATCAATATTATGTGCGGAAAGTATCTATCAGCTCATCGGCACCGATTATTTATGAATCAATAACACTGCATAATCAACTATTATAGTGAAGCGTCAAGCGCATAGCTAACGAAATAAAATATTAGTCCATACTTGGTTCAGTTATTGTATGCTCTTAGCTTAATTGCTACAATTATCTTTGTTTGATTGATGCTTATTTAGATTATTTAAGTCTCTCTCTCTCTGCCTAAATTCCTTTTACTGTTTGCATATTTCATTGAATTTTGCAAGCTTTCTGTTCAACGCTATTTTGAAATCCGGAGCGCCAACGAATTTGATTCCTACAATTATATTATTTAATTATTCTGTTAACGATATTTTGAAATATAATCCGAAATTGAAGGATTAGACATGAAATATCCTCAGACAAATGATTTTAAATATTTTTCTTGTGCTATTTTTCAGATAATTGAAAGAAACGTGAAATAGCTACAAAGTTGCAGTCAATTAACGGATCTTGAATAATTTTCTTGCGCCATATTTACATATTTTTAGATTATCAAAGTCCAATGAGCAGTCGTAAAATCTCTACAAGCTTACGGCCAACTAATACCATGGAGCAGATGAGAGAACAATTGGAGCGTTTAGAAGTAACGGTAATACGTCAGCAGCTGTCAGATGGAAGACGCTCAGCAGACAGTGCCACTGGCGCCCCCTGTAGTGTCTGCTAGCACTGGCGGAGCTGCTAGCATAGGTGAGTATTTTCATGGGCAATCGGATGAAAATTTTGATTGGTGGACTGATCATTTTATCCGCATTGCTGTAGCTAATGGTTGGGATGACCAAAAACGAAGAGTACTACTCCCGACATATTTAAGAGATTTTGTGGAAGTGGCTTACGAATCTATTCCAGACAAGGAGCGGCTAGGGTTAGATTTTAATGCCTTAATTGAGTGACTCCGTCGTCATTTTGTACCTGTTGAAAATACTGAATTAAAAGCACTGCAATTGCATAATCGTAAGCAGGGACCTCGGGAACCCGTCATCAGGTATGCCCTTGAGCTACAGCAACTAGCTATGCAAGCTTACCCAGGGGTAACAGCCGAGTATTTTAGATGCACTGAGTCGACATTTCTTTGTTGATGGTTTAAATAGTGATCTTTGGCGCTTTGTTTCAGATCGAAAACCAAATACTTTTGCAGAAGCCAAAATGTTAGCTCGTCAGGCTGAAACACAGCTTCAGCTAGAGGCTGAACAACAGCCGTCTGGCAGCTCGTTCGCGACGAGCTCCCATGGTTCAGCTGGAGGTTGCTGTCCGCCTGGGTCCCAGCGCCCCCGTCCGACCCCACAGCAGCAACGTTTGAATCAAATACATTGTTTTCAATGCGGCCGGTTAGGCCATATAAGCCGAAATTGCCATCAACCGCCCCAATAGGGTTCGTCATTTCGCACTACTTGTCCTACGCCGCCTATGCATGCAACATTCAATTGTCCAACCCATCGTCCGGCGTCACAACCACCACCGGGCCGAAATCGCCCGGGGTTGAACCATCGTCATGCCAAACAAACCCCCGGCGTGTTTTTGCGGTTCTAAACAGACTCAGAGGAGCCGAGTGATGCAGATTGGGTTGAGGAGCATAGTAAGGAGGGAGATGTTGTATGTGCTATTGACGAAGGTATGAGTCCGGTAGATTGTGATAATATGTCACTGCAAGCTAATATTAATCAACCGGCATTTTTGCTTTTTGAGCCTAATCATCAGTTTTGGAATTATTTTAAAAGATTGCAAATCGTCACAAGATATATTGCTACATTTTTTGCGTTTTTGGCCATTTTCTTGAGTTTTTCAACACTATTTTTTGGCTATTTCACTTTTAATCGCACCTCATTTGCAATACAAGCTTATCAAATTTGTGAACATCAGACATCTGGGGCTCACTTTTCTTTACCGTCCGGGTTGGCTTGTCAACCACCCACCCCAGCACTTATACGTACGTTTGCAGCTCGTATTTGGACACCTAATTTAGATGCAGCACGCATTAAAGCCTATAAATGTGCAGGAGTAACGCATACGATATGTACTAACACCGGATTTTTGGGATCTCGTGGGATAACTCGAGATTCTCAAGTCACTGACCCCATAAATAGTTATCGCTGTCAACGAATGATTTTAACTGAATATTTTTGGGGTCAAAAATTATATAAAGTGAAATCTCATTTATGGCACACTAATATTACTTTGCAAGTACGTTATGAATATTGTTGCAAGGACGTATGTCAAAGTATTAGCAATGGTATGATACAAGAAGGTCAAATAGCTACTTATGATGGTATTCATTTAACATCTAATCTTGGTGATCTCTCTGCATGTAAGCCAGATTCTGTACAATGTGAAATTGATGATGCAATAGTTATATGGGAGCCGAACGACCTGAAAGCCCCATGTCCATATGTACAAGGTGGTTCTTACGTAATTAAGCGGTCGGGACCTTATTATATTATTGAGAATATTCAAGAAGCTTTCACTGCTATTCGAAAATTACCTGTGCCAAAACATGTTTGTTTACCTAATTTTCTCATTGCTTTGACAACCAGAATCAAATATTTCTCAAAATTTTTCGGAAATCCCCGCACCAGCTAATCTTATAAAATCCGGAGAATCTGCAGAAATAAATTCTCGATTACAGTATTTAGAAGCTTCTTTTAATTGCTGGGAAACCACCCGTTTTTCTCAAATATGGACGCATATTTGTTGTATAGCTGATGCGCAGCTTCAAACTGTGCGTCAGTTATTGCGTTTAGATGCTACTTTAGCTGCAAGGTTATGGACTCAGCGTAATGATGTAGCAGCCCGATTTGCAGGGGAAACCCTCCTCATTTGGCCATGCGTTCAGGTTCAGCCCGACCTTATTTTTTGGAATTATTGTGTCGGCAAGGAGTGCTATGCGCTCTTGCCTCTTGTTATTAACGAAACTCTGTATTTTATTTTGCCAGGAACGCAAGACTTAGTTTCAACTGCTCCGCAGGTGCCCTGCTTTCAAGCACCTTCTGGCGTCCATTATGACGCCAGCCAGCACCGATGGATAAGTTCCCACGGCGTAGTTGATGTCAAACCACTATTACAACAACGGTTGGACGTTTCGATACTCCTAGATTCACCCACCACCATCATTTTTGACGCCCCAATGGTTTTTCGGGATCTAGGGCGCCAACCGCCTTTTCAGACGTCACTCGAGCTCACCGCTCTCAAAACCTGGCGGTTGCGACAGCAAATGCAACAACTCGTGAATTTTACGTCCACCCTAAACATAGATCCGGCACAATTTTGCCAAGTTTTGCGCGATATTGGGGATGGCGTAAAAGACGTTAATGGTCTGGCGGTTTCACACCTCCAGACCGCAGTAAGTGGTTTATTTCAGCAAACTGGTCATGCTATATCTTCACTTACAGGTGGAATCGGCCAGACCTTAACTAATGCAATATTTTGGTGTTTTGTCATTATAATTGTGCTTGGTTTAGGCTATCTAGGGCTGAGATACGGCTGGTGCTGTATCTGGTGTCATTAGGGTTGCGGCGTTTGCTCATCTGCTTGCCGCTGGTTTGCTATGCTGTGCCCACGTTTGTGCACGCAAATGACGTCATTGTGCTGCCCTCGACATTCACACCCCTTGAGCCAACAGCCCCTGACAGTTTGTTATCGCACCCAGCAGCCAGAAATATCCGCCAAAACACATTATCGGCGCCGAAATTGTACGCCAATTTTGGCCATTGCACAAACCGGGATAGCTATGTCCCGGCCTCATATACATGTCCGTATGCCCAATGGACGTCGGCTACTAGCCCTTGTTGACACAGGGTCTACAGTGTCAATTTTAGATAATATTACGTATTTAGAGTGTAAAGATGACCAACCCTTGCAACCGCGTCAAACGGTTACAGCCACTTCTATTACTGGTCATGCTATACAATCACCTGGTGAAATTATTTTAGACGTACAGATTGGAACTCAAAACTTACCTATAAAATTTGTCATAATGCAAAACAGTCCTTATTCTATAGTAATAGGCTGTGACGTAATAAATAAATTATGTGGCAGTTCACAACGTTTCACTTTTGACTATAAACAAAAATGTGCTTGTTTTGGTCAAAACACGCCTATTCCGTTAATTTTATCAACAGCGCGTAAAGAACAAATTGCTTTTGTCTTAGTGAAAGACACAATTTTAATACCTCCAGTTTCTATTTATTCTTTACCAATCAATGTTGATTTAAACACTTTTAATTCAACTTGGGTAGATATAAATTCTTTTACACCTTGCGACGCAATTTATATACCAAATCTGCGTTTAAATTTAAACAAAAACGATTTTTCTTCCCTTCCTATTATCAATTACTCTAAGCAACCTATTCGCTTATATAAAAACATGCGTATTGCTAGAATTTGCTCTGTTAGTCACGTCTTAACAGGTGAGGAAGCGGGAGAGTTTCGGGAAAATCAATGTCAGGAAAAACTCAAAAATTTCCGCAAATTGATTCAAGAAAAATTGATTCATGTCCTGGACCCAAGCGTTCGAAAACAATTTTCCGAATTTTTGGAAGAAAATTCATCTATTTTCGGAGTTAATAGATCCTTGGGACGGACGTCCATTGTACAGCATGGTATCGATACGGCCAATCACAGGCCAATTTCTCAGCCGCCTTATCGAATACCGTATGCTAAACGGCAAATTGTTGAGGAGCATGTAAATAAAATGTTGGAAAATGGCATTATTAGGCCATCTCAGAGCCCATGGGCTGCTCCCATCGTTCTAGCTGATAAAAAGGACGGATCCAAACGTTTTTGTGTCGATTATAGAAAGTTAAACGAATGTACTGTAAAAGATTTGTACCCATTGCCATTAATTGAGGACATTTTCAGTCAACTCAAAGGATCTACGCTTTTCACAACCTTAGATTTAGAACAAGGTTATCATCAAATCGAGTTAATTGAAGAAGACAAAAATAAAACAGCTTTTAACTCATTTTTGGGTCTTTTTGAATTTAACGTCCTTCCATTTGGCTTGTCCAACGGCCCAGCCACTTTTCAGAGAACTATGGAAAAAGTTCTGAGAGATTTAAAATGGCGAAATTGTTTCGTTTATCTGGATGACATTTTAATTTGTAGTTCTGACCCCGAAACTCACATTAAACAGCTTAAACAAGTTTTTGATCGGCTTGGCCGAGCTGGTTTAACTCTGAAATTGCAAAAATGTGAATTTGCTTTGAATGAAGTGAGCTACCTAGGTCATATTATCGATCGTAATGGTTTGCATGTTAATCCGGCCAAAATAGACGGATTATTCCACATGTCAGTGCCTCAGACTGTCACAGAGGTACGCAGCTTCCTAGGTTTAGCTAATTACTATAGACGCTTCATTAAAAATTTCGCAGATAAGACACATGCACTTAATAAATTGTTGCGTAAAAATGTGCATTTTGTTTGGTCGGAAGAATGCATGCAGAGTTTTCAAACGATCAAAAATGATTTAGTTTCTGCTACGACCCTAGCTTTTCCAGATTTTTTGCAGCCATTTTTGGTTCAGACGGATGCTAGCGGAACTGGGATTGGGGGAGTCCTAGCCCAAATGATAGAGGGGCAGGAATGTCCGGTAGCATTTGTCTCACGCACGTTAACTAAAGCTGAGCGTAATTATTCAACTGTTGAAAAAGAGGCACTGGCTATTACTTATGCCATTAAACAGTTTCGCTCGTACTTATATGGACACCATTTCACGCTCATTACAGATCATGCTCCCATCCGTCTCTTAAAAATTCATGATTCGGCACCATCTAGACTCGTTCGTTGGGTCTTATCATTGCAGGAGTACGACTACGAAATCGTTTATCGCAAGGGTCGTGAAAATGCAAACGCCGACGCTCTTTCACGCTTGCCTGCTGCTCCCGTTATTACAAAAGCAGCCATAAATGCAAAGCAGGTGTGCGCGGTGGAGATGCCACGTGACTTAATAAGTATGCAGAGACGTGATGTGTTCTTAGGTGCCATTTTTCGTTTATTACAGGCTCGACGGGTGCCGTCACACATGAACGCGGAGCAGTGGGACGCCGCCGAGAATTATCTACTCGGAAACGACGGCGTCCTTAAATATCAAAAGGATCCGAACGCCGAACCATTAGTGGCCGTCCCCCGAAGGTTAATTCCCACGCTGCTCCAGGCGTTGCATGATGACGCCACCAGCGGACATTTAGCTTTTCAGCGTACCTATGAGAAAGCTAAAGAACGTTTTTTTTGGCCGGGGTTGCGTTCTGATATATATATAAATACTGTAGGGAGTGTTTGCCCTGTCAGCGACGCCAACCCATTACATACTTTTTACCCGTCCAGCCCCTTCACTCAATTCCAGCGGCTGCTGCGATGCAGCACTGGGTTATGGATACCATGGGACCGCTGCCCGCGGCCCATGGAAAAATTAATGTTCTAGTTTTTATAGATCGCATGACTAAATGGGCCGAGACCGTGGCTACCGCAGATATCCGAGCAACAACCATTGTGGAGCATTTCCTGGAGCGCATTGTTTTGCGTTTCGGGGCGCCCAAGGTTGTCCAATCGGATCGAGGCACGGGCTTTGTCGCTGCTGTTTTTCAGGAGGTTTGCCGGCTATATCGAGTCCGGCACATCACTTCGACGGCCTATTGCCCCCAGACAAACGGATTGGTGGAGCGTTTCAACCGTACGCTGCAAACCATGCTAAGCACAACCGTTCAAGGCGAGCAGAGCGAATGGGATCGGTTCCTGCCCGCTGTCACCTTTGCTTACAACACCAGTCGACACGCCAGCACGGGATACACGCCCTACTACCTCGTTTATGGGCGCCAGGCGAAGCTACCGATGGAGCAAGCCTTAGATGCTGATACGCCAGAGGAAGCAGAGGCCCCATCGATTCGAGAAATCCATCGTCATCTACGTCTGGCACGCCGATTTGCCATTGAGGCTGCCCGGAAAGCACAAAGACAGCAGAAGGAACAATATGATTGTCAAAATCGTGCAGAAAAACCAACACCTCCCTATCGCCCGGGCCAATTAGTGCTTTTGCGGAATGCCCGAACCACGTCCAAATTCCATTTTTGTTGGCTTGGCCCGTACAAAATTCGCCGCATACGTCCGCCAAACGCCACCATTCGCGAATTAAATGGACGCCGACGAATTCGAGTCATCCATCTGAATCAAATTCGTCCATTCCATGGCGAAAAACGCGATGCATTAGATGATGCAGACGCCCTGAGCGAGGGCAGTGTTGAGTATTAAAGTTTTGGCTTATTATATGCGTATATTTAATACCTAAATGCCGATATTACGATTTAATTATTTAATCTTGTAATATTTATGATTTCTAAGTGCATCAAAGACGCATTATGTCGAGATGCGCTGCGAATAGTTTTCAATATTACGCATTATCGATATTTACATTGGCAGAGGCAATGTACGTCGCGCCAATTGCGTCATTGTGAATTTCTTTGCTATTTAGGGAGCTGGATTGGACCAGAGCCCGAAATAGCAAGAAATCTTATGACGCCACCCTGGGAGCTGGAGTGGACCAGAGCCCAGGTTAAAAAGGGACGCATTTTTAATAATTTTATATGTAATACGCCTTTCAACTACTTCATTAAGCCCCATTCTCAATATTTTGCATATTTGTCGCCACCCCCTAGCAATTTTTGGCTTCTAACATTTCAACTTTGCGACAAAAATAATAATACTCAAAATGCAGCTACACTACTCTTCAGCCGAACAATCAAACTTAAGAAGGGAGGAATGTAAGAAAGATAGGGTACAAGGACGTGAATAAAGACACAAAGATATGATTAAATTGGGTTTTCGTATTAATATCGTTTATCACATAACTATGCGTGTTATAATCCTGTTTTAGGTGGCGGGTTCGTAATATGATAAAGTAGGTAGGTACAAATCAAGTAGGCGGATACTTCAATGGGGTATTTATACTCCATGCACCATAGTAAAATGGTTAGTTTCCAGCATTCATGCATGATGCAAGAGTACGTACGGTAGGTGAGAATTAAGATCCCTTGTGTAAGACTGGCCATGGTCTTACAATATCATAAATATTATTAATTAATTTAATAAAATCTGTTAAAGATTAGCCAGGAAGTAGACAGTAAGGTGACATATATGGCGCAGAAAGTAGGATTTTTTTAACTGTGTCCGAAATCTATTTATTTTGAATCCGTTTTGAAAAAAAATTTGGTTTAGTCATTTTGCTCTTTAATACAAAAAATATGTTAGGGTTTCTTCCCCCTGGGAGTTTTACATATTTGTCTCCCCACATGTCATTCTCTTTATATTCATTTATTAAGAAAAGATTAATCATTTGAAATCACGACAGCAAATTGATTCTTCGCTCAGAGAATTATTTTTCTATTTTTGAGATACTCAGGCGCTGGGAAACTGCTCTGGTAGGTCAGTGAAAAAATAGAAAATTTTCTTAGCTATTTTTTTCAAATTTTTGAGGAATTCATAAAGGCTGAAGTAGTGCTTTGGCAGTCCCGTGAAAGGTCTGAAAAAGTACTAGCTAAGAGTTTGCTGTATTTTTTTGGGTGTTCAAAGTTGCGGTATTCTCTGAAAGGGGCAGTGAAAAATCCGTCTCCTTTGAAGCACTCCTGTGAAAATAAAACTCAGGAGAGAAACTAAGGATAAAACACGGATATTTATTCATTTATTTATATAAGGTCAAGTGTTGAGATTAAATATTAAGGTGAAAATTGAACTCAAAAGCTGAGGATAAAACACGTCGGTGTGGAAATAAAACTCAGAAAAAATTGAGGATAAAATATGTAGCCTGATTCTTTTTGTGATTTTTAGTCACTTATTTTTTGCGGTTGCGTTTCCATTTTTTTCTATGCTATGGTCGACTGGCCAGCGTCTTCAGTGGACTTTTGAGCAAAAGTTTAGGAGAAAAGCGAATATTTAAAAACTGATTAATTAATTTGATTGAAAATATGGATAATAAAACCATTATAAAGGTAAAATAGCTGTATTTTTGGAAAAGGTTAATTTTTTTGAAGCAAAAAGCGTACGCCACAATATGTAATATAAGAATTAGTAGTTACGGATTTGAATTCTGAAGAATCTGAAAATCAGGAGGCTGGGCAAAATAGTCCAAAATCTAACCTTAATCAAGAAATAATCGAAAAGTTCGAAAATACTATTGAAGCTCATTCTGTCTTTCTAGACACGCTTTTCTCAAATCAAGCGACAACTGAAGATAGTCTTCAAGCGCATCAAAGTTTTCTAGATTCACTATCTGCGAGTACTTTTTGATCTCCAAAAACCAGAAGTACCCTTAAGCATAATTTACAATCGTCAGGAACACCTCCTACGTTTAAACAGATTATTAGTTTACTCCTAGCACTTCAGGACACACTTTAATGAGTTATATTATATGTAGCACAGCAGAGCAGGAGCAGGAAGCAATTTCTCCAGCTAATTTACCCTTATTTCGAGAATTTATAATACAAACATCTCAAAAACCGCTAACTAGAGGAATGATGAATGATCACAACAATTAGAAGATGCCTTTAGACATGCTTTTGATAATTATGGTACTAATTTAGCACAAGAACTAAGACAGGGAGATCCTTCTACTCCGTTTAGGCACATTAATGAATGCGAGACCCCCCAAACCGTTTTCTGGTGCATTTGGAGAATCATTTACAGACTGGGTAGAAAAATTTGAAAAATATATGGTTTTTGCAAGGAGTTTCTGGTGCTGAAACATCATACAAAATAGCATTTATAGAGTCGAATTTTTTTGGGAACTGCTCTTGCCACTCTGACTAACATTCTGCAAACACTTCAGAATCCGAATTTGGCTGATCTTATCAAAGCTTTGAAAAACGTTTTCCCTGAGGGAAGGGACTCAGACATATATTAGGGGATGGTTTATGATGCAAAGCAGCGAAACACTGAAGCCGTTTTTGAGTTTTCTGAGCGACTCGAAAAATCTAACAAGATTAGCATACCCCCAGCTTAGTGAAGAAAATTGTGAATTAATTATAAAACCCATTTTCATCAATGGGCTTTCACCAAAAATACAAAAGGGGCTAAAATATCAAGAATTTGACACCCTTCAAGATGTAGTTAGAAGAGCCGTTTTTCCTGAACAACAAGTTTTCCGGGAAAATATCCAAGATTATCTGACCCAACCCCAAAAATCTGATTATAATTTAACGGTTTTACCTTCAGAAAAAAAAATGGAGAAAGAAATTGCAAATTTATAAGCGCAGTTGGCAAAAGAGCATTGCCGATCAAACGGATCTTATTTGTGTGGTCGGAACAATCAGCGGGCCAACACTTGTTACGCCAACCATCTAACTGTCCATCTACTTGTCATGGTAATAATAATTATTCTAATTGAGCTAATCTACTTAATAATTTAGTGAACATTTGCAA
Source organism: Mermis nigrescens (assembly GCA_036768485.1). Classification (NCBI taxonomy): domain Eukaryota; kingdom Metazoa; phylum Nematoda; class Enoplea; order Mermithida; family Mermithidae; genus Mermis; species Mermis nigrescens. Next base: position 857,385 of record JAVLUZ010000401.1, on the reverse strand, counting down.
CAATTTGGATAATTATAGTAGTAATGCAATAAATTATCGTTATGATAATTCATGAAGTTTTAGAGGTAATATGTTCAAACTGAATAGAAGAAATAATCAAGTAAATCGAAGTAATTATGATCACCATTGGATAAATAGCAATTGCAGGCAGGCAGGGAGCCCCGTGCCTCAGGTTGACCATCCTTTGACTCCCAATACTCTGAGAAATGAGGATAGGAATGCTCGTTTTTCTGAAAACCCTCAAAGATCCACAAATGACAACGTTTTTGCCAAAAACACTGGGGATGAAAATATTCAAAATATCGAGATTTTTGATATAGAAGATGAGGGGCTTCTCCCGAGAATGACCGCAAACGGGTCAGTAAATATAGTGAGTGCTCATACAGATACTCAGCCAAGTGAACAGGCACAGGATTCTGATTATGATAAAATTTTTGGCGATATATGTTATTTGTTCAACAAAGAAGCAAATGAGGATGCTGAAGCAAAATTCGCCACTCTTATCGACACAATCAACCAATATTTCGCATCTTTGCAACCGGAGCCCGTTCCCATTATCAGCAACAATTCTACTGATAGCAAGGATAGCGATTTTACAAGGGGGTGCTCAATTGGGAAACTGAGTACCAAAAATGGAAAGTCAAAAACCCATTGTTTTGGTATTCAAATGGCGATTTAATTCCATTTGACCAATGTCCCTGGGGTCATCCAGGGGACTGCAATCAATCAAGCTCGCCCGACCACAATCTTGATCCTGCTATTTCAGGCCGTTCAAAACGCCTGCCCCATCACCGACCCTGCACCTTTGTCCCATGGTGCAAGTGCCCAAAGTGTGTTTATCATCGCCAAATTGATGAAGCAAACGGAGAAAAAGCAACAACATTGGTGATAGAATTGCCTTTGAGCCCAATGGTGTCCTTAGACAAGGAAATGGGAGCAGTTGGCAAATGCAAGAGGAAGAATATTTGGGTGAGAACTTTTCTCTAAATTTCTTCAATGAACATCTTAGAAAATCCAAAAACTTATCTAATTATTTTTATAAGAAAAAGTCAATTTTTACCCCTATTTTCAGAAAAATCAACAATTTTGTCAATTTTATCATCAATTCACTCATTGTCCTTTTTATTTATCTCATACTTATTGAAATTTTTCTGTCTATGCTATATTTAACGTACTCATGCTGCATGAAAAATGTTATTGCTTTATATAAGATCATTGTTCATAAATATTACTATTGTTTGCATTTTTGTCCAAAAAGGTTATTACTAAGAAATGTATGAAAAACAAAAAATTGCATTTACTATACACTTGATGATTATTTGAAATATTATCAAAGGGAAGCAATTTTTGGAGTTTTTCGTGATAGATACCAAAAGTTGATTACTAAACAATTCCATTTTACGCTAGATTTGGGTCATATGGTGGAAAAATGTAGAAAAAATACGTATTTCATAAAATCGCCTATTACATATTTTGATAAACATAAAGTATCACAAAATGTAAATCTAAAAATTTTACATGTACTTTATGTCAAAAACAAAATTAATTTTATGTACTCATATTGACATTTTTATGACAAAAATTCACGTCTGTCAAAGCGTTTATGTGTTATCACTTACAGAAAATTTGTGTGAAAAAGAAAAATATAATCTACCTTAGAATCATTGGTTGGTTGATGAAATCTCTAAAGTCAAACTGTATGATTTTAAAATTAAAAGTGAATCTTTTCAGCAAAATTATCTTCAAAATTATATGGCTCTTTCCAGATATCTCCAATATATCCGACCCGGAGCTTTTGTTCATTGAGCTGGAGCCAGACGTGGCCACTGAGAAGCAGGGCGTTACAGAAAGAGAAAAGAGTCGGCCAAGATTAACATGGAAGCCAAAGAGGTGGCAGCCACAGAGGCCGTAGATGAGGCCAGCGAGAGTGACAAAGACCTTTAGTTGGTCACAAAAGAGAAAAATGCACACAAGCACCTCACATGCCGCCTCAAAACAAATTAGCACCTATGGCGTAAAATCAATATTTTATTTAAATTTTGTTTTTTGTGCAATCATTTTTCTTGTTTTTTCTGTAAAATGTACCATGGGCTTTCAAAACTTTTAAGTTTGTGGAACGAGTTAAAGTGGCCACCCAGTAAGCCTCCCCATTTGATTCAGTGTACTTAAGCCGTAGACATGTTAGAGAAACCTCGAAAATTGAACATCACTCTTTACATCCACAGAATAGAGCCAAAAATCACTTTTGCAATAAAATGCATGGAAATAACAAGGACTATTTGCACAAATGTAGGATTTTTAGGGTCCAGGGGAATAGTCTTGGATAAAACGGAGACAAGACCTGTATCCTATGAAATCTGCAAAAAATCTTATGTGAACATGCAATTTCAAAATTTAAATTTGACTTAAGACGCTCACGGATTTCTAACCACAAATTTGCTGTTAAAAGTACAGTTTTTATGGTGCTGTAAAGATATTTGTTCGACAGTCACAAATTTTGTCTTAGAAGAGGGTCAAGTAACCAGCTAGAATGGTGAAAATCTGATATCTGATCTAGGTGATTTAAGTCCGTACCACCCTTCTTATGGAAAGTGTAAAAATCTAGAAAGCACTTTTATCTGGGACGCATCAATTTTTCAGGAAATCTGTCCATATGTACTCCATGGTACATATAATGCTGTAATTAGTAAATTTCATGTAGTGGTAGATGAACTTCAGGCGGCTTTTATATTAAATAAAAAATACACAAAGTGTCATGAAATTAGAGACGCATATAACACAGAACATGGAGTTTTGGTGGGAATGAATTATTCTAAATCATGTCTAGAGCTAGAGTTTAAAAAACACAATTGACTAGCCCACCTCAAATAATTAAGGAAGATTTTGACCCAATTAGTCTTAAACATAATTATCTTGAAATTCGTTTACTTCAAGAAGAAATTGCAAATTTTCAGAGAGTTTGGATAGAACTTTGTCGTCAGTATCAGAGAAATATTGACATAATCCGGCAACTTTTGTATTTTGACCCCACGATGGGAGCCCAAGCGTTTTTTCAACGTAAAGATATTATCACTGATTTTACAGGGAACGCGTTAACTCTCTGAGGCTGCAAAAAACGAATGAAAGCAAAATTTACCATGATCATAAGGTCAATAAGACATGTTATAAATATTTACCAGTAGAATACAAGGGAGCTATTTGATTTGTGTTGCCAGGTGGTGAGGATTGTGACCGTAATGCAGATAACACAAATAGTTTGTCAGCTTAGCTTGCTCCTCTGTTATAGAGGGTTAATCTTTAAGCTTAGAGTACTTTATCACCTTTGCTAATGCGGATTTAGACAGATTTATTATTTATGACTACTTTAATCCCTTTGCTTGTTGCGGGTTATGCAGTACTTTGCTGTTAATAGCTAATTACTACTTAGATTGTCGCTCTCTAGAGCCGATTAAGTTGGACACAACACAAGGTAAACACTTACTCTTTTATTTGATGGCCCGCGACACAAGATGAGTCAACGGCAAATGAGACAGATGGGAGAAGAACAGTATATAAGTTTGACATGAATGAAGTGAACAACATGAATGACAAGCGGAGTGAACGACAACTTAATGGTCAAAAGTCAGGGTACTTATACAAGTTTGAGTAACACACAAATATACAAGAGTCACGTAAAACAGAACTGGAGTTTCTAATTTAGGAGTAGCGCGTGGGATAAAGGAAATTTGAATATGTGAATTTAAGAATGATTTGTATGATTAATTCGAACTTATTCTAACAGCTAAAGATAATCACTATTTGTCTTTGATGTAGCCGTACTCTGTTTTATTTTGATATTGCTGCCACCCTGACATCCTCCTCCTTCAAGTCAAATGTCCCCAGTCGACGACTCTTGGTCTTGATGATCCACTAGTTGTTCCTCGCTGCAGTCAGGTGGTCTATTTGGGTCCCATCCACTGAGATATCCAAAACATCCAGGAATAAAGCCTTGTAGTGGAATATCCATGAGGTCATTTATAGTAAAATCCCTGCTAGGATCTTCACAATCTGGGATTATGTCTTCCTTAATTTCTTCTGTGGCAGTATTCTCAACTGCTTTACTGATAGGGTGATATTGTGGTGGCGCTTGTAGCATGTGTCCAGCTTTAAGCCAAGCTAGGATGCATTTGTATTGCTCTTCATTATAACGATTGGAATATCGGATAGTAGAATTGCATCCAAGGAGTAAAGGAATATCACCATACGTGGGCAGCAAGAAAATTCTGGGGGATGCAAGATTTTTGAAAGGTCAAAAAATGGCCTTAAAATGGTGGTAAGGCGATAAAAACACCATTTTTCGACGTTTCTCATCAAGCACTATCCATTGGCATCAAAAAATTGCGGAAAAACCGGAAAAAAATTTCAAAACTTGAATTCTGGGGGGTATCTTGGTTTCTAGGGGGTTGCATACCCCCCAAACCCCTCCCCCACGCCCATGTGTGAATATCACTATCTGCTTGTATAAACATATGAAATGATTCTTGAAAGTCATGTGTTTGAATGGTGATGTAAGCTTGACCAACAGGATTAATATCATCATTTTTATATTGATTTGGGCATATCTCCAGCTCTGGAATCAGCTTAGCTGTTTCTAGATTAATTAGCTAGCTTACAGCATTGTCATCCAAAACAGCAAATAATTTTGCCTGTTTGTTGACTGTAACTAATAGGTGAGGTGTTAATGGTGTGCAGAAACGTTGAGTGCTGAGCAATAAATTCTGTAGCTCATCCATTGTCTCAGTAGATATGTCAGCAGAGACAGTTTGTGGTATTTCTGCTATGTCAAACTCTTCATCATGTTTGGTTTGGGTAGTGACCACATTTCTGTGTTGATTTACACTACTGTGGAGATTGTATGACTAACTTGTCATACTCATGTTCTTAATAGTCTTAGGTTCAGAATGATCTGTTTGGTTATGCAGAGTCTCTTTTTTTGTCAAAAAATGGCTTTGTCTGATTGACATGTAAGGTTTCTTTAATTGTTGCGTCCTTGAGTGACTGTACAACAATGTTCAGGTATCTGATTTCGATTATTTTGTATGGGCCATTGTAGAGTGGCAGTGGTTTTTGTGACAAGCCCTTATTAACAGTTTGTGACTCTTTGAGGACTAGGTCTCCAACGGAGTAATTAACATTTTGTGCATGTTTGTTGTACATTGCACTATATTTTTGTTGAGACTGCGTCATTTGTGTCTGTATGACTGTGAGTGCTTGTGTAAAGTGACGTTTGACTTCATGGTCATATGAGTCGCTGTCTGTAAAGTATATACTTGGCTCATAGTTTAGTGCTGCATCAATTTGTAGTTTAGCTAGTCGTCCATGCAATAGCTCAAATGAAGCATATCCAGTAGTCTCATTTGCATGAATATTTGTTGCAAAGACTGCATAAGGAAGATGTTCATCCCAGTCTAAGTGATTTTTACTCAAAAACATTCTGATTCGGGTAATTAGGGTTTGATTAGCTGGTTCTACCTCTCCATTAGCTATGGGATGGTAGGGTGTTGTATGTACTTTCTGTACATTCATGAGATGTGTGATTTCACCTAGAAGTCTAGATGTAAAATTAGTCCCACGGTTGCATTAGAGAACCTGCGGAGCTCCATGTGGACAAATTATGTTTGTGACAATAAGCTTGGCAATAGTTTTTGCTGTGATGTCAGGTGTGGGAAAGGCTTCCACGTATTTTGTAAAGTAGTCTATAAAGACAACAATAAATCACTTTCTATTTTCCGTGCAATCAACAGCTACTCATCCGAAGGGTCCTCTAGTTTATATGGGTTTTAGGGTTGCTGTGAAATTATGGCGCATAGGCTTATTTATTTGACAAGTTTCACATGTTCTACAGTAATTCAAAACATCTTTATTAGGTGTTTCCTAATAGTAATGTCTATTGATCAGTTGAATCGTTTTTTGTGTTTCAAAATGACCTGCTAATGGATCATTGTGGTGTGTTTGCATGATCAATAACTGTATTGATTGAGGAATTACGATCTTGTATATTTCATTCTCTTTTTGGTATAGAATGTCAGATCGAATTTCATATGATTTTGCCAAGTTTTGGTTGATTGGCAAGTTTTGCAATTGATTTATTATTTCAGCTAATTGCTTGTCTGATTTTTGCAAAACAGGCAAATTGAGCTCACGGTCTATTAAAAAGACAATTTCTGACTCACGTGGTCTGCTGATTTCATCAGTTTGTATATCGAATGCTGGTGCTGCCTTAGCATTAGGTAATTGTGAAAGGACATCAGCATTCTGGTTCAGTGTGCCTTTTCTGGGTTGAATGTTGATTTTAGTGCCTGACATGGCTAAACCCCATCATGCAATTCTTGGAGATGCGTTCTGCTTTTCTAGAACTGTCTTAACAGCTGTATGATCTGTTTGAACAGTAACTTCATGTAGATATAAGTAAGGTCTAAAATACTTTATGAATTCGACCACAGCTAATGTTTTGAGTTCTGTTATTGGGTAATTTTTCTCTGCTGGACGCAAAGTATGGCTGGCATAAGCAATAGGGTGTTCCTTATTATCATCACCTATCTGACTTAGCACAGCTCCAATTCCTTGGATGGAAGCATCCATTTGTAATATGAACGATTTTTTAAAATTAGGATGTTTTAAAATGGGAGGATTGATTAGCATTTGTTTTAGCATTTCAAATGCTTTCTGATGTTCAGCCTAATAGAAGTTTTCCTCATTCTTTAGAAGTTTGGTGTGGGGTTGTGACTTGTGACTTTTGTGCACAACTAGGTATAAAATGTCGGTAATATGAGATTAAGCCAAGAAATGACCTAACATCTTTTGGATTTTTTGGTTGAGCAATATTTGTAATTGCTTCAAATTTCTTGTTATCTGGAAGGATTCCTTGCTCAGATATACAATTGCCTAGATAATCTACTTCAGTAAGGCTAAATTTGCATTTATTTAGTTGTAATTTCATGCCTCCTTTTAATAGATGTTGGAAAATATCCTTAAGTCTGTATAGCATCTGAGCATGTGTCTTAGCATATACTAAGATATCATCCGAGTATACTAAACACGTATGCCATTGTAGACCTGACAAGAGCATATCCATTAATCTCTGAAAGGTTGCTGATGGTAAAGCCCAAAAGGTAAATAATTAAATTGGTAGAGTCCTAATGGTGTTGAGAAAGCCATTTTTTCACGATCTATTTCAGTAATTGGTATAGCCCAATGGGCGTTAGCCTGATCAAAGGTTGTAAAGTATTTCATACTGTTCAATGTATCAAGTATATCATCAATATGTGGCAAAGGATATAAGTCTTTCATTGTCACTGAGTTTAAACCACAAAAATCAATGCATAAGTGGTAACCACCACCTTTCTTTTTAACCAGAACAACATTGGTTGACCAAGGGGATAGGCTTGGCATAATTATATCTTTAGCTTCTAAAGCTTTTATTTTGTTTGATATTATTTCCTTCTCTTTTGGAGATGTTTAAAATGCTAATTTATGGACAGGAGAACTGTCACCAGTATTAATTGTATGCTCAACAAGTTGAGTTCTACCAGTGTCTTTATCACTGAGTGCATAAAGTTGAGGATAATGTGCTAAGAAATGTATTATTTGCTCCTTCTCTCTAGGGCTTAATTCATTGGAAATTATTGCATTTAGTTTGACCCAGTTTATAATATCATCTTGTGGGCTGACTACCAATTTGAGAATTCAATTCATTAAGTTCTTGTATATTATCATCAATAAAGCATTTTATACTACTGATCTTTTTTCCTCTGTATAAGATAATAGTGTATCTGTTTAAATTCAGAATTTGAACCAGTATTTCTTGGTCTAATACTTCAGATATGGCTGGAGCATAATATACATTTGCATGCTCATGCCATGGTTTTGGCTCAAATTTTACATAATTTACTGCTCTGTATTGTGATGGCACTGAAATTTTAAGCAGTGTAAGCGTTTTTAGCTTCAGTTTGCAGTTTTCATGCAAGGTTAATACGCCTCTTTTTAATGGCGAGTTATAAGGTAAACCCATACAAGGTATGTTCTGTTCTTTAAATCGAAAAATTTGCTTTTTGTTATTAAAGTAATAGTTTTTAAGACGAGAAAGAAAGTTTGATCCAAGTAAAACTGGATTATTACCGCTGTTCTGAATTAAAACCAGAATTGTTTCTTGTACATCATAGGTTTTAATAGTGATGTGAGATTCACCAAGAAGATCAATCGGTTCGCCATTTGCAGCAACTGGTTTAGCAAATGTTACTTGCAGTTACAAGTCTTTGAGTTGATGCGCAACTTTTGAACTTAATAATGAATATACTGCACCTGTATCAATTAATGCAGTTGTTTCTATCTGATCATTTATTAAAACAGGTATATGCAGTTTTCTGTACATGCATTTTGAGACATTATATGCATTATCACACGCTCCTAAGGCGTTTATTTCAATAATTTCCTGTTCTGGGTCACAGGAAACCGTTTTTTGGTTGTTTTGGCCTCTCTTTGTGCCTTTTTGTTGATTATTATAGAACCATTAGTTGTTTTGCTTTTTATTATTCTTTTTGTTTAGGTTTGGCCTTTTCTTTGCATAAGCGAGTAGAAAGACCCTCCAAGATTGTAGGAGTTATTTCTAACTACAATCATTTGTCTCTGTTGCGCTTTATATCTAAGCAATATAAAATATGCAATGTAACCTATGCCTGCAATTAAGACAAGGAAAATTATAGCATTTAATATCAATTGAAGCGGTCCTTTCAATAAAGTGTTTTGTCCGCTATTTAGATTTTGCTGTTCACCATCAAATATATGTTCTAGGGCTTCTGCTCCCTTGAACGTGTTTTCTACTCCCTGTCCAGTGCCGCCGAGGGTCTGATAAATTAAATCTGGCTGTAAAGACATACTAGCCATGTAATTTACCAAATTATTCAAAATTTGTTTTAGCAGTGCACTTTTGTACACAAAATAATGAAAAATTGAAAATTTATAGGCGCTTGTGACAGCCTATCATGAAAAATAGATGGACTATCAGATTGAAAAACGTTGTAATGACCTTTCCAGATCATATCCAGTGGCAATTTGCTCACATGTACGTTTCCTGCATTTGTTGTCCATGTATTATTGCGTTTAAAAATACCAACTGATTTATGATTACAGTCTACCGTAGGACTAAAACTAGTAAGATCATTACTACCTGGTGTTACAAACATCGAGTTGTTTTCAACTTGCATCGGTAAATATTTGTAGCACCGTGTTCTTTACTACATAATCATAATATATTTTTGTAGCATGAATTTGTTTACACGGCCATACTGTAAGAGCATCACCGGAAAAACTGGCAACTAAGTCATTATGTTGAAGTAAAGCTCTAGCGCCTATTGTAGCGTCAAATCTGAGTATTTGCCAGATAAGATCTAAGTATCTTTGCCCATGATGACAAATTTCTAGCTGCATAAAGTGGAAGTTTTCTTTTTCACTTTGAAAAATTTTTAGTCTGAGAAAATTAAGTTTTGCATTCACAGGATCATTTGGAATAATTTTACTCATTTTTGTCTCATTAAAATGAGGGTAAGAATAATTATGAATCAGAATTATTGGTCCTTGATAGGTATTCAGAGCGCTCTTAATTTCAGGACACTATTTAAATGAATTTTTAATTCTGAACACTCCTTGTAAAGCATCAATAATAAAAAATGTACCACTAATTGTTGCTTCATACTGTCCTTCTAGCTATGACTGGACAGCGCTGTGCAAAAGCGGTTTTGTTCCACAGGATTATTCCATCTGAGGTAACGCATGAACCATTTGTAGGCTTATGAGTACCTACATCACCTAAGTCTCTAATGAGGGAATTCCTATCCCATGAGGCAATGGTTCCACTCTCAATCAGAAAATTTGTGACCAATTGGCAAAAGTCACTACAGCATCATTTAAAATTAATATGAAGCATATTATTTGTTGACCAAAAACCTGGTTTACAAAGCTTTAAAGTAGCATTTTTGTAGGTTTTTGTCAAAATCACGTTTTTGCACAAATTTTGTGACACTTTTTCTTTTGTGACATAATTGGCTACAATGCCTTTAGATCCAAAAAGCCTGTATTCATACAGATTGTCCTTGTACGTAGCATACAATGAGTCGCATTAGTATTTTGTGCTTCACTTTGTGGTACAAAAACTGTTTTCTTGATTTTTTTTGGTACTTCTCCAATTTTTCCTGGAGGTTCACATGAAATTTTATGCAGAATTTCTATAGCATGCCCGCCCTTTCCTGCCCCACAGATCTGATACTGTGCTTGCGCTGCGTTAAACATGCATACAATTAGTACAGACAAATGAAAATTTTTCATCAGCCATAATGGAGCAAAGATAGTCATGAAAACATAACATATGAAATCCTCAAATCTGGTTTTATTTGCTCTCTCTTTGCTTTTTATCCTTGTCCTAAAAAAGGTACAGAAATTTAGCAATCTGTGTATAAGCTAATAAAAGAGGAATGACATAGGGTGTGTTTAACAAACTTTTTTTATGAAGGTCTTCCTTCATGCGTGCCGCTGCTCTCAGGAGCTTCTTCTGAGTAGCCGTATCAGTTGTGCATGCAGCTTCTTTCTCAACACAATGGATGTCAAGATCATAATCAAGCAGAGCTTTCTCAGCCACATTGCGGCTGGCTTCCTCAGCGGCCTCCAATGCCTGTTCAATCATGTTGTTGCAGGTGTCTGCTATATGACTGCTATATCCTGGTCCACTTTCTTTGCCAGCAGGATCTTCCTGGGTGATGACAGGCGGTGCCTCTGGCGGCGCCTGCGGTATGTCTTGGTCCACATTCAGTTGGCCCAAGTTAGCCCGGATATTCAGCTTTTGAATGCAACAAACGCAATGCTGCTCTGAGAATATTTCACAATGGCAGGTTGTTATATGCTCTGTTTCAGAATGTAAATTCTTGTCATCATTGTCTAAATCAGAAACTTTGTTATTATGCCGTGCTTCATACATAAGGTTATGCTCCTCATAAATTTTGTCAGCACTAGCAATATTATTATCATCACAGTCATATGCGGTTTCACAGTCATTAGAATTGCTTTGTACACTATTATTTGTGTGACTGTTTTGTGAATTAGCAATAGTTGAAAATCTCTGATTTTGGCTCTGATCTGAATTACAGTTATTTGGCATGAAATGAGCTGAATTTGACTGTAAATTCTGGGAATTTTGACCAAAATTACATGGAAAATTAATTTTCAGCATTAGCATAATTAGTCTGACGTCTATATTGATTAAAAGAATTCATACCCTGGCCTGGCCGGTTCGACAGCCGATATTGCGCCAGTCTAGGAGCTGTGCAAAGTTGTAATCTGCAACACTGCTCCGTGGTATGGTTTGTTTTCCGACAATACGTACAAAAACGCTAGGTATTTCTGGCCATTGGCTGTGGAGTCTGGAGCCGGATAAAATTGTCGAGTTTGCTCTCTAATTAAGCTAAACAATTGTCCATGATACCTCAATTAGAAAGAATAGGCATTATGGTATTAGTGCCAGAAAAAATATCACGTAAAATCTGGGATTCTGTGTACTGTGCTGCTTTGAGTGTGTCAGCTAAGGTAGGAAAATCGTGATATTTTAGGCCTTCCCTAATAATGGAAGATAGACCTCGGAGAAAAATTGGTTTTATGATTTTCTCATGTGCAAAATTATCAAAATCTGGATAAGCAGCAAATGCCAATTTCTTCAAATTTTGTAAATACTCTAAAACAGTTTCAGAAGCTTTTTGCTTTCCGTCAAAGATTATTTGCTGATGTACATCTGAATTGCGTCCATCTGGGAATAACGTTTTTGAAACATTTATGACTTCTCTTGTTGCAAATGTTTAATTTTTATTCTATTTCTGACTACAAATTTCACCAATGTGGGTTCTAATCCACTGTTCATGGCAAAAGAATTATTTCAGGATAAATTTCATTATCCTAGATCTCAACTAAAACTTAGATTCTCTAAGTTCAGTACTATTAATGGTCAACTCACCGTCTGATCTCTCGTTCCCAAGTCGGCTGGTTTCTGTGAGCATCCTACGGGTGTTGTGGAATAGTAAAATTCTAATTTTACTAAAGTCGGCAAATAACAAACATGCAGTAAAAACAAAAGTATATATAAGTAAAAACTATGCAAAAGACCCAATAATCAATTCAAATCCGATGCAGATGTGCCTAATTATAAATACAGAAAAAATATAAAAATATCATAAAATCACACAGTGAAGTTGAATTAATGAGCCTGGAATTCAAATTCTTGGGCGATTCTTAATGGGTTGTAGCAACACCTGGGCGTGGGGAGTTTGGGGGATATGCACCCCCCAGAAACCAAACTACCCCCACCCCCAGAAATCAAAATGCCCCCCCCCACAATTCAATTTTTGAAATTTTTTTCGTTTTTTTCGCAATTTTTCGATGCCAATGGATAGTGCTTGATGAGAAACGTCGAAAAATGGTGTTTTTATCGCCATACCACCATTTTTAAGGCCATTTTCCGACCTTCAAAAAAATCTTGCAAACCCCCCCCAAGAATTTTCTTGCTGCCCACGTATGGTTGCAAGTGGTGTGTAGGAGTTTTTCCCATTTCGATCCATTGTGTTCCATTTTGATCCATTAGTGATAAAATAAATGTTAATCATTATTAAGTGTTCTAATGTGATATTTATGATCAGTTGAGAGCTTTTAAGCCTTATCTTCAAATGCTTTTAGAATGTAATGTTGAACTAACGCTTTATTTCTAAGTGCTTTTAAACCTTTTAAGTAACAAAAAGTTTAACGTCGTACAACTATGACTAATTACTGAAATACTACAATAGTCCATTCCAAATAATAATTAATGATATTTTGCGACCATTTGCAACACTCCCCCAAAGGAGAATTTTAATAGAAATTCTAGTTCATTGTAAATAATGTGTGAAAATTACATTATGTAATCACATTACATTTGCTTATATTGTGACTTAGCAACCTTTCTACCATAACAAACTTTCGATAATGCTTTCTTTATCAATAAAACAATAATTGTAATAAGACTGATAAAGTATGGTAAGAGAACAATTGTTAATATTGCTAAAATAACTCCGCCAACGATCATTAATAAAGTTTTTATCTAATTTTTGAAAAGAAGCCAGAAAATATATTAAGATCAAGGATTGACTCTACTGCAGTCTCTCTTCCTGCTATGTTCGTTCGACGTTGTTTCTCTATATACACTAAGGTAGCATCTATATTAAAATTTGAAGTACCAGCTGGGCAGTGAGCTTCACAAGTCTCTTTAACATAATTATTTTGAAAATTTAATGCTACAGTTGCTTTCACACCAACCGATGAACAAGTAGTCGAAAATGATGCTTTGCCGCAAATATAAATGAGCTACACCTTCTCCAAAATCAGTTTTACAGGTAAATTCCAATTTCGCTCCAGTGATGCAACTATAACATCCTCCAAAACTATGTGATGTTATGAAACAGTTGATTTTTCTCAATTTTAGTAGATAACCGAAATCCTTCTAAAGAAATCTGCATTTCTAGAGCAGCAATATTATTATATTCAGCCTCAACATTGCTATTTTTATAAAACATCAAAATTCCTTGTGATGTTAATGGCAAAAGATGTTCTAATTTCGAGAATAATGGCCCTAAAATGTGGTCTGTGCAACTACATGCTACTTGGGTCTCGCGACTCTGACATCTACAAGGATCATGCGCTAAGTAGCATTCAAATTTTGAAGCCTTTCCTCTATTTGGACACTGTATTTGTCCTATAGTTCCAGAAATAGGCTGCCCAGTTGCAGATGCTTTTATAATGACCGTTTTAGTCCCATCAGTCAAAAATTGACTACCTAAAATAGGTACCAGAGGGGTCGAGACTGATGGCAAAATAAGTTTTAAGTTTTTCCATTGAATTGGAACTCCAGGACATGATATAAAAGTCTCCTGAAGAGCTTGGCCATGAATAATTATTCTCACAGTGATTTTAATTTTATATTCCCATACAGGGCAAGAAAACACTTCATATACAGAATTTGTTTCCGGTTTCACATAAGTTCTGTAAAATAGACAAGCAGAGGAACAGTAAAAACAACCACATCCTGCACAACCGCACGTTTCTGAACAATATGTAAAACCGATTAAATCATTAGCTTCTCCATTTAGTTCTTCAACCTTCGAATTTACTTTAGTATCAAGACAAGCTTCTGCTTGACAACTACCCATTTTATAACATCTTTTCGAAGATTGAACATTCATTTTAATTCAACAGAGTAAAATATTCACTATGAAACTGACAAGCTAAGCTAATTTTATTAACTTCAAAGGTTACAGTGCCAAGAGGTTCTCCATTAGGATCCTTTATTAATAAACAAGAATCTTGTCCAGATGGAACAAGTGATAAACGAGTAACTTCTGTTAAAATACATGCCATTGATCCATTAATTGACACAGAACATTCCGATTTTTGAGCATTTAACATAGCTACTTCAGCACAATTATTTGATAAATGACAATTTGACAAGAGAAAAATAATAGTGAGCAATATCTGTCTAGGTTGATAAGAAAACTGAAATCTTCTTGAATTTTGAAAGTCATTATTTTTTCTAATATGTATTAGGCTTATCCCATGACAACACAGTCTGAATATTCTTATAAATATCTTTAATATAAATATTAATATCATCGCAATATTTCTAATAATTTTTAAACAGTAATAAACTGCACCAGAGAACATATATGCAGCTATAAATATAATTAATAAATATCCGGTTGGACTACACTGAGGATTGTGAAGCATCTGAAGACAAAATATGCAATTTATCATCTCACAAAATGGTTGAGCTTCACATGAAATACTTATTTGTCTAATTAAAAGACCATTTTGCCAAAGTTTGATACTAAATTCATGATTAAACAGCTCTATGTCTCGAGGAAACTGTACTTCCTCATGAACTTGAGGCATACTTCTTTGATAACAATATGGTTTGGAGCAAATTTCAATTAGTGCAATATTCTGTTCTAAATTCATTAAAACACCACCTCTAATGCATTTAAGATTGCATTCACTACATGTTTGTATTCAAATCTTCTTTTTTAGGACCATAAATTTTGCGTGTAACACTACCCCAAGCAAGTATGGGGATTGAACCATCATCATTTATATACCAGACTGTTTCATTATCTTCGAAAAAACAAAATTTTGTTCCCAATCCTGATTTCTCACAGGAATATTTTTGACAAAATTCAGATGTTCCAACCTGTGGACCCTCCCCCTCACAAATATAATTTCGTTTCGGTCCAGTTTCATAGACTAATTGTAAGTTTTGAACAAAATACGTTTTTTCATCATATAACATTATTTGTAGTAATTTAGCTTTGATTGGCTTGGACTGAACAGCTAGGATTTGCAGAAAAGGAACAAATATTTGGTGCAGCTAAGGCTAAAATTTTATTTTTGTCTCCCTTTTACTGGATGGGGGTATTCTATTATATCCAAAAATATTGCAACCATCTGCCCATCCTGGGCAACTACATTGAATATCACAACGACCTGTGAGTCCTATATAATTTGTAGGACATGTAATAGATATTGAACATAGAATATTTACTAGGTTCATGCTTTCTTATCACTAACCCAGTTTTCTTGCACACTTGACTCATAACAAAACTCGTTTTTGAAGCCGAGCATTCATTTAAAATTTTTATTAATTCAATATCATTTCCGTTTACTAATGCAGCCCGGTGTTCTAACAATTTAATTATACTCGTAGAAATCTCAGATCCAGGTGAGACTAATGAAGTCTGAGAAAAATTAAATATATCACCTTCTGAATCGTTCATTATATTATCATAATCAACGTCAGATGACATATTAGTCAATTGAGAATTAGCTTGATTTATAATTAGCATTAACATTAAGATCATAATTGAAATATTTGGTAAATTGAAATTTATTCCTTTCAAAAACACGAGAGTATTTTTGAATTGTGAGTGGAATGTTTCTTCCACATTGGTTTTCACACTATCGACCGGATTTTGAACAATTTCAAGCGGAAACAACAGGTTTATAGGTCTGCATGTCGTTTTTTGATTAGTAGTCAAGAGCTCTACTGATCTAATTTTTTCATCATGACTTCTATTTACTTTCAAGATTTTTCCGAGTTTCCAATGACCCCAAGAATGATTATCATCCTTTATTAAGACAATTGTATTTTCTTTAGGGTATTCTCAAGAAACTATTCTCGGATGTTTATGAGAAGTCTTTAAACGTTCACGCAAATTCAATAAATAGTGTTCATACCATAAATTCCAAAAATAATCTAGAGTTTTTTGACTAGATTTCCAATATTCTAGAATTTCATCACTAAAATTCAGAACAGGAACAAGATCAGGATCCGAATGACTTTCCTCCAACTGAGGAGTACCAATTTTTGAATATGGCGCCAAAAAATCTATAGGTCTGATTACAGGAGAATTTATTTCATTTGTTTCATAAATAAGTGGACGAGAATTGACTACAGCTTCGATTTCTATTATCTGCGTAGTCAACTGATCATAATTTAATAAATTCCGTCCAATCGATTTTCTCAAAGCATTTTTCACAATGCCAATAAGTCTCTCATAAAATCCGCCTTGCCAAGGCGATAACTGTGGAATAAATAACCACTTTATCTTATTCGTAGAACAATAATTCAAAATGTTCTCATCTTCTTGTAATGTTGACCAAACAAGAGATAAAACTTTATTAGTAGATTTGAACTGAGGAGCATTATCAGAAATAATTTTATCGGGCTTTCCCTGACGAGCTATAAATCTTCTCAAGCAGTTCAAAAAAGAATTTGTTTGAAGATTATCTACGCATTCAAGATGAATTGCTCGTATCACTAAACAAGTAAATAAACAAATCCAAATTTTCTTTATACCTTCTTTGATTCTTACATTTAACGGACCTAAATAATCCAATCCAACAAATTGAAAAGGTTGTGACTCAGTCACTCGCTCTTTTGGATAAGGTGCAAATTCTGGAAGTTTATAAGGTCCGACTGAAAAATTTCTACATATCATACATTTTCGTAAAATTTGTTTCACAGTCGTTCTACCTTTAAGAATCCAATATTCTTGTCTTACAGCTGATAAAGTGTAAGCAACTCCAAAATGTTTCAATTCTTTATGTTTTTCCATTACAATAAGCGTTGTTAAATGATCCTTTGAAGGAAGTAAAGTAGGAAATTTAGCATCAAATCCTAACTGAGAATTTTCAAGACGCCCAAAACACCGTAAAATTCCATTATTGTCTTTCTGAACATTCAATTCTTTTAAATGTTTATTTTTATTTTTAAACGAGTCTAAAATATTTTGAAAATGTCTTTTTTGACATTCTCTCACCAATATTCTTTCAGCAAGATCTAATTCTTCAATTTCTAGTGCTCCACTTTGTTTTATATCATCTAAAAAATTATCATTCGCTTCCAGTTCTTTGACTGGCATTGACTTCATCTTTATAAATCGAAGGACATATACTAGGACTCTTTTTGCCTTCTTTAAACTCGAAAATCGTTCAATATTGAACATTGACTCTTCATTAGCTGGCGCATTTGATAATACACATTCATGCTCTATTTCTTCTGTTAGAGCAAAATATTCACTCGTCTCTATATCATTTAAATTAAATTCATAATTTGGCCATTCATTTATCGGCAAAATTAGCCATGAAGGTCCATGCCACCATTTAGAGCAATTAAATTCATTTCTGACTGAAATACGGGTCGCTAAATCTGCTGGATTTTCTTCACTTTTTACATATTTATATATCAAATTTTTTGATGAATTCAATTCTCGAACACGATTTCTAACAAATATACTGAGAGGCTTTGTAGATCGAATCCAATACAGAACACACTGAGAATCTGTAAAAATATATTTTTTATCAATGTTTCACTCCAATTTGTTGTTCTACAAATTCTATTGCTCTTTTCCAATTATAGCGCCCATTAGCTCCAATCGAGGAATCAAAACCTCGTGTAAAGGAGCTAATTGATTTTATGAAAATATTAAATCACATTTTCTCTCATCTCAAAAATTCATTGAGATTAAATAAATAAGCGCAGAATATGCGATTTTAGATAGCATCTACAAATGCTACTAAAATAAATTTTGATAATTCATCAATTTTCAAAAAATCTCGGAATTTCAAACAAATTATTCAAACGCCAATTTAAGCATATTTCATTCCACTCATTTATTAATACAAGTGGGAGTTTTTCATCCCATGCCAATTTCTCTTTCCACAATTTTTGTATAAAATATTTGCCTTGCAATAGCAATGGCGTCAAAAATCTCAACGGATCAAATATGCAAGCTAATTGTCGAAGAACAGATCTTTTTGTGCACACTTCTAATGATTTATTTATATCAGTGCTTTCTGGAGGAAGCGTTATTTTAATTAAATCACTAACACGATTCCATTCTAATCCAAGAATTTTTATATCAGTTTCTTCAGTCTTATCAACATCATTCATAATATTTAAAAATTCAACAGAATTAGAATTCCATTCTCGCAGATTTAACCCTGCTTCCTTGAATATTTGCTTTAATTCATAATAAGCTAATTCAGCTTCTTCATTATTCTTTACACCAAGCATTAAATTATCAATATATAAATTTTTTGAAGCTTCTAAAGCTACTTGCGTGCCTTTCTTTAACAAATGGTGTTGTAAAATAGTATTTAGAATGAAAGGACTACAGTTTGAACCAAAAGGAACACGACAGAAGCGATAAATTTCAATGTTATTATCCAAATTTTTATTTTTTGGATCTTTTAACCATAAAAATCGAGTTATATCTCTATCTTTTTCATGAAACTCCTATTTGTAAAAATGCTTTTTCGACGTCTGCTGCAATAACAATAGGATTCATTCAAAATCTTATCAACATGTCAAATAAGTTGGGCATTAAGTTATTGATATCATAAATGATATTAATTAATTTAATAAAATCTGTTGAAGATTAGCCAGGGAGTAGACAGTAAAGTGACAATAATATCCACAGCAAAATGCAATATGTTACATCTAGGAAATAAAAAATATGTTTCAGTTACCATTTAGGAACAACAGATATTCCCAAGAAAACTAAATGTAACAATTTAGGCATTTTATTTTCATCGTCTCTCAAGTTTACGAGTCACGTGCATAGCATTAAAGTAAAAGCCCTATAACGGACTGACTTGATTTTACGTTTCTTCAGATCTAAGAATCAAGACTTACTAATCCGCGCTTTTAAAATTTACATTAGGCCCATATTAGAATATAATAGTCAAATATGGAATCCACATCTACTGAAGGATATAGATGCCTTAGAGTCTGTACAGAGATATTTTACATGGCGTCTTTTAGGTCCTGAAGTTACTTATTTGAATAGAATTAAGGAATTTAAATTGGAATCTTGGAATATCTGCGCACCATTTTTGACCTTGTTTTTTGCTATAAAATAATCCACCAATCTGTTGGCTTAAATGTTAATGTTTTTTCCAAATTGAACCATTCTGTAACAAGGGAGCATTCATTAAAACTCCAAAAACCACTTGTAAAAGCTGACTTGGCCAAATATTTTTTCACCAGTAGAATACTTACTTTGTGGAACTTGCTTTCCAAAAATATTGTAACAAAACCTACGACCGCATTATTTAAATAAGCCATTTCCGAAATCTCATTTCCGGTAAAGGGTCACTCATAAGTGGTTTTGGATTAAAAATCCCTCTTGTCCCTTTGTAGTGCAGCGTTTTTCATTACTGTACAGTTTTGTTATATATTTTTCCGTTGTACCTGTTTATAATTTTGTGAACAGTATATTGTTTTATTGCTGGCTACAGTAAATTACATTACATTACAATACAAATAGATAGCTAAAAGCGCTTAAAAAGCCTTTTCTGCGAATTTTTAGAAAATTTTTAGAGAACTTTCAAAGAATCGCCAATTCTGCTTTTGTTTGCAGGGGTGGAAATTTATCTGAGAGAGGGGTAAAACCCCCGCCAAGATGATGTATGTCAAGGATCCGGCCAAGAGAAAGGGGGCGGACCCAACATAGATCGGTCTATATCTCAAAAAATTCGTCAGGATAGCTCACAAAAACCGGATTTTTCAACACGCTTTATTCATTAAGCTCGTAAAATCCAAAGTTTTCAAAGACAAATTTTTCTCTTATACAAAAGGCTTTAATAGGTGTTTCTTTTCCTCACTTTAGCCATTATTATGAAAAATACATACCTGGCGGAAAATTCTATGATCTGACGACAAAGACATGCAATTTTTTATCTTCCTACCCATCAAAATTTTTTTTGGCCGAGAGGGTGGGATAGCAACCCCCACCCCATTAAATACGGCCTCACTGCTTTTGGGTCCAAAAAGGCACTTTAGCAAAATGTTTTGTCCCCCACTCATCCCCTGTCTAACTTCCCATGCTATGTATGTCTGAGAATATTCATGACATTAACAGATGAGGCCGCATTCAACAGGTACCCCTCCTCTTGGCCGAAAAAAAATGTTTTGGAAGCTAAAATAATGAACTAAAAGATGGAGAAATTACATCTGTTTGCTCAAAAATTTTCGAATTTTTGGCACTCCGCATCATATGACCTGTATTATCGACAATTTTGCCTCAAGCACAACCAAAAATGGTCAATTTTTTACAGGCTATTAAGTGAAAAGAATTTTCTTTGAATCGTTCGAATTTTATGATCCTAGTGGAAGGAGTCTAATTCAAAACGTAGAAAAATGGGACTTTTGTTAATTACTCCGACGAACTTATTTGAGATATAATCATATGTACATGGGCAGCAGTCGAGTTCTGAGGTTCTGGTTGGTGTAAAACCGGCAAATAATCAAAAAAACATGCCAAAAATTCAATTTTAGGGGTCTATCGATTTCCGGAGTCTCTATTACAGCCAAGTGAGAGATTTTTAAAAATCAAATTACGATGCTTAATCATCTGTTAAATCAATCAAATTGACCAGCGAGGAATAGTAAGTATTTTTTAATAGTTTAGTAGTACATATCATTCAATATTCCAGTCATCATGCAAGTTAACTTATTAAAAATTAAGTATTTATTGCAACTTCGTGTATAAGAGTGATATCTAAAACAGGAATAGAATGTCTTACTTTGCTATCTTATAGAGAAGAGTAAAATTATTCGAATTCGAAAATTTTTGAAATCAAAAAGGTGAAAGAAGTGCAGGTTTGCGCAAAATATGCATCTAGTTCTGTCTCTAACTTGAAAAATCGCAAAAAATGGGAAAAACAAGAAGCCATGTAGACTACTTCTAAACATAATGAAGAATTATTTAGTTTTTTCAATCTAAATATGACAAACCAATAGATAGTGTTATTATCGATCCAATTAAAGAATGAGCTAGCCTATATTTATATTTTTAGCTGCAAAATCAATAGCCTCAACGCACTTAACATTTTATACTTTTCCTACGATAAGAGGATCGTCCTTTATATGCTTACTAATAAAAAGCTTATCTTTTTGCTCCCTGATGAAAAAGCCCGTAATCCTTTCTCACCAGCAAACACCTTTTGCGATCACATAAAACAGCATAAAAAATAGACAGAAGTACATACCTGTATCTAAAGTTGCAAATTCAGTGCAGATGATCCCCGATCTAAAACATCTTGCTATGTGATGGTGTTTCTAAGACAAAGTAATCAAATAAATTGAGATTAAAATTATGAGTTAAAGGCACAATAAATACGCCAGATTAGTTTTCACTAATTATTTACTCAGTTAACGAGAAAATTATTAAGCTTTTGTATCAGAAAAAGGCTCTTGAATTCAATATTAATCCAAAATTAGTAAGCAATTGGCTTGGTATTAAGTAGTAGAATTCAAAAAAATGAATTATTTGCAAAAGATGATTTATTTTGATTTAGTTGTATAAAAATACAAATAATGCAATGCTGAATATCAGAGATGGATCTAGGATTTTTTAAAGGTGATGGCACCATAGGTGGGCACTGGGCAGCACCAAGGTTCCAGCGGAAGCGAGATTTTTCAAAGCTGGTGGTATGGCGAAAAACACCATTTTTCAACATATCTCATTCAGCACTATCCTTTGGCATCAAAAATTGCAAAGGGGTGGTGTTCGACCTTCTGGGGGGTGCATACCCCAAACGCTCCCCCACACCTAAGTGTGGATGGAATCACAGGCTGAAGGGCAGCAGCCAAATTCTGAGGTGGGGGTTCAAAACAGCAAAAGCGCTTTCGTAAATTGATTCTTTTCGAAATTCTATATGTATTTTCGAGGGTGCCATTATTTTATGATTTGGGGCAGCATCTAATTTGTAATTGGGGTCAAATCCCACCAAAATTCCTTGCTCCGTACTATAATAATGTATTAATGTGTTACTTCCGCGCATTTTTTGTATTTTCCTTTCAGCTTAAAAGCAGCTTGCAAGTCGTCTATGAGTGCAAATTCATTGCTTAAAAAGGCTTAAAATTTTTCTCAATTAGTAAATGGACAGATTTCTTTAAAAATATCCAGAAAATACCAAACAAATGTGCTTTCTAAATTTTTGCATTTTCCGTATGTGGGTTGGCATGAAGATACGTCTCCAACGTCTGAAGTGATGGTCCTACCATCCCAACTTGCAAGTTGCCCATCCTCTATTAATAAATTTGTAACGCTAGAACAGACTTCATGACAAGAGTAAGAAAATTTAAGTTTCAAATTTTGTTCTGTAGTCCAGAATCCTTCACAATCTTTATTCAAATGTTCTCCTTGAAATTCTTTATTTTCATAGGAAAACTTGCATTTGTCAAAAGAAATAGGTTCAAGTTTCTTTTTATCAGAAGTTATCCACTTCCAGAAAAAGAAACCCATATAAGTACAAACGGTTTGGGTTACTTCTGTACATTTTACTGCAAACGCAGTCTTGGGTTCAGTTCTCGGCACAAAAATTGAAATGTTCACTTTTTCTGGGGTTTGCAAATCGCCCCCAGGAAAAGAACATTTTACCAATTTTGGAATATTGAAAGAATGCACACTAAGGCTAGTCCCACGAATTTGAAAATTTGCTTCCACCCCTTTTGGTGAGTTGTGAAAGTAGCATAATTATATACAAAATTTTACATTTGAATATTGGTACATTTATTGCATACATCAAACAAATATTAAATAAGCAAAGTACTTCAAAACATATTGACAAAATAACAAAATAGACGTGAGGTTTGAGAGACAATTTATAATGAAATATATATATATATATATATATATATATATATATATATATATATATATATATATATATATATATATATATATATATATATATATATATATATATATATATATATATATATATATATATATATATATATATATATATATATATATATATATATATATATATATATATATATATATATATATATATATATATATATATATATATATATATATATATATATATATATATGAATGCACATAATATTTTACATATTTTAATTGATGTTTTTGCATTTTTAAAAGTTTTTGAGTTCTTTAGAATTGAATCTTTACTTTTATACTTTTTATCAAAATTTTTAAGTTTTTTACTATTTTGGATTTTGAATTTTGAGATATTTTTGTCTTTTCTCTTTTTCCTTGTTTTAAAACCTAATACCACAATTTTTCATTCACTTTTAGCGCTAATACGTTCATTGACCCACTCCAACAAGCATTATTGACTCTCAATAATGTCTTTGATGTCGCCAATTTCCGTAAGCATTGGATCGATTTTGAACGCAACTTCATTGGCAGCCCCATCTGGGCTAGCCGGGGAATTGGCCAGCGGCAGGCTAGCATGTAGTTCACAGTCAATGTTTCAGTCATTGGCGCCTGAGTGGCTTGAAATGGGTCTAGGCCACAAAAACGGATTTGATTTTTCATTGATGACCTCTTTGATCGCTTTGACATATCCATTGTAAAGGAATACAGTGTGGTGTCATCACCAACGTTGTTGGAATCGACGCTAGTGTCATGATAACGGCGTATGGGAGTCAGTTCAACGACGCCTGTTTGTAAGTGATTATATTTATCTTAAAATCTTTTATTTTATGGTGGTTTTGGCGTCCAATAATTTTGGGTGAATCAATTTGATCCGAAAATTGAGAAAATATAACTTTTCTTGTTTAAGCTTATCAAATTTTGTAGAAATTTTATATGCATTTTTTGATACAAAAACATTTGTTTTGCTTGTTTGTAACTTTACAAAATGGTTACTAAAAATACATGAAGTCACAAACATATAAAATAAAAATGCAAACTTTCTACAAAGGACAAATAAAAATCTGAAACTTAAATATATATTGTCTTTGAAATAAATTAATGGATTAAACACCGGCTGAATAAAACTATTCAATTTTTTAAACTTACTCATATTTTTACACAAATGATAATTATTTAGTTTGTGATATTTGCTATAATTCTCATCTCAAACGGGGGTCCACCACACATGGGCTCGAGGAGAGGGTTTGGGGGTATGCACTCCCCAGAAATTGAAATACCCCCCCCCACAGAAATCAAAATATCCCCCCCAGAATTCGAATTTTGAAATTTTTCTTTTGCTTTTTTAGCAATTTTTGGATGCCATTGGATAGTGCTCAATGAGAAATGTCAAAAAATTGTGTTTTTTCTCCATACAACCACTTTTAAGACCATTTTTGACCTACAAAAATTTTTTCACCCCCACCCAGAATTTTGGTGCTGCCCACCTATGGGGTCCATAGTCTGTAGCGGTACCGCGGATTCTGTTTTGTCAGACCACGCGTGAGACGATTGCTTGGGCCTGGTTCTTCATCCAAATTTTTGGTTGAGCGCGCAGCGTTGTATTCGCTGTCGTCTTTGGATGATATGGGCAAATAGTGCGCCTTAGATGTTGACGGCAGCTGCTGGCGTGGCGTATTTACGTAGACAACCTGTTGTTGACCGTGGCGCGGGCACATGTGGCAAGTGCATCACAGTGAATAGCGACTTGGCGGCAGGAAATATGGGTGATGCCGGTGGCGGTTTTGCGCCATTTGGTTGTCTGTAATTTGCAGATTGTTATTGTTTATCATGCCCAAACAATTATTTTTAATAGGATGCACATTTTTTTCATTGAGTACAAAATTTGACTTCAATGTGGGTTCCCTGGGGAAATTGTTTTGCATATTCTCACCATTGCTTGATGTCATAGATGTTGAATCGGCAATCTTGGACCGATGAATCGGGATTGGAAAACTTTGGGCCTAACAACTGTTTAGCCATGTGAGATGCTGCTTGTAGCACCATTTGCGAGCGGCTAAAGAGTCAGCACCAACACCAGGGTCATTTAAAACGTCGGCAACTTCATTGCTCAACCCGCCAAAATGAATTCCATTGTCGGAATTGATATCAGCCTCGGATGGTAAGGTCAGCACATCTGAGGAAGAGGGGCTGCAAATGACATTAATATATCCTTTTGGGTTAGTTCGTGGAAGCAAGCCCTCATCTTCAATATCAGAAGCCTCTGAATATCACTTCTTGCCTCATTTTTCAGAAATTCTGCTTGAGAAATAGTATTATTTGTGTTTTTCTCGGAGTTTTCACTAAAATGGACATTTTTCTCTCTATTTCCAGAATTTTGATCAACATTTGGTCGAGGTACAGGGCTCTGAGCCCAAGAGGAAGAACCAGAAATTTGTCCCCTCTGTTCATTATGTCTCTTGTCCACGTTTACGTATGCGTTTCTAGGATAATTACCATTACTTTAGCTTAATCTGATTATTTCTATAATAACGTTCATCTTGATTATTTGTATATTGGTGATTATTTTGATTATGTCTATAATTAAAATTATTTTGATTATTTCGATTATTTGCATTGCCCTCAAAACTCCAGTTGCCATGGTTATTTGAATCTCTATTTAATTACTAATATTATTATTGTAATTTCTCCTGAAATTACTGTTTCTATTCAAATTGCCGCTATTCAGGAATTAGTTTGGATCATTATTAAATAGATTATTACCTTCTTCGTTGCAATTAGGCAGCCGATGGCAAAATGAGGGCCGCCACATCTAAAGCAGTTGCTGCGGAGTGGCGGTCGTCCCCGTAAAATTTGGCATTGCGAGGTCGGATGGTTATGCAGGTTCGGACATATCCTGCATCTATACTGTCCAACGCTGCTCTTGCCATTTGACGGTGATATGCTATTCTGATCTATCGTGACTGAAGGTGAAATACTCAAATTGAGTTCCTTTTTATAATCTAATTGGGTTGGGAATTCTTGGATACACTCCCAGAAAACTTGGCTTTCAGTAAATGCCGCCCTTCTTATAGCTTCTATTAAAGTTCCAAATTATTGATATTTCAGCCCCTCATAAACTCTAGGGAGAATTCCCCATACGAAAATTGGTTTTATGATAGAATCTCAATTTTCAGATGTTAATTGGGATTAGCAGATTTGGCCAGTTTTTGAAGCCTTTCTCAAATTCAAGGGCGGTCTCATTCCTTCTTTGCATAGCGTCATATATCATCCCCTGATAAATATCACTATCCCTACCCTCTGAAAATTCATCTCCAAGTTCTTCTTTGAGTTCGTCATGCGTGGGGATCTTGAACGACCTACAATGCTATTCAACGTTTGCCAAAGCGGTCCCAGAAAAATTTGACTCTAAAAATGCGATTTTATAGTTGTCATTTGCATTTAAAACACCTTGCAGGAACATGTATTTTTCGAATTTCTTTGGTTTTTTGAAGATGGATGATAAAAAAATTTGCTGCCCGTGTTTTTTTGTTTTTCTTGAAACTCAAAACCGGCCTTGTAAAGAAGGTGGATAGTTTTTGTGTAACGTTATAACATAGGATAAATTTTGGGAGGTTTTTTAGGCGGCATGTGGACAACTCAGTATTGACTCCTCAAATAAATTAATGGCACAGATTTGTAGAGGAAGGGATGCTCCAGATTACCTTTTCTTTGTTTGTTGAAATTCGCATTAGTTTCTCGAATGTGAGTGTAAAGAGTGCGGAAATCTGGGGGTGAAAAAGCACATTTTGGTCGAGCTTTCAACCTGTTTATATCTGATACTAACTCCGGTTATGAGTTTTTAAAAATATTTGCTGACAGAAATGTAGAGCGGATCAAGGGCTACAATTTGCTTACAAGCAGATTTTCTATGCTAAATAGGTAGTTAGGTCCTGGGTTTAAAGTTTACACTCTAGTCGATGGTGTAAAAAACAGATTTTAAGTAAGAATTCTCTGCCGGCTTTTTTCGCTTATAAGTCGAGCTAAAATTTGTATAACAGTAATCAAGCAGCTCCTAGGGGCTACGCGTCGCAGCAAACCGCGTTCAAAAAAACGCAATATTGAGTTATTTATGGGGTTGTAAGGTTCGAAATCAGACATTAAAAATGGGCGAAAAAACACTTCTTTCCCCAAATTTGATTGGAAATCATATCAAATAAATTTTGCAACAGAATGTTTGCACATAGAAACGTACTGAAAACCTAAAGCTACAAACTGTACCAAACCGAATTTCTTTACACTCAATGGGAAATACAGTACAGATTTTCAAAGTTTACAATGTTCTGAATGATGGAAAATATGTCTTTGTTTGGGTTTTCTTCGCCACTTTCTCCTTTCAGAAGTCAGGATAAGTCCAACAGAATAAAAATAAAGTGCCTTATATGGGGTGTATGTCATAGCAAATCGCGTATGTCTGAACCAATATTAAGTGAGTGTAAAGTTAAGAATGAGGTGCCTTAAACAGGTTTCTGTCTTGTTTCTTTCTGCCAGCTTCTCCGGTTATGAGTCAGGGACATGATTCTCAAGTCTGTAAATGAACCTGAAACGAAATTCGATACACAATTTTTGCGCATATGTTTACACTCAACAGTTCAGTAAAGTGGTTTAAACCAATGTTAATTTATCCTTACGACATTATGGAGACTTACTAATTTCATAAAACTTGGTCGTAATATTGAAGTAATATTAAAATTACGATTCTGACTAAATCTTTTTACACTAGGTGTTAAGATATCATTCACACTACATTTCAATCTTCGTTTTAGAGCCTTGCGGAAACCTAATTTTTTCCTTATGACTAGAAATTTTTAGGGAATCAAGTGTGAGAAGTCGGTTAGACACATTTTTTTACACAACAGTGGTGTAAACCGTTTTACACCTAATGTTAATTTGTCATCAGACTATTGTTGAGACGTGATGTCTTTATAAATGTTGATTGTAATATCCACGTAATATCAGATTTACGAATCCGACTAAAATCTTCTGTGCATTCCTGTGTATGTAAGTAAACACTGCATATGGACTTTTAACCTAGAGCCTTGCAAAAACATAATATTTTTCTCAAATTCAAAAAAAAAACAATAAATCAAGTGTGAGATGCAAATTGGGCGCGTTTGTTTACAATGATGCTTTTCAAAAAGTGGTCTTATAACAATTAGAACATAGGTTTTGGCTTTCCATTGATGCTACAGTCTTATGTATTTCATGTAATTCTGTGCATGAGAATCAATTTTCAGCTCATTATCAAGTGACCACAGAAGTGATTGAAAAATTGCCTACAGTAATTTAGTTTTGAAAAGTAAACATTCATGTGTCATGTAATTGTTAAGTACAATATTATGATTATTGCTTCAGCTAGAGTCACTTCAGTTTTTTGAGTACAGTGATTCAAAAATTGTTATTAATGCATGTTGCTTCGCATTCATAATGGTTTGCTTTAGAAATTGGTATAAGTGTTGGTTACATTATCGTACATGTGTAAATTTATCATAAGTGCTTTGATCCACAGGTAATCAATTTGTCGTTCTTTGACTTATTGAAAAAGCTCAATTATTGTACGTAGTGTTAATGCGGGTATTGATAGAGTGAGTTGAGCGAATGCGAATGCAAGTATAAATTGCTAAGATGGAAGCAGTACCTAATGACATTCGCTACAACACTGACAAAGATAGGAATAAGTACTATTTTTTAAACAAAAAGTTGGGTACTAGCAAGAAAAAATGCTCCAATGGAACAAAAAAAGGTAGAATATACTTGGAACAAAGAATTATCAAGGACGTAAAAGGAGGGGACTAGAAAAAGCTCCTATCTACAAATGTCACAAAATTTGCTAAAACTCAGAAATTTCCTAAACAAAGAAAAAATGAGAGTAAGTAAATCAAAAAAACCTACCTGTGCCTAAAACTGCAAAATCTGCTAAAAATCAGACATTTTCTAAGCAACGCAAAAATCAAAATATATTCTGCGGCCTCTGAAAAAAATAGGTGAACCTTCTCATATTGTCGATCCTACGGTGGGCGGTTCCAAAAATCTGAGAGGGGTTTCCAAATTGGAATATTGGCCTTAAAAATAGTGCTATGGCGAAGAAAACACCATTTTTGGACGTTTCTTGTCGAGCTCTATCTATTGGTACCTACCAAAAAACCCAAAAAGAGCAGAAAGATTTAAAAAATTGAATTTTGGAGGTATTGTTGGGTATTTGCGTTTTCTTGGTGTGTGTTTTGCCTTGGGGTGCATACTCCACAAACCCCCTATGTCTAGGTATGGTGTCCAATGCTTAATATAAAGCTTATAAAATAAATCTCAAATCTGCGTTTTTGCTAATCACTTGCAACGTTAATTTATTCAATATTGTGGCTAGATAAATATTACAAAAAGTTATATCCTATGATTATTTGCAATACCGCAACAAAAAACTGTGATTTCTATATAATGCATGCATCCATTCAGTACTCTTCTGGCGTTTTGTCCCACCAGACCACCCGGATTTCACTCCTGCCCATGTAAACTGATAACCATTGGGCATGGGAGGTTAGGGGTATGCACCAGTGTTCAATCAGAAACGTCAAAAATTGCCCTTTTTCCAACATACCATAATTACTATTTTTTGACCCAGAAAAATATTGCAGCATGGCGCTGCTCAGCTATGGCGATATCTGCTTTTGCAGAGTAAGTGGTTCAGTTATCTAGCCGAATGTTTTATCTCTGTACGACAGGATGCTGCTTTCTTCTGCAGGCCGCAGAATATACTTCAATTTTTGCGTTGCTCAGAAAAGTCTGATTTTTAGCAGATCTTGCAGTTTAAGGCAAAGGTAGGTTTTTTCTTTGATTTACTTACTTTCATTTTTTCTTTGTTTAGGAAATTTCTGAGTTTTAACAAATTTTGTGACATTTGTACATAGGAGCTTTTTCTAGTTCCTTCCTGTTACGTCCTTGATAATTCTTTGTTCCAAGTATATTCTACCCTTTTTTTGTTCCATCAAAGCATTTTTTCTTGCTAGTCAATTATATACTTTGCTATAGTCCTGGGCCCAGTTGGAATAAACGACTTAAGTACGAGCTGGTGCTTAAGTACCAGTTCAAACAACAGACTGTTGCTCAGACAGTTGCAATAAAATTGAAGCTGCTGCTTATCTTAAGTATGTGCTTTTAAGCACATACTTAAGCTTGTGCTTAATTTTGGACTGTTACAATAAAGTAAGCACATGCTTATCTTGGTCCAAGCTGATGCTTAACTTTATGAGTGGTCAGAGGCACTCATAAGTACCAGCTTGGCTGCGTTGACTAATACTTTCCATGAATTTGCAGACACATTCATTAGATATTATTGCTGAAAAATCATTTTAAGTATGCAAGAAAAGGTTAATCTATTGAAATTACGGGGTGATGGTCATACTTGTGCATATACAGAACGGAAATTCTGGGAGGTATGACCTAAAAATTTTTAATAAGTGCCTTTTTGGCTCACGATAGATATGTGTTAAAAAGGTTTCAATCTTTCACAGAATGTTTTTTTCTTGCTAGAAAGTAATCAAGGAAAATTTAATACGATTTAATAAAATTTAGTTAAAACTGACTGCAAATATCAACACTTTGGGACTAAATAAAAGATCGCTAAAAACGAAAAACAAGTCGTTTTTGACGAGAGTCTGATAACAAACATTCTACAAGGTGAAAAATTTCTGCGGGGATAGAGGGGGACTGGACAAACCTCAAGATTGTGTACGGCGGTGTCTTGACTTTATTCATTGAAGATATAAATTTTTTTGTTAGAGGATTTTTTAGTTTTTAAGTTCATTTTTGAGCTTAATTTGGAAAGTAAATTTGACATAAAAAATATTTTTCAGAAAGTGTTCAAATGTTATATAGAAAAACGTTTGCTATTTTGTACAAAATTATTTAATTGGGGGTTATTTTCGATTTAGTTGGGATGCTAGTTCTTGTTTTTCTCGCCAGCTTGAGTACTTTACGGGCCGGAAGTAATAAACTAATTATTTGTATATTACGAAAACTTTTGTCAGAAGTTGCTTAAATGCAGTATAAATAGGGAAGCGTCAGTATGCGTTATTTCATGCAAAATTGTTTTATTGGAATTGTTTTTATTTTTATTGGAGAGGGGCTAGTTCTTGTTCTTCTTACCAGCATCAGTGCGCAATAAACTAATCATGTGCATTAGAAAAAAACAGCGTTTATCATTCAGCTATTATTCTATCAGAAATTTGGAATATTGCTGTCAAAAATATCGATGTTACATGGCGGCATTAGGTAAACAGTTTGAACAATGAGGTTTCAGTACCATAGGTGGGCAGCATTAAAGTTCTGGGGAGGCTTGTGCAAGATTTTTCCAAAGGTCTAAAAATGGCCCTAAAAATGGTGGTATGGCCGAAAACACCACTTTTCAACCTTTATCATCGAACACTAACCATTGGCCAAAAAAAAATTGCGGAAAAAAACAAAAAATTTTCAAAAATTATCCTGGGAGGGGAGTATCTTGGTTTCTGGGAGAGGTGCATACCCCCAAACCTTCCACGCCCAGGTACATATGTTCAGTACCAGCTATCTGAGGTCAGTTCATGGGCAAGAAAGATGCGAAATTCTTTGCTTTACTAAGCCGCAATAATATGCAAGTTTTTGACTTTTTGACTGTAAATTTGATTTCCATTTGGCCCAAGTATTGCCCTGTTTCTCATAATTTCTGATAAATCAAATGTGTTTAATAGGTTTTGATTTTTTCCTTGTCGTTTGCTGGGCTTCATCTTCCACATAAAATTTACCATTTTTCATTCTTGGAGATCTTAATCCCCACACTTTAATGTTTACGTCTGACAGCATTTTTCTCTTTAGGAAAAACAATTTGCAAGTCATTACCAAATCCTCAACATACAACCAGAGTGAAAAGGATACTTTTTTATGTTGTGCATGTCAAGTTGGAAGCATTCTTTGGGACTTTATAAAAAAATTGAATAATACATTTGGGCTGAGGTACCAACTTTCTTGAATCCGAAGAGCCAGGCTAACTTCCGAGGTTATTGATCGGATAATGCTTAATTTTTCGTGGAAACATAATGTCAAAAATTTTCCGTTGTCTTAAGAAGAATGATGTTGTATTTTTATCAAAGGAAGCGCCAACAAAGTGACAAAAAACCTAGAAATCCATGAGGAAAAGCTAAAATGGACAAGCATTATTATTGCTTTCTTTTGGCTCAAGAAAAAACAGAAACTAAATTCACAATGAGGACTTTTAAAACAAAATAGCTGAATTATTGTTTAATAGAAAGTAAAGAGAATGGATCAGGACAAAATGGGAAGAACAAAGGGAAAGACAAAAAACAAGTAAATAAATAAAATAAAAGTTATTGATGTAAAAATAATGACTTAAGAGAAAAACAAAGAAGTGTTGATTTAATCC
Organism: Mermis nigrescens; assembly: GCA_036768485.1. Lineage (NCBI taxonomy): Eukaryota > Metazoa > Nematoda > Enoplea > Mermithida > Mermithidae > Mermis > Mermis nigrescens. Next base: position 824,646 of record JAVLUZ010000401.1, on the reverse strand, counting down.
TAAATGAAAGGTGTACCAATTGCAGTTGACCTGTTACAGTATTATTGTCTTGCAAAAGACTATATAAATGTTTTAAAATATGAAAAAGTTAATACGGAAATTGGGAAACCAATAAGGTAAAATGCGAGTATTGTCACAGGCGTTCCTTCGCCTTGTGAATTAATTGAAATAAGGAAACACATAATGCAAGAGTGATAAATCAATTTGCCAAAATACGAGCACACGCACAAGCTGCAAACTAAGACGGATATTAAATTTTAGCACAGTAGGTTGAAGTATCAAAATTAAAGTAAAATTGATAGTCCAAAATTTAGCGATTATTCCATCAAATTATTCCAATCTTTCTAGCTAACATTATTTAAAAATATTATCACAACTGTATAGCGTAATTCCCACGTTTTGTGTGGCATTGGGACTTTTCCCAGGAAGTAGCGGTATTGTTTTTATTTTAATGATATGCATGGCTCGACTGATGGGATTTTTTGACATCAACCTCATTTACACATTTTTCAGACAGCGTCTGGCGGGAGTAAATATAGAAACTGTTGCTTAAGTTGAGCACAAACTCAAGCATGTGCTTTGAAGATTTAAGCACATACTTATAAGCACGTGCTAGGTTAAGCACGAGGTCAAAATTTTTATTGCAACCCAATTAAGCAGATGCTTATCCTAGCACGTGCTAAAGCACTTTAAGCATGAACTTAATCAAAGCATGTGCACAATATTGCAACTGGGCCCTGATATAGCATTAACTCACGCTGCAGCAAAATAAAAAAACTTTTCTAAGCGTCCTCAGACAAGTGTGTTAAACTGATCTATGTGAAAATTCCTGAGATCGACCAATATTTCAGGAAGAAGGGGTCCGCAAAATTTTTTTCAAATTTGAAAAGACGCAAAATGAAATCCCACTTTTGTCACGCCTAAAATTCGCCTGCTTAATTGTTTACCAAATAACACATTAAATCGCTTATTTGCACTAGGTTTTCTTTACTTGAAGCTTGTGCTACTTGATAATGGAGCAGGTTTGGGGATACTCTCCTTCTGTACGTATCAATAGAAGAATAACAACAATTTAAGGAAGTACGATTTTATTGATAAATAGGATGAAAACTTACAAATTCCCAATAAATTGTTGGATAGCGTGCTATAAAAATTGCAGTGACGTAGGTGCAATGGGTGGGCTCAGATTGTGTGGGCTGCTAAAAGCAAAGCGTCGAAAAATGATAATACAATAAATAAATAAAAATAAGAATGACAAATGTAAAGTTTATCGAATCTTATCGAAGATATAAAACTGTCAAGGATAAGAGTTTAATCGAGGGCAAACAATAGGGCGCAGGGCAAAAATGGAGGATGGAGCCAGATCTTTGAGTCAGCGCGCACCGCTTTCAAAGGAATCCGGCGCTTTTGGTCCTTTTTGATTAATTATTCTGGTCGTTTTTCTGCTTACTTGTTATCACCTTCTCATCCCAAGTTTTTGCATCTTCTTGCATGCTTATGTACATTTTTACGTGTTTTGCGGTAACTTTTGCGAGCTTTATGCTTCTAACCTCTTGCGACCTCATACTCACTTTGCTTTACTTAAAGGTCATAGGCGAGGTCAGTTGCTCATGCATTCTTTGTGTATGATCTTGTGCTTTTTATGTTACAATTGGAGGACTTTTGGTGAGTTTTTATCAGATGTTGTGGCCCACTTTTGGCTTTGTAATTTGTCATTTCCTCCTTTTCCGGTCATTTATTTTGAATAAAGTCTTGCAAACAAGGTTTTTGACATTTTTGTAATTAATCTTGGCTCTCTTTCATGTCTGGCGTTTGTCTGTTTGGTCTGGTCCCAAAAACCAGTTTTAAGCGGTTTTCGACTATGGTATGCCGTAGAACCACTTCATTTGCCTTCGACTTCGCCCTTTCACACATATACATAAACGTAGCAATTTATATTACATTAAATTTTGTGAATACTATAATAAGAATGGAAATAAACATAATTTTCTCGAATTATAAAGAAAAAAGATTATATTACTCACTATTTGCGAATTTTAGCATTAAAAAGGAAACAGTGTGTTGCTAGCAAAAGCATTGCTATACATATACGTGTTAAATGTATCTACAAATAAAATATATATGTAAATATTTAAAATTGCGATGCTCGTGACAGTTGCATACTTTGATTTTATCTTACTTATTAGCCCTTCACGGCAAAAAAGCATTCTTCCGCCCTATTATCTGCATTGTATACTTTGCCTTCAAATTATTTTACATTAAATTGTTTTTAGAAAAGTTATTTAAATTTTGGATGATTTTGTGTGAAAAAAGTAATAATTTGTTAAATTTAACAAAAAACAGCACAAAGCGCCAGCTCATTTGGAAAAATTTAGGCAGAAGGACTTTAAAAGGTTTGATTTATTGCTCACTTTCTTAAATTTTTTCTTTTTGGGCAATATACAAGCCCACAAGCCCATATAACCATTTAACACAAAGCATCAAAAATTAAAAACAAAACATATAATGTATGTACCTGGCGCAGAAATATGGCTCCAAGGCAGTGTTTTTTTTGTATTCGGCGAAGACAGTTACCCCTTTTCTAAATTTTGAGCTCCTAATTGTCTGGTCTGAACTATTCAGATTAATCTGATAAAAAATGAACGTCTTGAGGCACCCTGATACATAAATGTGCAGTACACACCTGGGCGTGGGGGGTTTGGGGGGTATGCACCCCCCAGAAAATCAAAATACCCCCCCAGAATTCAATTTTTGAAAATTTTTTCGTTTTTTTCGCAATTTTTTGATGCCAATGGATAGTGCTTGATGAGAAACGTCGAAAAATTGTGTTTTTATCGCCATACCACCATTTTTAAGGCCATTTTTCCACCTTCAAAAAAATCTTGCACCCCCCCCAGAATTTTCTTGCTGCCCACGTATGGTGCAGTATATACATATACTCACTGTTACAAGCAAAATCGTCCTACCAACGAAATTGAGCCTTCATCTAGGTCAAAAATTCACTTGAGCTGAGCGCTAATAAAATAAGCGTACGAAATAGATCTCTATCTTGCATGATCTGCAAAATTTAATAATACATTGCGCACGTAATAAAAGTAATACTATGTAGGCATACATGCACAGCATGGGAATTCTGAGGGAGTTGGTCCAAAAATGGTGGGTACGCGTCAAAAATATTGTTTTTCAGCGTTTCTAACGATGCTCTATTTTTAAAGCATAAAAACAAAAAAATTTTGAAAAAAAACAAAAAAGTCAGAACAAATTGATCAAAATATAGTCGAAACATGAGTGTAACGGCGCAAAGCATGAAAAATTTTGCATTTTTGAGCAAATAGATAGCTGAAGACGCTTAAAAATTCATCTTTCTAGAAATTTTTAGACAATTCTAGGGAATTTTCAATAAATTGCTAATTCTGAGGGGTGAAAAAATTTTTGCGGGGTAGGGGGTGAAAATTTTTCTGGGGTCCTCAAGATTATGTATGTATGTAGGTACATATTATTGGGTGAGAAGCCTATATAATTTTTAGTCCAATCGAGCAGTGAGCACGAACACAATTAGCTCGGCGCATCCAAGAGACAGAGAGAGATAGAGTCAGTGGCAAACTTAATTTAAGAAAAAAAATTGTTTCTCATAAGGCTCACAATTCCCAAGAAAGGATAAAAAAATCCAGAAATGTGTTTGAAAACCGCCAAGTTTTTGGTTACTTTCTGACCTCTTAAATATGTATAATATTGCAGGCCAAATTCGTTTTTACAGGTAGCATTTGTTACATATGAAAACCGCCACTGACACCTGGGTTAAAAAATAGACTAGGTACATATGAAAAACCTGCAGATCTTTATTCACCGGCTGGTAGCTTTAACAGTAGGTTTTTGTATTTGAGTCTGAAACAAAAAGAAAAATGTTTTAAATCTTTAAGAAATTCCCATTTTGGCATCACCTAATTTTTTTCGAACAATACAAATTCAGCATCGCCATAGTCACTCACCAACGAGATACTGCAACTTAGCTTAATCAATTAAGCACATATTTAGGGCATAAGTAAAAGGTGGCGCTGGCCCTGGCGCACATGGCTGAAAGGTGGCGCTGGCCTTGGCCATGGCCAAGCGGGTAAAAGGTGGTGCTGGCAATGGCGCTGGCCTTGGCCATGGCCAAGTGGGTAAAAGGTGGCGGCCCTTGCCAACTGGGTAAAAGCTGGCGGTGGCGCTGGCCTTGGCCCTGGCCATTGCCAATTGGGTAAAAGGTGGCCCTGGCCTTGGTCCTGGCCATTGTCAACTGGGTAAAACGTGGCGCTGGCACTGGTCATGGCCCTGGCTATTGCCAGCTGGGTAAAAGTGGCGCTGGCGCTGGCCTTGGCCCCAGCCATTGTTATCTGGGTAGAAGGTAGTGCTGGCACTTGCCTTGGCCCTGGCCATTGCCAACTGGGTAAAAGGTGGCGCTGGCTTGGCTCTGGCCAACTGGGTGAAAGGTGGCGCTGGTGCTGGCCTTGGCCCTGGCCATTGTCAACTGGGTAAAAGGTGGCGCTGGCAATGGCGCTGGCGCTGGTCTTGGCCATGACCAAGTGGTTAAAGGGTGGCGCTGGCGCTGGCCATGGCCATGGCCAAGTGGGTGAAAGGTGGCGCTAGCACTGGCCTTGGCCATGGCCAAGTGGGTAAAAGGTGGTGCTGGCCTTGTCCCTGGCCATTGCCAACTGGGTAAAAGGTGGCACTGGTGCTGGCCTTGGCCTTGGTCATTGCCAACTGGGTAAAAGGTGGCGCTGGTGCTCGGCTTGGTCTTGGCAATAGTTATAGGTATGACACTGGCATCAATGTTATAACATATATAGTGGTATAGCATACAGTCAAGACCACAAGTAAGGTCCAACTTGTACAGGCACGACAGGCAACAGGCGCCTGTGAGCTGCCTGTGAGTCGACCAGAAATTCTATTGCCTGACAGGCGCTTGCCAAGCACTTCACAGGCAGGCCACAGGCGCTCTACAGGTCCCAGTTCAGAATAATAAATAAAATGCTGTCAATCATCTGTCCTTTATAATTAATTGCGCTTCAGGGGCGGTCACAAAAAGGACCATCACACAAATCTGCACGCTTTGTTTTTATGCACCTACCTGCGAAGTAGGCATAAATGTGCACCATGCACATACACGTACATGTAACTCACCTATATACTAGTATATTCTGAGACAAAAGAACCAGAAGTGATCTGTTATTCAGTTAGTCCTTTTATGTGACACTATTCGAACTAAGTAGGGCCATTTTAAAGAAAGTACTGTTATGAGGGACTAAAAAACTATTTATTAACACATGTATTTAAAAATAAATTACCAACTTTTCAATTGTTTTCGAAATTACAAAAATTCGAAATTTTAAAAATATGTGTTCTCGTTTCTAATATTCCTAAATTAATGAAATGGCCGCAGCCCAAATCGCCGTTCGAAATGAATTTCCATTTTCAAATGAAGTTCAACACATGAACAAAATTGAAGTTTACGTGTGAATTTTAAATACTTCATCTTTTAAATTTTATAATTTAAAATTTTCCCGCCTAAAGATATGTTCAGTCTAGAGAAATTATCTATCAAAATTAAGGTTAATTAAAACTGTGATCTGAATCGGCGCACATTTTATATTGTTCCTATTGCATTTATAGGTAGGGGTCCATTAATTTTTACCATGCATGCGTATTGTATCATGCTCATATAGAAATAAAAATTATTCAAGAGAGCAATCTGCGCGAAATATAATGGTGACTGTGTCAGTCGCCTCACTGCCACACACATTGCATTTAGTGAACACCTGGACAATTCAAACAGAAGGAACCATTACCAACGACAATAAAATTTTATACTTACAGGCATAAGTAGGTGGGTACTGCTTATTGTAATATTGACGCTTTGAGCAATCATTATATGCAACAGTATGATGAATGGCTCTCGTGATTCAAAACACTGATACAATTAGCGCGACCTAAACGTACCTATGTATTAAAGAATTTCTTAGCTCGTTTATTAGTAGCAATGATTTATTTATTGAACATAAACACAATTGTCCGCTTTACCCAAGTTTACTTTTTGTGGTAATTTTATTTTCTTTCTAAAGACTGAAATGAAACTGACTACGAAAACTGACTAGTTACAGGTACTTCAAACTAAGATAAATATTGCCAAGCATGCACGCAGGGCTGATTTTTATATTAAGAAATAATTTTCCGAATAACAAAAATCATTTTTACATTTGACTCTGAATAAAAGGTTGTATGTTGCATTTATGCCATATCAAAATAAATATATTGATGTCATATATTTATCAAAATAAACGTCAGTCTGCACATAAGATGTAGAAATTAAGATAATATTCACGTTTTTAAAAAATTTCCTAAGATTCTATGTCTAAAAATCACACAGGTGTGGAAACATTGCTTAGAATTCTAATATCACCTTTTTGTTCCATTCATACCTCCATGATCACATGATAAAATTAAAACGAGCAACATAGGTAAGTTCAAAAATGCGTTTTCCTACGTTTTTATACATAAGAGAAAGTAAATGGTATGATACCTCATAATGTTCTGAGTCATTAATTAACTTGTGTGCAGCATATCTAAAGGCCCTGCTATACTTCGCTGCACGGCGCCGCGTGGTGCTATTTGGCGCCGCGTGGTGAAGTAGCTGCTATACTTTCAATGCGGCGCCAGGCTGCGCACCTGGCGCCGCATGGCGCCGCATGACATGGGTTGTGCTGCTATACTTCCATGCGGCGCTGCACAGCAGAAAAAAATTTATTGATGTTGTAACTGCAGTAAAACAGCAAAAAAGTAAAACATGTGTAAACTGTATACCTTATTCTGTGTCAAGAAAACAAGTGAAAAGGGTATAGGTAAACGATTATGCACATTAAAAACTGTACTCATTTTCGGTTTCAGCATCATGAAAACAAGTTTTGAAAGGCATAGAGACACACATTTTCGCACACAGACATCTTAAAAATTGATTATATATTCAATTTTCACGCTTTAGTACATCATGAAAAATGCAAAAATCAAGCTTTCCCTCATAAAAACATGATAAATATAGGCCGCCGCGTCTCACCATGTGGGAAAATTTCGAACAGTGTTCAAACTTAAATTTATCTGTCACATGGCTCCATGCGGTGCCGCATGGTTCCACAGGGTGATGTGCTGCAATACTTCCACGCGGCGGCGCGTTTGGAAGTATAGCTGCACATTTTGTCAATGCAGCGCTGTGCGGCCACACCTGGGCGTGGGGGTTTGGGTGTATGCACCCCCCAGAAACCAAAATACCTCCCCCCAGAAATCGAAATACCCCCCCAGAAATCGAAATACCCCCCATAATTCAATTTTTGAAAATTTTTTTTGTTTTTTCGCAATTTTTTGATGCCAATGGATAGTGCTTGATGAGAAACATCGAAAAATGGTGTTTTTATCGCCATACCATCATTTTTGAGGCCATTTTTTGACCTTCAAAAAATCTTGCACCCCCCCCTCGGATTTTCTTGCTGCCCAAGTATGTGCATGGTGCCGCGCGACAGGAAGTATAGCAGGGCCTTAAGTATAATAAACCAACATTAATTACGTGCCCCAGGAGTCAGGAGGCAAATTGTGTGGATGCATATTATATCTGGATAATAAGCACATATTAGGTACCTACTGTAGAGGTAGGTATGCACTATGCCATGCATATTTATACGCCAGCATTATTTATTACGAGACTTCGAACAATGAGGTTTGTCATAAAAACAATAAAAATGAAAACACTCTGTCACATCAAGCTCGTAAACACAAGCGCCTGTCAGGCAACTAGCAGGCAACTCCCAGGCAATAGACAGACGAGTCTAGAGAAACTTGCGTGTGAGACGCCTGCCATATTGACTGCCAAGCGCCTGCAGGACATGCACTTTAGGGACGTTACTTGTGGTCTTGACTGTAGGTGCCAGGGTCCGCCCCCTCCCGTGTTATAACGTACATAACCTTGAAGGATAGGAAGCCGGTTCTACCCATAGTCGGCCCTCATGTTATAACATATGCAGTGTTTTAGCATGGGAGGTTGGCCCAAGAGTCTAGACCCAATGCTATAACATATACAGTGCTCAAGGATATACAGTGCATAAGGATCTGCAATCATTAAGGATAAGACATAGTTGAGAAGTGGAAGGGTGTAAGTTGGCACAGTGTCAGTTAAGGCTTAAGATTAAACTAGGATTAAACCTAACCTAAGTGTAAAGTTGACCTGAGTGTAAAGTACTATTGTATTCATACTTAAAGTGTAGCTAACCAGTGGTGACTTTCTGGGATGTGAGGGAGTTCCACTCACCCCTAACACAAGCCCTACAATACTTATAAGCAGTGGTCCGCTCTTGCTACCACTGCCACTCAGTCTTAAATGACAGGGCCATTCCAGGAAAAAATTTTCAGGGTGAGGGGGGTAATTTCCCAGGGGAAAATTCAAAGGTCTATATCTCAAGAGCCAACGGTCGGATTGGGCTCAAATTATCAGGGTAGGTTGTACATTTGCCAAACATGTCATGTATACAATATGTACGACAAAACTACAGTATGCCCTTTTTAGTTTATACTTTCTCATATAGCACTGTAACTCAAGAACCAATGATCGGATTTTGTTTAAATGTTCAGGATATGATGTACTTAAATAGACAAAGCATGCTAAGTACAGAATTTTAGTGCGCAAGCTACAGTATACCAATTTACTTTACACTTTCTCATATAGCACTATATTTCAAGAAATAGAGGGCGGATTTGGCACAAATTTTAAGCGTAGGGTAAGAATATGTTGCATCTTTCATCTTATTGATATAAGCATCTAATCTACAGTATGCTAGTTTTGTTTACACTATCTCATAAAGCACTGTAACTCAAGAACCAATGGTCGGATTAGGCTCGAACTTTCAGGGTAGGCTGGGTATACATTAGGCATGATATGTAAAATATTTTAGCGCAACCTACAGTATGCCGATTTTAGTTTACACTCTTCGAAATGTAGCTATAACTCAACAATTTATATGATTGGGCTCAAATTTTTAGGTTAGGGTGGATATACATTCAGCATGCTATGTATGTACTAAATTGTAGCGCACAGCCTACAGTATACCAATTTACTTTACGCTTTTTCATATTGCACTATATTTCAAGAACAAGAAGGCGAATTCGTCTTAAATCTTCAGAGTAGGGTGGGCATGTGTTGTATTTGTTATCTTATTGATGTGAGCATGTAATCTACAGTATGAGTAGTAAGGCGTGTTTCCCTAGGGTGCAACATTATAACATCGCCTGTGTTATAGCATAGGCAGAGGGGGCGTGGCTTGCGCCCTGAGGTAAAGCCAGGGAGCAATGCTGTAGCATAGGCTGTGCTATAGCGTAGGGAGGGGTTGGGCGTGCCCGGACCTGCCCGGGGAGAGGGCCGCATCCATCCCAAGGGGGCAGGGGTTCAGGGCCAGGGGAAGGGTAAATTTCCATGGGGGGAAATTTCCCAGGTGGAAATTTTTGAAGAGGCGTAACTCAAGAACCAGCGGTCGGATTGGGCTGAAATTTTAAGGGTAGGATGAACACCTTATTAGCAAAGTATTATAGAAATTTTAGCGCGCAGACTACAGTACACCGAGTTTTGTTTACACTGTCAAGGCGGAGGAGGCGGGGATTGCACCCTGGCTTTTCTGAGGCTGCAATGATGAAGTATAAGCAATAATAAAGTATAGGCAATGATGAAGGATAGCTAATGATGGAAAATAGGGCAGGGGCGCAGTGCTGTAGCATACGCTGTGTTGTAGCATAGGGAACATTCCCAGATTTGCCCAGATGAGCCCGGGCCTGCCCAAAATTTTTCCCCAGGGGAATTCTCCATGCTAGGCTGAGTCACCGGCTTAGTAATGTAAAGTGTAAAGCGTTTGTTTACATTTATTGTCTTATTCAGGTGTAAACACGTGCCAAAATCAGCTGTGGCGATGCAGGTAAGACTTGCTGTAAGGTCAGGAGCCGTGTAGAGGCCAGCGAGCTTAGACTGCTTGAGTGCAGTTGACCAATACCTGACTATTTTTTACTTTACAAATTTTAAAATAATTATTATTTTTCCCTATTCTACTTACATTTATAAGCCTGTGAACAAATATTAATTTATAGTCTAGGTCCACGGCCTACTGCATCTGCAATCATTCAGAGGGTAGACCGCCGATCTAGACTAGAAGTTCAATCCCCAAGTTCCAAGCCGTTTTTTTCACTTTTTAATCACTGAAAAACTTTTTACACTTATGTAATTACTGGCTTGGATCACGGTTCCATATAGTAGAAGAACCGCCGGGACATACATTATAAATATTAGCGTGTTATTACACTATTAATTTTTAAGCACTATATAGCAAAGTATATGCTCATCAATTGATCGTTCATAAAAGTATGCATAATATTTTTTTGCTTGATCGCTAAAGTTTTGCCATAAATTAGCAAGAGTATGAAAGTCTCGGAGAGTAAAGCATTGCTTGACAAGTTTAGAAAAATTTCTGAAAGCCTCAGCATCATTTTCTACTGAACGTTGTTTGTACTCAGCAGTTAGCTTAGACCAAAAGTACCCGCCTAAGGCAAAGGTGGATACGCTGTTCAGGCGGTGTAGATGTAATAATAAATGATTATAGATTTTTTGTCCTTGATCCATGTTTACTGTATAAAATTTCGAGATAAAAATTCATATTTATAGCCAGTATCAGAAACGCAATAAATTTAGGGTAAATTAAAACAACATCTTATTCAATATTTCCTTTTCAACCTGTTTCGCCACGTAATTTTTGTAATTTTCTTTGCTGAGATAAACTCGGCTTTCCCGAATGACTATTTGCATAATTTATCAGGTACATATTGAACATGTCTGAACATGTTCCACAGGGGAGAAGATTGCCTATATAAGGAGGGGCACCCCCAAAATTTCATTCTGCCCAAAATGAAGATCTGCAATTTGATTGCATCTCTGGACTGCAAATGTCCTCTGGATTTGAATACGATCATTTTGGAATGCGAGGAAATGGTTAAGACTAAACCCGACAGATTTCCAGGCCTAAGTCTCAAATTTAATGACCCCAAAGCCACAGTACTTTTATTTCGATCCGGCAAACTAGTATGCACCGGCACAAAAGATGAGGAGGACACCCGCCTTGTATTCATCAAACTGATTGAAATTTTACAAAAATGCGGTTTCAACGCCAAATTCACCAAATTCTCGATTCACAATTATGTAGCGACCAACAGGGTTGGACATCCAGTAGATCTGCGCAAGGTGTACAAGAAATGTCGAGGAAAAAACTGTTTTTTCGAGCCTGAAATTTTTCCTGCCTTGAAATATGAGGTTTCTTGTGTCACTGTACTGATTTTTTATACCGGCAAGTACTGCATTACCGGCTCAAAATACATATGCTATCTATATAGAGCTGATCTTATTGTGTGTACTTTATTGCAAGGTTGTATGCATTAATAGTAAAATTATTCTCTTATAGCCTTATTCATTATGCGTCCTGATTCAAGAATTCTGGAAATGTCTATTTATTTAGCAGGACAGTTTTGCCCAAAAGACATTGAAATCCGAATAGTTCATCGATTTTTATTCGTGGAAGCATCTCGAACCGAAGGAGTAAAGGCCTTGTTTGAAAATTTTTACAAAAAATACAGAAAAATGACGAATTTTTACTAAAAATACGGAAAAAGTGACAATTTTTACAAAAAAAATACAGAAAAATGACGAATTTTACGGAAAAATACAGGAAAAAGACGATTTTTGCAGAAAAAAGGACGATTATTTACAGAAAAAATTAGAAACCATACGGGAGCGTGGAAAACATTTGGTACAAAGCGCGTTTGTCATAGACCACGCAATAATCCTTAGAACAAATCGAGGTAAAAACATTACCCTCATGATCCCGCAAAATTCGCTTTTCCAGAACCGTTTTAACAGTTATGTAACCCGAGACCACAAATTCGAGAACCATTCCACGGAGCGAGTCAAAATTAATCGTTTTTTCAGTCGAGTGTGTCATGCGGATCCCTCTAACCTTCACAATTTCTCCCAGCATTTCTCTATTGTCGTTTGCTACTCTGTACCCATAATTTTTAGGCCCTCCTGCTACAAACTCCGATATGAATGCGTTTTCTCCATAGCTTTTCAGCTCGTTTGTCATTTCTCCAAGGTAGCAGCCAGTCGGGACGGAATAGGAATCGCTCGCTTTGGACAGGTAAATGATCAAGTCTATAAAATAAACAAAGAACCATTAATTTTATGTGCTCATAGGTATGAATTGCTTGGACTGACATCTACCCCTGACGATTACCCCCTGTTTTCATATGTAAAATATATGTATTTCACAAGAATACTCTTTAAATGTATCTGACCAGTGTCAAAAAATAGGACCCGCTCCTCGAGCTTTTCCAGATAAGAGTATAGTTTTAATTGGGCCTGGGCAGTCACAAAGGATGCGATGACCGGGTTAGTGTTTTGCAGAGCCTCCAAAAACTGATCCTCATTCGTGTATGTAAAGCAAGCCAGAGAATCTCCGAAAAACCTGACGCTCGGTATGTTGACCTTGTCGCTGAACACAAGGTCGAAAAATGGCTGCGGGTCCGCGAAATATCCTGTGTGGGACAGGTTGTTTTGCTGGCCGAACTTAAAAAGAAACGGAAAAGCATTGAATTTCATTTTTTTGCAAAAATTACACCAAAAGCCATTTTCTTAGCACACGTATACTTCATGCAGATGAACTTTAAAAGTTTTCTCACCTTTCCCCAGAAGGAATTGAGCATGAGCTTTGCAAGCGCTCTCATGCTGCTATTTTTCTTGATCTTGGTCGGGTCCAGCTGGATTCCCTCCATTTTGTTGTAATTTTCCACGTATTGGGCTTTCTCATGGTCAGTCATAGCAGCCAAGGGCCACCCATCAGCTTGCTGCTTTAGCCGCAAGAACGTGTTTATGTACTCCGCAAAAAGGCCTCCGGTTTTGGTATTTGGGTCATATTGCTCCGTTTCGGGGTAATGCCAGACCTCGTGGATTTTGATAATCTAAAGAAACAGGGAAAAACGATTAGTTATGTAAAACTAATCGAATTTTGGGGAGGGGTAATTTCAGTTTTTACATTTTAGCACAAAGTGGGGTTTTTTATTCAATTTTTAACCCAAAAATTTAACGATTTTTAACATTTTAGCACAAAAAAATGGGTTTTTACCCCCTGAATCACCATGTACTATATGATAATTATATGTGTGTTTATATATTTTTTCTGTATTTCCTCAAAAATTTCTATGAAAAAAACGGTTTTTAAGCACTTTAATTAAATTTTCAATCTAATATTAACCCTCTTACCCCTCTATGCATGCATTTGTTTTTTTCTCACCTTATATCCTTTTTCCAGGGCCTTGTACACCTCCAGCGAAACCCATGCTCCGCTCAAAGCTCGCTCCGAATCCGAGTGCTCGCAAAAGTCGATTTGCTCGCTTGCGCATTTGTGGCACAGTGGAAACAGCAGCTTTCCATTCATGCGGCAAGGCAGTACCGGGTGGTAGAGGCCGCGTGGAGGTAAGACGGTGCATTTGATAATGCCTGTGTAGGGGTGGCTGGCCAAATCCTCGAAATTTTTGGTGATTATTTTGGGATGTCTGGAAAAATAAGAAAAAATCATTAGTTTTACGTTTCAAAAATGTTAAACCTGAAAACGCCAAGGTTATTAAGAACACACACAAACACTTTATAGTAAAATTGGAAAAATACTCAAAAAATTTCACCTTATCGGGAATAGGCCGTTCTTGCAGACCCATGGGTAGAGGGAACATACATCCACGTATTGGATGGTCTCCCCGGGCTGGCATTTGTGATAGAGCTTAATCGCGTTTGTCCTGCCTCCGAAGAAGGCTTTGCAAGGCCCAAGGGGTTCCGTGATCTTGACCGAGTCAAAGAAGGCCTTCATTTCTTTCTTTTCCTGAAAAAAATCGAACAAAATCAGTTTTATGTACAAAAAAAAGATAAAAATGCTTGGATTCCCCTTCCTCCCCTTGATACGCACATCTTACGTAGATCATACTTGTACTAGATGTAAAAATCTTTCAAAATTAACCTTCAATTCTTTGGCCAATTCGCAGCCCCATTTCTCCACCACCGTGTACCCCTGCGATTCCAGGTACTTCTTTCGATCCATGGTGGCCTGGAAAGCCTCTTCTGCAGTTTTTTGCCGGTCGAGCATGGTCTCGGTCCTTTTCGTAACGCATTTCGGGCACCCGTGCCACCTTAACAAAAAAAACAGAAAAATTAGTTTTTTATGCAATTAAAAATGTACCTTTTCCAGGGGGGGAATTTTGAAAAATGTATATTTTTAGTAAAAAAGCAGTTTTTGGGGGTATGAGCTATTACATAATTATGTATTTGCTTAATATCTATTTTTTTATTTGTTTTTTACATAAAAATAATTACTAATTTATCGTGAAAATTTTTCGGAGATACTAATTTTACTCATTACTAATTTATTATGTATTGTCTACGTTTTTTCATGAAAAATTTCAGCTTTTTTATAGAAAATAATAATTTTCCTCACCAGCACCCCTGGAATTCATAGATCGTTTGGCCGTGGATTCCATCCACTTTATACGGGCCAATTCTGACTTCCCCACCGTTGAGCTTGTGTCTTATCCGGATATTGTCCTTCTTAGCGAGCCATTTCAACCATTTTAGGGCAATAACGGACTGGTTCTCGTTATTCCGGTATCCCCCGTGCGGCACAATGCCGATCGTTTCCGCGGACAAGAAATTCCTCCGGAAAACGCGATTGCAAGCCAAAGCGATGGTTAGGCTAGTTAAGAACGGATCTACTCCCGTTTCGGTGAGGAATATATCGCGGAACTTCATTGAGCATTTGGACAATATGTGTACATCGCTCTCGCAATAGGAGACGAGTTCCACTTGGAAGTTGAATTCTTTTCCCGCATCTTTTTCTCTGTTTTACCTGAAGAAACAAGCAAAAATCGGTCATTTTTCAGAATTATAACGCTTTTAATAAACAGGGGGTATTTTTTAACTAAATTTTTGCCGAGATAGTTTTTAGATAAATTAACAATATTTTTAAACCAAAAATATAAAGTTTTTTGTCGCAAATAGGGGTAATTAAAAACAAGTCGTACATTCTTACTGTTATAAAAATTATTTTTAAGGTTAATTAGTATATTAAATAGATAACTACTATATTTTTCTAAAAGATATATTTTTTATATAAATTATGAATATTTTTAGCTAATTTTTGCATAAATACTTAACTTATCTTAAAATATGCATATGATATTCTTCTTACCAGTCAAAAAATGCCGCTCGGGCTTCCGATTTCATTGAATCGGGGCCATAATATTCAGAATCGGGCAATGGGCCGATGTAGTCCCAATTCGCGGATGTGTTGAAGAAATGCGGGAAGTAGCCTTTCTTCAGCTCTGTTTCGCTGAAGGTTTTTGGGAAAGCGCTCAAGGGCATCGGCAGAAAGTTGAGGGTGTCAATCACGCAAACACCGCCAGCCTCCAACATCAGGATCTCCAGCCCTTAAGAAATAACGTTCTTGATTAGAAAAATGTTGTATTTGCGCTTTTAGTAGCATTACTTATTTTTTTATGAAAATAAGTGTCTTTTTCATAAAATATTAATTTTTATTCATTTTAAACTAAAGAATGTCCTACAAAATATGCTTATATGCGTTATTAAACTAATTTGTTCCACCTCTAATGCATTTTGAAAATGTGAAAATATTGCAAATTGGCTTTTTTATGTTAATTTTTGGGTTATTTAACAAAAAATACTAATTACCTACGTTTTTAGTATTTTTATATGGAAACATTAATAAAATATTAATTTCGAATTAAGGAATCCCTTACGAAATACTCTGTTTGTCTTAGTACTACGTTCTTTAATACGTTTTAAGAAAGGTTAGATATTGCAAATTAGCTTTTTTTCTAAGTAAATTTTGTAGGCTAACTAACAAAAATTTTTTACGTTTTTGAATATTTTTATGGAAAAACATTAATGAAAATTTTCTTTTTAATTGTGGAAATTCTTACGAAAAACTCTTTTAAGTGTTCTACTTTTAGCCTCACCTTTCGTTACTACTTTTGGCGGAATTGTCCGCTGCTCGTGCAGGTACTCTAGCAGAAACTGTGCATCAAAGCCGCGGGCATTATGGGCCGACGCGGTTGCTCCACGGTTCTGCTCCGAGAACAGCCATTTCACAAACTCATTCAAGCAATCGTTTCCAAGGAAGAGATGGCGATTTTGGCCACCGCAATTGGCGCAAAATCCCAGTTCCTTACCCCTGCATTGATCGCATAATTGGTACGCAATACAGCAATTGGGTATGTGCTTGAAGATTGGGCCATTGACATTTTCGGACATTTGTGTGTCCTGCCTCGTTTCGAAGTCAAAGAAAATGAAGACAGGTCGTTTTTTGTCCAACCTTTTGTCTTCCTCTTTGAGGGGCTCAAATGAAAAAAAGACGCATTAAATTAAACGTTCTTCTAGATATGCGTTTTAGGAGACCCCCGTATTTCAGAAAAAAGGACAAAAATTCACGATTCCTGGAAAATAATAAAATTTTGATAAATTGAATAATTTTTTGAAGAAAATCTAATTTTTCATGAAAAAAATGCGCATATTTTATGCTTTTTTTATGAAAAATTGTAAAATTTGTAAATTCGTGGAAAAATTCTCACCTGAACCTCCCTGTGCATACAGTAGATATACGCATAAAATTTTAATATATTATACATGTTTCTTTTTTTAATTACTTATTCTTATTTATTATTACATTTACAATGTTTTCTTTATTTTTTTGCTTTCTATCGTTTTTCTGTTTTTTGTCATTTTTTTATTAAAGTTTTGAATTTTACCTTCATGTAGCATTCATGGCCTTCCTTGTCCACGTTCTCGTTGCACATTTTGCAATGGAACTGGAAGCATTTGTGCTGCTTGGTATGTGAAGTTCTGACCAGCTGGTCGCAATCTTTGCACCGTTTCAAGCGGTCGTAAAGCGAACTGGTTTTTTGTACTTGGCCCGATTTCTTCGATTCGGATTGGCCCATTTTATGGTTCAGGAAGCATTGCAGGCTCGGGAAATATCTTAAAATCAAGAAAATGGAAAAATTAGTAGATTGCAAGCCATAGATGCACAAGGTTTGGGAGGGGTAAAATTCAGAATTTTCACCGTAGTAAATTGAGTTTTTTGCTATTTTTACATCAAAATCGCTTTAAAATACACTATTTTTGGCTCAGATTGCTCGGCAATACCTAACTTTCAAACGAGGGTGAAACCTCTGATCACTCCTCCCTATGTGCATGTGTATTGTCAGCATATGTGTATGGAACACAGTATTTTTTTTGAAATTTTCATTAAAAAGCTAGTCAAAACATTGACTTATGATTGCATAATATTTTTTATAATGCAGAAAATTAAATTTCTGTTTACCTTTTATACAACTGACATAAAAATAAGCTTATTAGAATTAAATGTTTGCTTATTCAATATATTGTACTTTTTTATGCTTTTGTTGTGATATTTATTTTACAAATAATTAAAAACTTTTGCTTTGTTTCGAAATTAATAATAAATTCACCTATTGCAGTCTTCGCATTTGGTCCATTGCTCCTTAGGGCACAAGTTTGGTCGGTTGCAGCCCGGACAGCCTTTTTTATTGCACTTATGGTCCTCTTCGTTACTATAGCCACGATCGCATTTGTCGCAATAATACGCTCGGGCCATGAACGCGGGCATCTTCGTAATCACATCGTAGTGATTATCATGAAGGTAGATGTGCAAAATTTTTCCGCAGCCGGGCCTTTGTAAATTAAACCGTTGAAGTGGTCCTTTGAATAAATCTTGATCTGGTAGTAGGGCCCCAGAAATTCTTGAATTTTTCGGGCTTCCTCAATGCCGCAAAAATCATTGAAATTTTTGAGTCCCGAATCTGCCATTAATTGCTGGGCCAGACGTCTTTGCAAGGTGTATCTATTTTCATCCCCTTTTCTTATGGCCTCCCATTTCGGGTCTTTGTCCAATCGGGCTTTTGCAACCACGATCGCTCGAGCCAAACAAAGATTATCCGCATTTTTGATCTAAATTTTCAAAAACAAAATTTTAGAACTTGAAATACTAGCGATTTTAATATCTCTGATTTTTCTCAGTTATAATGGGAGAAAAATGAGGATTTTTGAATTCCCCTGGGAAAATTTTCAAACATGAAAATTCGAATTTTCCCGATGAAACGTTGCTGATTTTTCATGTTTTAAAGAGAACCCCAAAAATTTTAGATTCGCCCACAAAGACTAGTAAAAATTTTGCTTTTATTGTTTTTTTTTGCGGATTCAATACTAAAAACGCATATTTTTCAAAATTCCATGTTTTTGATTAATTTTACATATCAGAGTTTATATTTATTTGAGTTAAGTTTGCTCAATATGCGTAAAATATACGTATTAGTTTCTTTTTATCATAGAACATGCATCATTACTGTTTAATTTCCAAAAATTTGCTTTTCAGCTTCTATTTTTTCTTTAAATTCAAGCATAATTGACTTAGCTTATTGCGGTTTAGAATTCTTATGTTATGTAAACAAGGATATGGAAATTTCCCCCGTGGAAATTTTTCATGCAAAAAAAGTAAGTTGAGTTACGCAAAATTGACTATTTTTTTTAGCTTTTTTCCATTATTTTCTCAGATTTGCTTTTAAAACAGAAGTTCCTATTTTTTAAGCTAATTTAAGCTAAAATTCAATTTTTCTGACCTGTTTGAAGCATCCTCTATGAAGGCCGGTATCATACGTGGGCAGCAAGAAAATTCTGGGGGTGGGGTGCGAGATTTTTTTAAAGGTCGAAAAATGGCCTTAAAAATGGTGGTATGGCGATAAAAACACCATTTTTCGACGTTTCTCATCAAGCACTATCCATTGGCATCAAAAAATTGCGAAAAAAACGAAAAAAAATTTCAAAAATTGAATTCTGGGGGGGGGTATTTTGATTTCTGGGGGAGGTATTTTGGTTTCTGGGGGTGCATACCCCCACGCCCAGGTGTGGCCGGTATGCTTATCGAACCATTCCTGCCAGTTTACAATTCGCGATCGCGATGCTTCGTTTTGACCCTTGCCTCTTTTAGGCGAATCAACAATGACCACCTTCAGGGTCATCTGCTGATCGAGGTCAAATTCCTTTTTAGATTGCTGGATTTGCTCAATGACGTTCAGGATGCGATCCACATTCATTGACTCAACCGGAGCAAATGATACCAAGACGCGCGAATCGAGGCTAGGATGACTCAGCTCGATGCCTAATCGATTGCGGGGGTTGTGCCCGGACAAGACTCGTTTAACGATCGCATCCAAGATTGCAGGAAATAAATTTGCGCTGATTTTATCAATATTTCTGAATTGTATGCTGTATGATGCCGCTTCCGCGTTGAATCTTTTGACTTTTACTCGTGACTGTTCTCTGATAGTAAAATAATTTTTGATGGGGCCAATTCCACCCCCAAATTGCTGGTCAGTTTTGCTGCTGAATAAGGTCTGCCAAAATTCAGGCAATCCGAAATTCGCTCGTTCTCGAGTTGATAAATTCAAATTGGCATAATTTTCGAAAATGAACCATAAAATTTTCGAATCGGTTTTCCATAATTCGGTTTCGACCAAAAGCTGCAAATTTTCGCATGAAATTTTGGGAAAAATTAGTTGCTGCAAAGAAGCAGAATCCTCCATTGAAGTAGCCCAGAATTGTTTGGTGATTATATTTTGGAATTCGAGGGCATGGTTCCATAGTATGCTAATCAAATGCGAGTTGCCAACCCACACGTTTGATTCGATTATTTTTTTCAATAATTCTTTGCTAAGAGCCATTTTGCAATAGTCGCTGAAATTTTCATTAATCAGACCACGAATGAAGAATGCTTTATCGCCCTCCCTATTTATATCTTTTTTCCCCTGGGGAAATATGACGAAATATGACGCAATCGCGTGCAAGATCGGACGAGTTGCCACGTGGTATGACGTAATAAGCATACGCGCTTAACAAAGAGGGTGATTTAAGCAAGTGTTCGGACGAGTATGACTCATTGCCACGTGTTACCAGCACGTGCATGACGTAATGAGCTATAACATTGCATAAACCCCTAATTATGCCAAAAAATAAGTGTTTTGCATTTATACACATGTATAAAGGATATACCATGTAAAAAATGCGTTATTTAGCACTAAGCATGGTGTTTTGACTGTTAAATTATGCTAATTAATTGCTTTTTTGATTTACCTGTTGGTTCATACATATAAAACACTTCATCGTTGAAAAGTTTTTGGGGTGCACCCATCCCTAGCGTATCCTCAGGTGCCGCACTGCTTTTACTAGGCCTGCCACGCTTTTTTGGAGTTATAGTGTCTTTTATTTTTTGTAAAGCATTTGTGTGAGGAATTTCGGTTTCTTCAGTTTTCAAAGACAACTTTTTTGACCTTGCTCTTGTAACTACTGCTTCTTGTACGGGTTCTTGTTTAAACTCCTCGGGCTGTTGTACCACACTAGCCGGTTTTGCTACCTCGGGAACGATACTTACAGTAACAGGCGTACTTAAAGCTCTTTTACGCTGCTCCTCTAACACACTTTGTTTATGCGCCGCATTAATGTATTTACGAACTTTTTGCTCCGAACTACCTTTTTTACTTTTCAGCAATTGTTCTTTATCCGATTCAATTTGTACCTGAGCACTTATTACAGGATCTTCCATAATTTTAGATTTTTTCATAAGAGAGTCGAAAAAATCGCTTGGGATAACATACATTTTACAAACACTGTTATTCATTTTGACAATGCTTTTTTCAAGGCAGACAAAAGTTCAAAGACAAATTTTGAGGGCTCCGCTATTAATACTTTTTGTTTATCTTTCTTGCTCGTAGATGGAACTGCGATCAGATATAAACTATGTTCAAATTTCTTACAGAAATCTGGACGTTCGGAGCAAAACGTACCGTTGAGAAGATGACACGCAGATTGGGTGAAAACTGAAAAAAATTCAGGGGATGCCTGTTTTATGAGCAAATGTCCCAGATTTCTCTGTATGTTTTTGGTACCCAGTAAACAAAAATAAGGTTCACTCAATTCAATCTCTTTAAGAGCCCTAGTTTGCATATTTGTACATAAAATTAGATTTTTTAAAAAAGAATATATTTTTTTGGTATTTATAGTTTATAAAGGTCTCCAAATTATCATAGGCCCATCATCAGCAAAAATATTCGAACGCAATCTGTTTTTAATGGAATCTGAGAATACATCAATCAAAAGATAAGCATGGGGATTTTCGTGCATGGTTTTCAAGTAGGCTTGCTTCAGGGGACCCCCACTGCCGTACAGCTGCGTGTTCAATGTATCTAGCACGTTCAGATGAGGGGTTTTTGTTAAAATAAAATAGTGAGTATTGCGGTTAATAGTTGTAGAAAGGGGGCCTCTAAAAAACGGATTTTGGGAGATGAAAAAATTCAAAATACATTTATGGTGTCCAAATACGGTAAAAAGTCTAGCGAATGCATCGCTTTTTACGGCAAGGTCAGCTAGGTCATCGCATATGCATACATTAACGGCGCCTGGCTCAGACGACCAATCGTTTTCTATTTCATCTAAGGATAAACCTTGCACAAATTTCATGTGAGGGAATTTTTCGAGAAATTTTTCAAAAAGCGGCTGCCATATGTTATAAAAATATATCATTTTATTCTTTTCCGGTTTGAAAGGCCATTCTGTTAATATTTTTAAGAGAAAAATGTTTTCCCACTCCCGGTAGCCCCTGAAATTACGAAATTAGCAGGCGCTTGACAGATAACAAATACTCCCATCTACCTGTTCCATTGCTGCATACGCAAAGAGTGCTGATTGTTTGTACAATAACTTGGAAGTTTTAATGATTTGAAACGTTTTTTAAACCACAAGCAAATTTGTTTATCGTTGTCTGACTTATTGCTCGAAAATTTGCGTAATATACTATTTATAGATTCTTGCCTGCACAACTCCATGGCAAAGTATACGCAGTATAAGCCGCAGACGTTCGATGTACTAGATTGCAACACTTTATCCGAAACAACAAGAAAAGTGGAATCAGAAAAGAAATAACGTATTGCATCTTCTACGCATTTTCCGTAAGTTGCAGGAATCTGTGCTAAACTATCGAAAAGCAAGCATTTTTTATGTCGAAAAAGCAGAGTCCAATGCAGACCTGTTTGATGCGAAGATGGGGCTGTGTTTACTATAATGAAAAATATTTGATCTTTGGGTATTTTTAGGTCAAAAACGCGATCACAATAGTGCACACCCCCAAAATATTTGCTACATACGCGATCCAGCTTTAAAATAACGCTAATTTGATTAGCATACATCTTTTACAGTATAAAATCAAGAATAATGTTTCTCCTCTGATCAATACTTATAATATTATCCCAGAGCATATAAAAAATTAACGTGTAGCTATCATCGAGCTATCATATTCCATCCCATTGCCCCGTAAAAGTAACCACCCCATTTGACCTGGTTGGGATCCCACCCTCTTCCGGATTTAAATCAAACGGGAGAATCTGATGCCCTCCTCTTGAAAAATCATCCAGCGTAATACCCGTATCGGAATCTGTAAAAAGTTTTTGCACGATACGTAAAGAATTCATGTACGGGTCCATTAAAGATTCGCTAGGTGTGTAGGCTATGGGAGGGAACAGACGCCCATTCACCTCAACTTGGGCTCTAATGCATTTTCTCAATGTAAGATTAAAAGGGTTTGTGACATAATGTCCTAGCAACGCTTTAGAACTAACTAGCGATATTATTACGAGTCTAGGTAGCTGGCTGTTATGTAGCACAAAATTAGACAGTAAAGTTTGACCTGGCCTTAATTGAGTAGTTCGAACTGTAGCATGATTTATATTATACTGTATGGGTTTGTGCTGCAGTGCTCGTTCAATGCTCAGAATCCCACTATTAGTTAAATTTATGCGCCTTATTTTCATAATTATTTTGGTAATAACAAGTCTTTCCGCAGCATTAGCAGTTCCCGATAAAACATGAAAAACGGTAGGCGAAGGTACTAGAGTTAAAGAAAATTTTACACCCGGAACAATGAGTTTTGTTTGTAGGAGAAAATCGCAATGGATGCGCCCGGCCATTTCAACAACCTGACTTTTTGCGAATTTTTCTACTCGTTTATCAAATGCGGGGTTGGAATTAGCTGCAGTTGCTTCAAATTTACCCACCAAGTCCTTGAAAAACATTTGAGGGATCCCTATAGCTCCTTTTTTTGCTGCAGATGAGTATGTGAAATTGGTTTCTATGTATGCCCTATACGGATACGTGTTTGTGGCTTGACTTACAATAACACCATTTGCCTTCAGTACGATATCTCTGAAAATTGCATGTAACGTTAAATTTACGGGGGCGCATCTAGCATCAGCCTTTAGCTGCACTCCATCCCCCTCAACCAATTTAGCACTGACTTTCAAAAGAAAATTGGGGTCGGTCATTTGAGTAAAAGTTTCAGGAATATCAAACTGGATGGGATCCCCCTGAATTAGAGGACCCATAGGATAATATTCAATCTCGCTTTCACCCAATACAGACGATTGCTCAATTGTGCTGTCCCCCTGCTCAGTACCTACAGTATTCGT
This sequence comes from Mermis nigrescens, assembly GCA_036768485.1. Taxonomy (NCBI): domain Eukaryota; kingdom Metazoa; phylum Nematoda; class Enoplea; order Mermithida; family Mermithidae; genus Mermis; species Mermis nigrescens. The sequence goes on along the minus strand of JAVLUZ010000401.1, from coordinate 800,952 downwards.
TACAATTCTATGTCTTTTTACCATATTTTGAATTTCTTAATGCGTAAGAGTGACAAAGTTTTGGTTTTTTTGATTTATGAACCCGTTTTTTCTTAGTATTTATAGACTTCTTCTTCCGCCCACCCCCTACAGGCACAACCCCCAAACTTTTAACGGTACGCTTTTTACGTTTTTTAGCAGGCAATTCAAGAAACTGGCCGAAACCAGCTCCTTGCTGCTGCTGCTGCTTTGATACCCCAAATGGTTGAAAAGACATTACAGAATGGATGATCTACGAAAATGAAATTGGATTATAAGAGGATCGGAGAGATACTTGATAATATTTTTGTTGTCTATTGTTAGTGAAATGAAGATTGATGAAACGTAACTTCTTAGTATTCGATAGTACGATACATTTTCATATTTATAGTTTACGAAACCACTCAAAGTAGATGAAAAAATGTCCATGCAAATGATTTGTTTATTATATGAACCATATAGCACAGGTACTGTAAGATCAGTTTCAATGCAAAATATTGGGTTGGGAATATCAATTTTTCTCGCTCCTTTGATCCTGCTTGTTTTTGTGGGGAACAGTTCGGGGTACGCCGTGTTGGGCTGAAATCCCAACACATCTGCAAGATAATCTGAACTGAACATTACTCGAGTGTTTTTAATATTCAAAACTGCAAAATTATCTTCATCAATATCTAAGCTAAAATCCTTCTTTATGCTTTCTGGAATAGCAGAGTTTACGTGTTGAACCAAATCTCTTGGACTCAAAGTATTCGAAAACCAATTACTAAAAAAGCTAAAAAAATTACAAAACGTTTTATCATCCGGGTTGTCCGGAGAGAGGTAGCGTATGTCGTTTTCATGCATAAAAGGGGTTTTCATAATTATCTGCTTCACGCCGACCTCCCACTCGTTTGGAAAATCCAGCGGTTTTTTCAAATCAAAAATATAACCTCTCCCATACTGCTGTGCTACGCATGTGCTGTCGTTTGAAACAAACCACATGTAAAAATCACTAGGTCCTGTTGCAAAATCATCCATTGTTCAAAAGTTTTGAGTTTTTCTATGTTCTATATGAAATGGTATTTATAGCTTTACAATATCAGAAACCCACGAGTCAAATTTAGGCAGGTAGCCTCTCCAGCGCACCAAATAATCAGTTTTCTTGCCTTTTTTACGAATTTTTATAATTTTTTCAATCACGAATAAATCATCTGATTTTGAATTAATTTTCTGCAACTCGGTTTCGTAGAAAATACCCTCTAATTTTTCCCCCTTTTGATCTTCGAGAGTATAAACGGGTGGTGTGCGAGCAAACCTCTCCTTAACAATGAAATATTCTTCGGTCCAGTTGGGCCAGAACCCTTTTTCGAATGTGCGTTTCACTTTACTTATACGAACTTTATCACCAATATCAAATTTAAAAACAACGTTCGGTTTATCAATTCTGAATGCTTTGTTTAAAATTTCTCTTTCGTTTTTATAGGTAACGTTAGCAGGGGATGTACCAATGGTCCTATGAAAAGAATTATTATAATTTTTAAGCAAATCGAGCAAAATGTCAATATACTTAAATGTATTCTTTTTAGTGAAATATCGCCACATGCGTTCTTTAAGCGTACGATTAAACCGCTCAACAATACTAGCTTTCATTTCGCTTTTTGTCGTGAAAAAGTCAATAAATTGAGATTTCAAAAATTGCTGAAATTCCTTGTTTGTAAACTCAGTTCCCTGATCCGTTTGCAGTTTATATGGTTTACGGCCCGACGATTTGAAAATTTTCTGAAAAGATGCGATAATTTCTTTACCAGTTTTTGATTTAAGTGGCACTGACCATGCATACTTTGAGAAAATGTCAATACAATTGAGTAGGTACTTAAAATTATGATTGTGGTCGGCTAACAATTGCAGATCAACCAAATCTGCTTGCCACTGCTCATCAACCCCGCTAACAATTACCTTATTACGCGAATATTGTTTCTTTGCAGGTTTGTGTAGTGTGTATGTGGGCTGCTTTTCCAACCATGCTTTTACCTTTTCAAATTTTATAGCTGGACGTAGCTTTTTTACTCGAGCAAAAAGTTGATTCGCCCCAGTATACCCAGTTTGAGGGTCGTAATATAATTTTGTCAACAATTTATCCATTTTTACATTTATTTTATTTTTTAATATTTATGCTCTTATTGGCCGATCAAACGGATCGTTTCCGGCTCCCACCACGTGGAGGTTAAGAGCAACGGGAGCCTGCGTTTTTAGAAAACGCACATTTTACTGCAAATTTACAACAAACGATCTACTTGTTGCAAAATACAGTTATCATACATGTTTTCCCACATGTTCTTTCCATTTTGATCAAAAGCCAGATACAAGCCGCACAAAGAATCAACATCTTTGTTTAAAATGGCTGCTTTCAGTCTCAATGCAAAAATCCAAAATGCTTCGCGTTTATCAATTTTGCGCTGTTCCTCTTTAAACGCATCGCTCATGTAACCCCAGAAACAGGAGCCTATGCTTTGAACATTTCTGACGCTCAAGTAGCGATTGTTAGCTTTTTCAATAAGCTTTTGGACAAAATGATGGTACGCTAGTTCACCGGGTGAAGACATGCTTTCGTTTATTTTGAAGCTGCTATATAATATACCTAGCGCGCACCCTTATTTATAGACTTAGTAAGCTGTTTTGGCCTTCTCCTCCTCAGCCTGCTGATCAGAATAGCGCTTAAGCACTCTTTTGCCCGCTTCCTGCATGGCTCTATTAAACTCGCTGCACCTGGGGCACATTTGGACGTTCAAGTACCACCTGCCAGAATTCGTTTCGAAAAAGTCCCTTTCAGAACTATTTTTCTGACAAAAATAGCAAAGCTGGATCATTAGGGAGTACATGGGCCGATCCAAGTTCCTCCCACATAGCTCTATGGCCGGTTTGATGGACCGGCCATAGGGCTTCTTCTCCTCATCCAGAAAAAGACGCTTTTGGATTTCCCTGATTTCTTCCATTTTCTCTTTAAAGTAGTTAGAAAGAGTAGTTAAACAGTAGACCATTATTAGTATTTATAGATTTCAGGGGGAAGATTGGTTATTTCGGTCAATTCTTCCAGTTTCCTACAATTCAAACCCCATTAATAGTGCAATAACACGCTAATATTTATAATGTATGTCCCGGCGGTTCTTCTACTATATGGAACCGTGATCCGAGCCAGTAATTACATAAGTGTAAAAAGTTTTTCAGTGATTAAAAAAGTGAAAAAACGGCTTGGAACTTGGGGATTGAACTTCTAGTCTAGATCGGCGGTCTACCCTCTGAATGATTGCAGATGCAGTAGGCCGTGGACCTAGACTATAACTGAATATTTGTTCACAGGCTTATAAATGTAAGTAGAATAGGGAAAAATAATAATTATTTTAAAATTTGTAAAGTAAAAAATGGTCAGGTATTGGTCAACTGCACTCAAGCAGTCTAAGCTTGCTGGCCTCTACACGGCTCCTGACCTTACAGCAAGTCTTACCTGCATCGCCACAGCTGATTTTGGCACGTGTTTACACCTGAAAAAGACAATAAATGTAAACAAACGCTTTACACTTTACATCACTAAGCCGGTGACTCAGCCTAGCATGGAGAATTCCCTGGGGAAAAATTTTGGGCAGGCCCGGGCTCGTCTAGGCAAATCTGGGAATGTTCCCTATGCTACAACACAGCCTATGCTACAGCACTGCGCCCCTGCCCTATTTTTCATCATTAGCTATCCTTCATCATTGCCTATACTTTATTATTGCTTATACTTCATCATTGCGCCCTCAGAAAAGCCAGGGTGCAATCCCCGCCCCCTCCGCCTTGACCGTGTGAACAAAACTTGGTGTACTGTAGTCTGCGCGCTAAAATTTCTATAATAGTTTGCTAATAAGGTGTTCATCCTACCCCTAAAATTTCAGCCCGATCCGACTGCTGGTTCTTGAGTTACGCCTCTTCAAAAATTTCCCCCTGGGAAATTTCCCCCCATCGAAATTTACCCTTCCCCTGGCCCTGAACCCCTGCCCCCCTGGGATGGACGCGGCCCCCTCCCCAGGCAGGTCCGGGCACGCCCGACCCCTCCCTACGCTATAGCACAGCCTATGCTACAGCATTGCTCCCTGGCTTTACCTCAGGGCGCAAGCCACGCCCCCTACGCCTATGCTATAACACAGGCTATGTTATAACGTTGCACCCTAGGGAAACACGCCTTACTACTAGTATGCTAGTAATGGCTTACACTTTCTCATATAGCACTATATTTAAAGAACTAGAGGGCGGACTTAGCTCATATTTTAAGAGTAGGCTGGGTCCGGTTTTGCATTGCAGACCATTCATTTTGATGCTCGGAACGTGCTACTGGTTTTAGATCAAATAAAAGGTTCTTTTTCTGTTGGTCCTGATGGGCTCTGTGAATTTTTCCTAAAAAAACTTTCAAATTATCTTGCTGAGTCATTGGAAAGTATATTTAGTGTTTCTTTTTTAACTAGCACTATCCCAAATTTATGGAAATAGGCCAATGTAAATCCTGTCTTCAAGAAAGGAGTCACAGCCTTAGTGAGTAATTACAAACCGATTTCTATTTGCTGCTCATCAAGTAAAATCATGGAAAGTTTGATAAACTCAAAAATTATAGATTTTCTCACAACAAATAGACTCTTATCTTCTTCTCAATTTGGTTTTCTGAAATCTAAGTCTTGTGAATCACAACATCAAAAATGCAAACACAGATGGATGGTATCTTTCAGCAATAGGACTCCTGTCGATGTTGCTTACATCGACTTTTCAAAAGCTTTTGATGAAATTGCCTTTTCTAAGCTTTTATATAAGCTCTCTAAATATGAAATAAAAGGTCTACTTTTTAATTGGTTCAATTCTTTTTTACATGGTTGGTTTCAGTGTGTTTCTATTGACGGAGTTTTTTCTGACTTCATGCCTGTTGGCAGTGGTGTCCCCCATGGTCCTACTTAATTCTTAATTTATGTAAATGACTTATGTAACTTGATTAAATACAGTAAAATTTACCTCTTCGCCGATGATGTCAAAATCTTTGGTCCATCTTCTGATTATCATTTAATAAAAGAAGATCTGGACAATATATATATTTGATCTATAAATTGGCGATTTCCTGTTGCTTCGGAAAAATCTGCAGTTTTGCATCTTGGTAAAAATAATCCAAAAAAGCCTTATTCTTTATATAATATAAATATTCCAAATGATATTAGTTCTATTTGTGATCTGGGTGTTTATATTTCCCACAATCTCAATTGTAAAGAACATTTAAATCACATAATCAAAGAAGCTGTTTCTCATTGTTTTCTAATGCATGAAGCTATGCTTTCTCGTGATAAAGGTATTTTAGTTAGGGCCTATACTACTTATGTAAGACCCATGCTTGAGTATGTTGTTCCTGTGTATAGAATCCATATTATGCAAATTATATAAATCGTCTTGAAAATGTTCAGCGTAAATTTACTAAAGGTCTTTTTGGTTCCTCTTTTTCAATCGATAAAAAACCAACCGGTCGAAAAAAGGGTTGATTTCAGGTCCAGGTTAGACCTTAAGCGACCTTTATTTCAACTGATGTTTTTCACTGGCGGCTCATTTTCTCATACAAAATTCACTGCTCCCCTAACATAAAAAGACACATAATTGTCTATGCATTAATGAAACAAGCTTCAAATAGGTAGGTATTTCAACAACAACTATTGTGGGTAGGTATTTCAACAACAACAACTAAAGTTTTCCACAAAAACCGCCCAAAATTAGTGCATAAAATCTGCCGCAGGCGCCAAAAAATACTCGAGAAATTATTTTAAGGACTAAAAAAAATCTTTAATCATTTTTCGGCTCTCGTGTCAACTTTTGGCCTTCGTGCCAAATGCACCAGACTTTTATGTTACTGCAATTAAAATGCTATGTACTTTTCTGCCTAAATTTTTTAAAACGTTCCAGTGCTTCACGTAACAGCATGATTTTTAAAGCACTATGGTAGACAGTAAATGTTATGATTGAGTTTAAGCGGCGCAAAGCCCGGAAAATTCTGAAAAAAACATGATATAAAATGAATAAACTCATCCGGAAATTCACATTATTCTCTGTGGCACCCAATTTGACAACAGGGCCCTCTATTTCTGCGCCCTGTATTTTGGTGAACATCAATGAATGCAGCCTGAATCCAGGATGCGCCAAGGGATGAGAGCAACTGATCTATATCTTGACAAATTTGTTGGTATAGATCGTGAAACCCAAATTTCTCAACGTTTCTTGAAATGCTCTATTCATTAATATTGAAAACTTTTTGGAAAATTTTTTCTTACCTAAAAGGCTATAAAAAAGAGGGAAAATTGGGTGCTACAGTGATAGACATGTAATTTTTTTTGAGCGGATCCATGCATGACATTAGAAGACAGAATACAATTCAGAAATTTCGCAAAATCTAGGACTACTTACAACTTTTACTGTAAAACAATGAAAAAAGAACATATCCTGCGTAAAAATCCACATTATATACAGATAACGACATTACAACAACTATTCTTGACGGTAATCTGAAAATTTTGGAGGAGTTCAAGACTATGAATGCAACGCTCCACTATAAAGCTGCTCTGCCTTGTCAACAACCTATGTCCTATACTGATGAGCGCCACTTCATGTGTCCAATCCGAGATGCCATTAGTCCGCGAGCTCAAAGTCCAATAACAGCTATCCATGAAGTGGTACATATATTTTTTGCATATTAGAATCAAAGGGAGATAGAGGAACGGTCTATACGGTTCTCAAATAATTAGCAGAGCCTGTATGGTACTAAATGACAATGTTTCCTATAGGAGCAGAGTAAATACTATATGGATGACGCAAATGAAGGCCAATGCATTGTGTCCATTTTGAAAGCCTTTTTTCTGTAAGAAATATCAAGTCAAATCAATATGAGTTCAAAATACGATGTAGTAAATACAATGTAGTATTTATTATTTGTAAATATGTGTGTTGTAAGACGTTTATCCCTGTGCCATGAAAGACGCAGGGCCTATTACATTAGATACTGCAATAGGGACAATGCGAGCAAGGAATTAAGTTGGCATAAGGCCGATTGTGCACATATAAAGTTGACTCAGCAATGATTTGTTTACCATCCCTGCGCTACCATAACCTGGCCAACTAGCAGAAAGCACCTAAAATACTTTAGATTTTCAGGTTTACATTTCTATTAGTAACCTTTTGATGTTTAAGTCGGCTAAAATAAATTGTTGATGCTCAAAATATAGGTACATATTACTCAACTTAAATGAGAATAACGTTGTTGTATCTACTTAGAGGCACTGAAAAGTGACTTAGAAAATTAAAAGTGAAAATACCATCTAATGCAGAATTGTACATAACTATTAACTAAATTGTATGCAAATAAAAGAAGCCCACATGCAGGCTGCATTCTTTAAATCCGAGTGACTAATAAATATTTGTTGATAAAATTCAGACAGCAGTGGCGGACCCGTTTGTGACTGTGCTCTCATATTTACCAGAAGGCAACTACCTAACACAGGAAAATGTGGAGCAAGTGCGACGTGCGGCAAAGAGTTGCACAAATTCTGCTAAGCTGCTTTGGTTCACGGTTTTTAACAGCTAAGAGCATCGTGGTGCGACCAATGCTAGTTTGCATACCAACTGGAAATTGGATGAAAAGCGTGTGAACTGTGCAGCCTGCATGGCCTTTTCCAGGTATCTGCTGCAGGGAGGTGAAGATGGAAAGCGAGAATGTTCGCGAATTCGCAATGTCATTGATACTAAATTGCGTATTTATAGCAAAATGTGTGTAAATCATGAAGTCATGGTGTATGTACTTTTATTTTCCCAAAGCAAGATGAATCTGACCTGCAGCTTTTTGGACAACAGCGATTTTTGAGACACTAGTCTGCTAATATAATGAGAATTTTATTCTTTAAAATTATGACTTGTTGAGGTGAGCAGTACTATTTTAACTTTCAATAAAACTTAAATTAAGGATTCTAGACCCTCAGAGTGGAGACAAAAAATTTTCTGAAAAAAACGGATAAAATGATGGTTAAAATTAGTGAAAATTAAGGATTTTCTCCAAAACTGAATAGAATTGACCAGAAACAGTAGATTACCACAGGCTTTATGCTTAAGCACCAAGACTAGCTAATCCCAGATAGGTCATCCTGTGCACCTGTATGTAGTCAACACACATTTGAGCATTTATTTGTATTAGTCTTTGAAAGCAGAAGTGCCCTCTATTTTCTATAAAATAATGTAAAATGTGTGTGCCTTCATCAGTTCTCATTTTGGGAGAGACTAGAGTGTACGTACATTGACTTCTGTTGCGCCATTTTGCTCTTTCCATGCTTTTAAATTTTTTATGTATACAACATTCATTTATGAACAGACATGAGCGGCGCAAAAATGAGGAGTCTCAAAAGTGCCTGTTTTCTGCACGTGGGCAAAAAGTTGGTTCCTGATGAATGTGCTGGACATTTATTTCTACAAACCTACTTGTTCAAACAAAACGCCCACATGTGTTTGTAATTTTGTGTTGCTGTGTCTTGTATATTCAAGAACTGGTGGCACGGCGGCCTTGATATAATATACTAATTAAATTCATAAAATTTTTGAAATCATTCTCAGTAACATCGCATATCCTTAAACTGTTAACAAATCAAGCAGAGTAAACTAAAATCAATACACTTTAGATACTTTCTCTAAAATTTTGTACATAGCACAGCTAAGATTTATATATTTTACCCTGAAAATTTGAGCCAATCCGATCATTGGTTCCTGACTGTACGCTGCGCGCTGAAACTCTGTACATAGCATGGCTTGCCTATATAACTGCATCACATCCCAATAATTTGAACAAAATCCGATCATTGGTTCTTGAGTTACAGTGCTATGTGAGAAAGTGTGAAGGTAAATTGGCATACTGTAGGTTGGTCGTACACATTGTATACATAACATGCCTGGCATATGTTTATCCTACCCTGAAAGTTTGAGCCTAATCCGACCTCTAGTTCTTGACTTATAGTGCTAAATGCAAAAGAGTAAACCAAAACTAGCATACTGTAGTTTTCATGTTCATGTCAATGGTAAAACACGTGCAACGTGTACCCACCCTACTCTAGAAATTCAAGCCAAATCGTCCCTTTAGCTCTTGAAATATAGTGCTCTATGAGTAAGTGTAAACCGAAACTAACATACTGTAGATTACATGCTCATATCTGTAAGATAACACATGCAACATATACCCACCCTACTCTGAAAATATAAGTCAAGTCCGCCCTCTATTTCTTGAAATATAGTGCTAAATGAGGAAGTGTAGCACCCACCCCACTTTGAAAATTTAAGCCAAATCTGCCCTATAGCTCTTGAAATATAGTGCTATAAAAGAAAGTGTAAACCAAAACTAACATACTTTAGATTACATGCTTATTTCAATAAGACAATACATTCAACATATACCCACCCTACTTTGAATATATAAGCTGAGTCCGCCCTCTATTTCATGATATATAGTGCTATTTGAGAAAGTGTAAATCAACACTAGCATACTGTATATTACATGCTCACACCAATAAAATAAAACATACAACATATACCGAGCCTACTCTGTGAATGTAAGCCAAATTCCCCATCTAGTCCTTGAAATATAGTGCAATATGTGAAATTGAAAAGTAAATTGGTATACTGTAGACTGCGTGCTAAAATTTTGTACATAGCATGCTGAATGTATATCCACCCTAAGCTAAAAATTTGAGCCTGAAAAGATCATTGACTCTTGAGTTATAGCTACGTCTTAAAGAGTTTAAACTAAAATTGGCAAGCTGCAGGTAGCGCAAAAATTTTTACATAGCATGCATAATGTATACCAACCCTACCCTGAAAGTTTAAGCCCAGTCCGACAATTGGTTCTTGAGTTATAGATGTGAGAAAAAGTAAACTGAAAACGGTATGCTGTATGTTTGTCATACATATTGTATACATGACATGCCTGGCATATGAGTAGTAATGCCCAGGGTCTGGACTGCCCCACGTTATAGTGCACCTGCACTTTACACGCCTGCTTTGTAACCAGGGCGCTATATCTGTGTGTCAAACCAGCGCATAGGGGGTGTATTAAGCATGGCGCTAAAGCTGCATGTAAGCCTAGCGCCCAGGGGATATATTATTCAATTGGGCTCTTAATATTATCCATGTGACGTCAACCCCTTCAAGTTCGCTACATATAATTCGAATTGCATTTGTTGGTAAGCCAATTTTAAGGTACATAAATGCTTTTGACTGCATATAGTAACTTACGCCTTGAAGAATTAAGCCGTAAGATGGTACCTACTTATAAAATCTTTTTAAGAGTTACACTGTATGTAAATGTAGGTGCTAATAGGTTTTTAATAAATAATGTACTATTATACTATGAATGAATAAACAATTTGATTTAGGCTCCACCGCGATTAAACTACAGCATATTATATGATTTATGAATGAAAGAGTCAGGATATTATTAAACAATGTACTACCATACTACAAAGGAATAAACATGTTGGATTTAAGCTGCACAGCAATTGCTAACATAATCAACTATGGCATGTTATTGTACAATTTACGAACAAAAGAGGCAGCTTCAATGTGTCTAGCTCCTTGTGGAGCTCTCTGGCGAAGAGCCAGAAGCCCAAAAATTTTCTCTACCGCTGCAGCCGGTAATGCTGTTTTCCTTAGCAGCTTTTTCTTTATATTCTTTTTTCAAGGGCCAGCCAAAATTAGCCCGAAATAAATCCGCCACCAAAGCTTTCTCTCTTTGGGCAATTGTTTTGCCTGAAAATATTAAAAATTTAATTGCACAGAGCAACTTAAAGAAAATTGCCATCTTCAAATAATCTGAGAAAACTTAAAGCCTTAATTCTATCATTATTTACTATTAATTTTTAAATTTCATTTTGTGTAATAAGAACTAATTTAGCTAACATTCAAGAATTAAAAAACTGTCGCCATATGGCTCCCCCCAGGATTTCCATAAGGAATTAATCCACAAACTTTTCTCAAACAGTCAAAAACGGTTCCAAATTCATGTTTTACACACACATGCAGAATATCGTTTTATTTTGCGTTTTCTATGTCTACTTTTCTTTAAAATCGTACCAGATGTACAAAATAAATGTTTTTTACATGCAATAGTAAATAAATTTTCAATTTAGTGAAAATTAGCTGTAGAGTGTCGAAATTTTCTTAATTTGCCTTTGACCATCAGAATATAAAAGTTTAGTAACATATCAAATTAATAAAAATGGGTTAATTCGATTTGAATCAATTAAAGTTTACAAATAGCAAAAACTCTAACAGAAAAAAGTTTGGTAACATTATAAATGAATGAAAAAACGCATTATCTTGGCTTAAATTAAAGTTTAAAATATAGCAGAAGCATTAGCGTAAAATACAGCTCTATTACAATAAGTCAATAAAGTGGAAATGCAAAAGAATATAATAATTATTTAATTAGGAATATCAATGCAGACAATTGAGGATAATATGTTCTGTGCACACATATCATATTTATCAGAATAGCATAAAACCTTTGATATACAAGAAGAGACAAAATTTTAACAGTAATTTGAATAGGTCACATTTAGGATCATTTTTTCAACAACACATAAAACTCAAATGTAAAAATATGCAATTAGAAATGTGAAAGCAAGTCTTTAGTAATGAACGTAATATTGTAATAATATCATAAATAAACCTTTACATAGAAATAATGAAAATTACCTTCACAGTGGCACTAGACGTTTTGAATGAAATCTGTAAAGTCGGTGTATTGCATTGTAGACTTTCTATCAGAATGAGCTCATATGATTTGAGCTTCCACTCGGGTGAAAAAGTTAAGTTAGAAAATTGCATTGTGTCAGATTGTGCCTACCTGGAAAACGAATCAGCAGAAAAAAGATTGAACCATAGGTGAAAAAGTTAATTCAGAAAGTGCAGGCTACACTGTAGTTGAAAAACGTTTTAGTAGAAAAAAGATTGAACCCCCCATGTGAAAAAGGTAATTTAGAAAGTGCAGGCTACACCGTACTTGGAGAACATATCAGTAGAAAAAGGATTGAACCGTCAGGTGAAATAGGTAATTTAGAAAGTGCAGGCTACACCATACTTGGAAAATGCATCAGTAGAAAAGGGTTGAACCCCCCCCAGGTTAAAAACTTAATTTATAAAGTGGATGTTTCAGTGTAAATGCGTTGCTTTGAACTGATTAGAGTTGCAATAGGGTAATTTAGAAAAGAGATTGAAGTTTGAAGTAATTTAGTGAAAAGCTGAACCACTATCAACTTTTAATGCGCCTGAAAATATAAAAAGCGCGGTATCAATTTTAGCATATAAATGCTGCTATTGTTAGGGATAAAACATACTACTAAAACTAACAAATTGTTGCACTGAAATAAAAATGCATCTATGATCTCCACAGTACCAGTTCAGAATAATAAATAAAATGCTATCAATTTTCTGTCTGTTATAATTAATTGCACTTCAAGGGCGGTCACAAAAGGATCATCAGACAAATGTGCACGCTTTGCTTTTATGCGCCTACCTGAGATCTAGGCATAAACAAGCATCATACACAGGTACTTACATGTAACTCACCTATGTATGCATATACTTGTATATTCTAAAACAAAAGAACCAGAAGTGTTCTGTTATTTATTCAGTTAGTCCTTTTATGTGACACTATTTGAAGTAGAGCCATTTTAAAGGAAGTACTGTTATGAGGGACTAAAAAACTATTTATTAATACATGTATTTAAAGATAAATTACCAATTTTTTCAATTGTTTTTGAATTTATTTCCGAAATTTTAATTTCAATTTATTTTAATGGAATCAAAAATTCAAAATTTTGAGGTTACTGATGAAATTTTTTTAAATTAGTATTCTCGTTTCTAGTATTCCTAAATTGATGAAATAGCTGCAGCCCAAATTGCCGTTCAAGATGCATTCCATTTTCGAATAAAGTTCACCACAAGAACAAAGTTGAAGTCTATGTGCGCATTTTAAATACTTCATCTTTTGAATTTTATAATTCAGAATTTTACCACCTAAACGTTGTTTGGTCTAGAGAAATATATATCATAATTAAGGTTAATTAAAGCTGTAATCTGAATTGGTGTACATTTCATATTGTTCTTACTGCATTTATCTAAATCTGTGCAAAATATGATAGCGTGGTGACTGTCTCAGTTGTCTCATCCCACAAAAGTTGCATTTATTGAACACTTGGACAATCCAAGAAGGAACAATCACCAAGGGCATAATAAAATCTATACTTAAATACATGTACTGCTTAACCTAATGAATTGGCGCTTTGAGCAATCATTATATGCAACAACCTAAATGTACCTATGTATTAAAGAATTTCTCAGCTCGTTTTTTCTAGCAATGATTTATTCATTGAACATGAACACCATTGTCCGCTTTACACAAATTTACTTTTTGTGGTAATTTTTTTTATCTTTTTGAAGACTGAAATGAAACTGACTATAAGTAGGTACTACATACTTTAAAGTAAGATAAATATTGCCAAGCATGCATGCAGGGCTGAATTTTATAGTAAGAAATAATTTTCTGAATAACGGAAATCATTATTACATTTGTCTCTAAATTAAAAGATGTTTGTTGAATTTATGACATATCAAAATAAATATATTAATGTCATATTCCTATCAAAATAAACGTCAGTCTGCACAAAAGATGTAGAAATTGAGATACATTTTCAAGAAATTCTTCAGATTCTTTGTCTGAAAATCACACAAGTGCAAAAACATTACTTATCTAATATTTAATTCTAATATCCCCTTTTTGTGTCATTCATACATCCATAATCACATCATAAAATTAAAATGAGCAACATAGATAAGTGCACAAATGTGTTTTCCTCCCTTCTTATACATAAGAGAAAGTAAATGGTAGGATACCTCATTATGTTCTGAGTCATTAATCAACTTGTGTGTACATATCAAAGTATAATAAAATAGCATTAATTACGCGCCTCAGGAATCAAGAGGCAAATTGTATGAAAGCATATTATATATGCATAATAAGCACATATTAGATACCTACATACACAGAAGCAGGTATGCACTATGCCATGAATATTTATTTATACACCAGGATTATTTATTAGGAAACTTTGAACAATGAGGCTCATCATAAAAATAATAAAAACAAAAATACTATGTCACATCAACCTGGTAAACACAGGCGCCTGTCAGATAACTCCCAGGCAATAGACAGGCGAGTCTAAAGAAATTTGCATGTGGAATGCCTGCCATATTGACTGCCAAGCGCCTGCAGGATATGCAATTTAGGGACGTTACTTGTGGTCCTGACTATAGTTATGTTTACATTTATCACAAAATCATGTTTATTTGCAGTTTCTGGTCATCTAAGCACTTCAGAAAAACTTGATTTTCAATAGACTTCTGGTATGTGACATCAGAGTACAACAAAAAAATTAGCAAATAATTGTTTTGAGAAATGAAAATATAATAAAAAAATCAGCAAATTTGAGAAATCTTTCCATTTCAAAAATCTTACTGTAGATACTTTTGTGTTTAATTTTGCAGTTCCAGAGTGCAGCCATCAAATTACAACAAAAGATCAGCAAGTAATTATTATGAAAAATGAATTTGCAAAAAAATCAGAAATTAATTGTTTATGAGAAATGCTTGTATTTCAAAATCTCATTGTAGCCGTTTTAATACTGATAGGAGTGTAAAAACTGAAATCAGCATGTATGAAAAGCAACATATTGAAGTCATTTGTATTACATTCACCTAAATAAGTATGAAGAATCTTTTCATTCCAGAAATCTACCTATAGCTACTTTTATGTTGAATTTTGCAGTTCAGGAGTCCAAAAAATGAAATCAGTGTATGGGAAAACCTTTATCTGAAAACTGTGCAGGTTATATTACTTATGTAAATGACAACAAACGTTTACTGTCGGTTATGTTTTGTGTACATTCACAAAAATTAGGTGTCAACTAAACGTAGGAATACCTTTATGTTTTTAGTTTGAACGGCCTCATCAGAACAAAATTTTTTAATCCTTGGTTTTGTCCATTCAAAATTGAGAAATTCACTGAGCACTGACTGATACAGTCTGAAAGCTGGTGTTTATAATGACAATCAGCTTTGTGATATAACCATGATGGATACTGATGATTGCAATGATAGGGATATATGGTCACTGATCACTGATCAGCAGAGCAACAGTTGAATAAAGCTTTGTTCTAAACTTGTCCTATTTTTTATGTTGGGTCCTAAATATGTCACAAGGTAAGCCAAGTCAGTCTTTATGAGTGTATGCAGACAATTCATGTATGTATTAGGATAAACCCACCGAAAAAACCCCAAAAACTTACCAAAATACCCAAAAACCTACAAAAAAAACCCAAAAAATCATCCGCACCAATAAAACTGCTGTAATTGGCGCAACGCAGCATAGACATTAATAGCTTTGGCACGCCGGAAGGATGTGAAATTTTATATGTCTAAAATGCATTTCAGCATCACAAAAAATTTTCCACAAAAATCAAGATCAAAAATTTTTTTCCATTTCTGAAAATTTTGGTTGACAAGTAGATCAGAAAGTGGACTTGAGTCTACTGAACATCTGATTGATTTCTAAAGCAGTTATCTTCTGATGAGATTGGGCCAAATTGCTGAGCAATGGAGTGCCTGGCTGCTCTAGAATAATAGAATGACGCTATCCGAGCACACCTGGGCGTGGGGAAGGGGGATTTTGGGGTATGCAACCCCCAAGAAACCAAAATACCCCCAGAAATCAAAATACCTACCCCCAGAATTCAATTTTTTGAAATGAAATTTTTTTCGTTTTTTTTGCAAATTTTTGATGCCAATAGATAGTGCTCAATGAGAAACGTCTAAAAATTGTGTTTTTCAGCCATACCACCTGTTTTAAGGCCATTTTTTGACCTTTAAAATATCTTGCACCCCCCTCCAAGAATTTTCTTGCTGCCCATGTATGCAACCTAGTGAGACGAGAACAAATCCAACAAAGTCCTAAAATAGCACATCATATAATTTCCTACAGTATTCTCTTTATTTTGCAATAGATAAAAGCCTTTTACGCTGTGAACGCAGGTAGTATCTTTTGTTTTGGGAACCTTGAAAAAAATGATTGAAATTTCAAATTGGAAAAATGGTTGATAAATAAACTCAAAAAACTCATTGAAAATTAATCTTGAAATCATTGGTTCAAAAATAAACTTGGAAAAAGTCATTGAAAATAAATCTTGAAATGATGGTTTGAAAATAAATCTTCAAATAATCTGTTGAAAAATAAACTTGAAAAACGTCATTGAAAATAAATTTCAAAATAATTGGTTGAAAAAAACCTAAAAAATTCATTGAAAAAAATCTTGAAGGGATTGGTTGAAAAATAATCTTGAAAAAAGTCATTGAAAATAAATCTTCAAAAAATCTGGTTGAAGAACAAATGTTAAAGAAGTCATCGAGAATAAATCTTGATAATTTAATTGGTTGAAAGATAAACTTGAAAAAAGTTATAGAAAATAAATCCTGAAATAATTAACTGAAAAATAAAATTGAAAAAGTCATTGAAAATTAAACTTGAAATAATTGGTTGGAAATAAACTTGAAAAAGTCATTCAAAATAAATCTTGAAATAATTGGTTTAAAAATAAACTTGAAAAAAGTCATTGAAAATAATTCTTGAAATGATAGGTTGAAAAATAAACTTAAAAAAGTCATGGAAAATAAATCTTGAAATAATTGTTCGAAAAATAAACTTGACAAAAGTCATTGAAAATAAGTTATTGAATATCTGGTTGAAAAATAAACTTGAAAAAAGTCATTGAAAATAAATCTTGAAATAACTGGTTGAAAAAAAAGTTAAAAAAGTCATGGAAAATAAATCTCGAAATAATTGTTTGAAAAATAAACTTTTAAAAAAGTAATTGAAAATAAGTTTTTAAATATCTGGTTGAAAAATAAACTTCAAAAAAGTCATTGAAATTAAATCTTGAAATAATTGGTTGAAAAATAAACTTCAAAAAAGTCATTGAAAATTAATTCTTGAAATAATTGGCTGGAAAACAAACTTTAAAAAAGTCATTGAAAATTAATCTTGAAATAATTAGTTATAAAATAAACTTAAAATAGTCATTCAAAACATATCTTAAAATAATTGGTTGAAAAATAAAATGGAAAAAAGTCATTGAAAATGCATCTTGAAAAAAGGGTTGAAATTTATCATGCAATGGATGTTTTACAGCATTTCAAAGGAAATTTCCAATGTAATTTTTCGAACCAGAAGGCTTACAATTTTGGTTTAATAAGCTTACTTGGATGTCAGTTTGATTAATGAATGTTCGGCTTATTTGAAAAAACTCGTTCAAATTTCATAAGACTACTTGAATATCAGAATACATTAAGCATAAATAAGTTCATTGAATAATCAACTTTTTCGGTGCCTTGTAATTGTTTTTTTTAAATCAGAAGGACCATAAACTTGAAAAAATGATTGATTGCATCTTGAATTTCACCTTTGAAATTACCTCCAAACTTGAAAACTTTGGATGAAAGTATGCATTAATGTCAAATCAACCAATTTTTTTCAAATTGTCCTTCCGGCTTTCTGTATTCACGACTACTAATTTAGCATTAACATTATTAGTTATCAGATTCGTAATCTTCAACTGAGGGGCAACAATTTTTTGAAAGATTGGCCTTCCACAAATTGCTTGATACCTAACACTCTGGGCGGAGAAGTGCTTCGCAGTGTAAAGTTTACACTTGTGCTTATAACACAATATTGAGTGTATAGAAACAAAGTAAACTAGGATTTGTAACGCTTAAGTCAGGGCACATTTTAAGCATAATTAGCATGTTTTACCTACTTAGCAGAGTAGCTGAAGAAATTTCTTTTCGTCTCAGAATCTTTACAGTAAGATAATTACAGATCAAGACATATTCGCGATAGAAAAGAAATAAATTTGGCTTTGAGATATTGTAATCCTCTACATTATAGAACTAATTGGATGGCACAGAAACCAAAATTTAAGTCAGATATGCTGATGGACACGCAGAGTGAAAAAAGACATACTCATTGCTAACTTAGTATTGAGTGTAAACAAAAAAACTACATCGACCTTTTAATTATCTATCGATTAAGAAAAACCGCACCTCCCAGGTGGGTGCCATTGTTGCTATGAGAAGGACAAGGTACAGTATGTCTTCATAGTAAATCGCGAAGTAATCTCGGAGTAAGATTTTTGGTATATATGAAGGTAGAGTACCGTTTGTCTGGAGTAGATTTACTCGGCAATTCTACTCCTGCTCAGGAGTGGGACTTTATCTTGGAGTAACAACTGTTTTTATGGAAAGATATGTAGCGCACAAGTGTGCCTTAGGTGCACTGTCCCAATCACACATAGACGTGCGGATGTGTATGGGTTTGGATTTTCCCCTAGATTTCAAGACTTCCCAAAATCCAAAGGACTTTTGATATGCTATATTTTCCTTCACGTTTTTTTATATCGCAGGATAGAGCTCGATGAGAAAAACGTCAAAAAGCGGTGTTTTTTGTCCTTCGTTCCCATGATTTTCTGCGCCTTTTCCAATTTTAAATTTTTGAGACCATAAGCCAGACCCGTAGAAATTTAGGCGCTCCAGATATGGTCATAACAAACTATTAACTGTAGTTTTCCCGATAATGAATTTAAATGCTCGAGTTTCTTGATCCTTGTACTTGTGGGTGCAGCGTCTCTCTGCTATTCAAAATGACAACAATTTTTGGCTGTCACAGATATACAGATTTCGGTCATCCATGAAGCTGAATGGTCGGAAAAGTTTTTGAAAACCTAATGACAAAAAAGAACGATTTTTCTGCTTTTTAAACTAATTTTGGCGACAACAATAGTCTTTTTCAGATTATTGACATACATAGTTTTTAGAATTTATGCCCAAACTTATGTGAAACACGGGCAATAACAACACAAATAGCTAATTAAATTTGAATCTGAAGTAGATCTTGAACAATCACTTTAATTTGTCTGTGATGGGTGAATTCATTAGCATTGCCTTGGTATTTTACGCTTTCTCTGGAATAAAAATTAGAATTCGTTATTTTCAGTAGAATAAATGCGTTAATCTACGAATCACTCTAGATTGACTACTCCACCTTGATTCCACTGTCAGGTATACAGAATTGAGCTCTTTTGCGATTTACTCTGGAATAACTGCTTCCAGAGTAAGCCTTACACTGGAGTAGATCTACTCTGTTTCCGGGTGTTTGGGCCATACGTGGGCAGCATCAAAATTCTGGGAGGGGGCTGCAAGATCTTTCAAAGGTCAAAAAATGGCCTTCAAAATAGAAGTTTGGCGAAAAACATCATTTTTCAACGTTTCTTAGTGAGCACTATCCACTGGCATCAAAAAATTGCAAAAAAAACGAAAAAAACTTCAAAAATTGAATTCTGGGAGAGTATTTTGGTTTCTGGGGGGTATTTTGGTTTCTCGGGAAGGAATGCATACCCCCTCACTCCTAAATCCTCTCCCACGCCCAGGTGTTATTCGGGCCCTCAAATATAATCAAATTCGAACGCTCGCGTAGTTTTTGCGTTCAACGAAGCTAAAAAATAAGCGTAATTTATAATGTTGCTCAGAAAATTTTTTGAAAAAACGCCTCAAGCCTGACTGTGTGTAACAATAAACGCTCAGTTTTATTCCAATCAGGAAAGGCGTCGTTTATAATGTAAAATATGCAATTGCAACCAGCGGCCTTTATTAATTAACCAGGTGTTTCTCATTGAACGTTTTTGGGTAAAAAGCGTCACTTATGATGAAAAAAATCATGAAACGGTAACCATGGCTATTATGTAAGCCACAATCATGTAAATCGCAGAAATAAGTCTTAGTAGCGTCATTGTTTGTTTTTTGCTGGAAAAATGCGCGTCGATTCAGAATAATAAATATGAAGCAATTTTCTCTCGTTTTGCGCCGATCAAATGAGCAATTTGCTTATCTATTTTTATCTTTATCATATGATCTTAAATAGATATTTAGTCGGCACGGTTAAAGGGCTATCTTTAATTAATAGATTACAGAATCCGGAGCATTTACCTTTCCTAATAAGAATATAATTCTCAATAATTTTACCTACCTCCTAGTAATAGGAGAAGGAGCTAATATTGAAATATCATACGTAGGGCAACAGCGCTACCTAAAACATACTCGGCTAATCTTTTTCTTGTATGTTTATCACACCGAGTGCGAATTCTGTGTTATCCCTTGCAGAACAAGACAGATTTGGGAAGTACGGTAAGATGAATAATAAAAACGCGATCAGGGCTTTTTTATTTGTTCACACTTAATATCGGGTGTGTAATGAGTGTGTAGAGTTTTTTGTAACCTTATAATATCTAGCAATTTAGGACGGTATTGTTCCATTTCTGTGAAAGAATTGAATGGTTTTAAATTGAAGACGATTGAATGCTTCGGATAGCAATTTTCTGTCTTATTATCCCACATTTTTTGAAGGGCAGTGTAAAGAGTTTAAAGATATATGGGTATAAAGACAGATTTTGGTCATGTTTTTAGTTTATTAATGTCTGTCAAAGATTCCGGTTATAAGTCCTAAGACGTTTCTTCCTAATAGAAATATACTACGATTCAAGCGATACTTTCAGTCAAACAGTAAAGTTTTTTCACTCAATACATAGTTAGATATAGGGGTTTAAACTGCACACACTAGTATATGGTGTAAAAAACAGGTTTTGCCTCAGATTTCTCCGCCAACTTCTCCGGTTATAAGTCGGGATGGGTTGAATGAAATAAACATTAACCACGTTACAAAAACTACATGACGCAGCAAATCGCGTCTAAAAAATAAATATTGGGTTACTTCTGGAGGTGTAAAGTTCGAAATTAGGGTGTAATGTTCAGCGAAAAAACTTTTTGTACTATTTTTTGATTGGTCAATATCACAAATTGGATGTGAAACAAAGTTTTTCAACACACAAATGCACTACGCTTTAACGGCTATAAGCTGGTTTGAACTTAATTTCTTTACACTCTAATGCAAATTTAGTTTCAGATTTATAAATTTACATACTGGTTTATGATGGAAAAATACGTTTTAGTTCTTTTTTGTTCGCCGATTTCTCAGCTTTTATGCCGAGATAAGTCCGGTAGCATAAAAATAAAGTACCTTTCAAGGGCTACATGTCATAGAAAATTGAATTTATTCACATCAATATTGAGCTTTATCGGGAGGTGTACAGTCAAAAATCTGAAGTATTAATCGTATTTCTTGTTCTTTTTCTGATAAGTTCTCCGCTTATGAGTTTGGACATAATCAACAACTCTAATAATGTGCCAGAGGTCAAACGTCATACTTCAGTCAGGCGCGTTTGCTAATAATCAATAGTGGTGTGAATTGGTTTACATTTCATATTTATCTGTTGATAGACCATTGTAGCGAATTAATTTTTTAAAACTTTTCATCGTAATATGAGAATAACGAATTTGATTTAAATTTTCATACTCGGTGGTCGTGTAAAGGTTACACTAAAAATTAACTCAAATTTGAGGAGCGTTGCGGAAGATTTTTTCAAAGTGTTCTATGAAACATCGGGATTACGAATCTGACTATTAGTTCTCTCTATACCAAGTAGTCGTGTAAAGTTTACACTATTCATTAATTGTAGATGTGCATGGTATACACTACAAATTTACTGTATTTTAAAAGCAGTGCAGAACGACTTTTTTTCAAAATATGTTTTGTAAGGCCTGGATTACGAGTCTGACTGTGTGTTTTTTACATCCAGTAGTTGTCTAAAATTTACACTGCAATTAACTTCAGTCACAGTAGATTGCAAACACTTGTGTAATCTTTACACTGGAAACATTTGATCATGTTTAAATAAGGTGAGGTTTTCCTGCTTAGAAAAGATAATGTTAATATTCAGAACAATCTTGTCTATCCGCGTTCTTGAACTTCTGTCATTATTGTAGCATGTTACCGTATGTGTGTTATTAACTTATTTTATCAAATATTGCTTAATTGTTGGCAATTTTTTCACAATTTTTGATGCAAATGGATAGTACTCAATGAGAAACGTTAATGTTTTTTTGCCATACCACAGAACTCCGAATTTTGATGCTGCCCACATGGAAGGGACTAGCAAAAATTTGCCTGCGTATGCCAGTGGAAGTAAAAATCTCTTTGAAAAATAAGACTTCTGTTAAAAACCACAAAAATCGGTTTGCGGAAGATTCGCCCCCAACATTTCACCCGCCGACATTTTGCTACCAACATGTCACCCTGAATATTTTCGCCCCCCTTCCCCTGAACTTTTGGCCCAATAGATTTAGCCCTAAAATGTTTCGTGCCCATACGTATTGCCTTTAGGACGCTTCGGCCTAGATTTTTTGCTGTGCGATAAGCAGGAATTTACATGAGGATAAATTGTGCTGAAATTCATTTTTCGTTTCCTCCTTTTTTCTCTTCAACATTATTCCAATGTGTGTTTTTCCTTTTTTTGTTTTTTACTGCACTACAAAAGCGAGACGGACTGTCAAAGAAAATGGTACATCAAGAACAATACTGTAAATAAAGAACAAAATAAAAGTACAAAGATAAAGCAAGACTGTCAAGTAAACAAATCAAAGATAAACAAAATTCAAAATTACATGTCACGCTACTCCAGGAGTGGATCCAGGACTTTCTAAGGGGTGGTACCCCTAAGGGAGGCGGAACCCTGACTTGGGCGGAAAAATTAGCCGTTTTAACCCGAAAATTGCTAAAAATCGCTCAAAAATCCTTAATTTTGCGCACTATTTTGGGCCAATGGGAAGGGAGCGGCCACCCCGAAATCCGCCCCTGCGCTACTCAGATAGTCGATCAATTCGATCAATTTTGATTGTCAACGAGTTCCATACAAGAACTTATGGGTTGAAAGGCGTATTGCTCCCCAGGAGAATCAGACAGGCAGCTACTGTCCGGCGATTAGAGCTGAAAGGACGTTCTTTCCGTCATTTCTCAAAACAAGTCAAAGTTTTTCCTGAGTTTTGCGACGGATTAATAATTTTATGTGTTTTTTAATCTGAAGCGCACCCAAAACTCATCAATATCAGTAGTTTTTAGTGTCAAAAGTGATAAAATGCAGTCATATTGAACTAAAATTGCTTAAAATTATGGTGGTACAACAAAAAAATCGTTTATATGGCATTTAAACTCTTTTTGACATTTGGATAGCAAAAAAATCGTGAAGACTTAAGTTGTAGGTTAAGTTTTCTGTGATTTACTAATTACCACCAGACCTACGCGTGAGTTTTTGGGTGTATGCCCCCCAGAGATCAAAATCATCTTACCCAAAATTCATTTTTTGAAATTTTTTTGTTTTTTGCACAATTTTTTTGATATTAATGGATGGTGTTCAATGAAAAACGTTGAGAAATGGAGGTTCCTTGCCATATCACCGCACGTGGGCTTAGGAGGGGAGGGGCTGAATTCACTGAAAAAATCCTTTTCAGTTTTGCATCAAGTCAGTTAATTGTTATCGTGACTTTAGCAAAGTGAAAAAGTTCTTTGACTACAACTCGCCGGAATTCTATCAGGTTCTAGGTATTCAGACCATGTGGGGTCTAGAATAATAAATAATAATAATATAATAAATATAATATAATAAATGGTACAATATAATAAATCTGAAATAATAAATAATTCTAAAATCTATTCTATTCTGGGGTCTAGACCTCTCCATTTTTCCTGTTCATGTCTGGTCAGGAATCCCCCTCCTGGAATCTGGGACCCCTTGAACTCAATAACTCCACAAAATCAAATTTTGGTATTAATTTTTGGTAACTTGGTCTCATTGGACCAATAGTAGCAACAACGAAATTCTGGAAGTCCCATGGGGCTTAATTAAGAAAATTGGCCTTAAAATTTAATTTTGGGTGTTTATCGAGTTCTTTGGAGGTTTCAGATTTCGGGAATCCAGATCATACATAAACACTAAAAAAATTCTATGATGTGGTCAGTTGAAATCACCAACAATCGCCCTAAATGTTTCTAAAAATAGAATTCTGATGCAGGGAGTTTTTCAACTTTTGAAGTAAATAGCGTGCTATGTAATGACTGAGACTTGCGGCTATTTAGGTTGTAATTCTGGCAGGTGTTTTGGCAGGAATGGCAGAGAACGAATCCGATAAGCAGTATAATATCACTCAAATGTTATCGATAGAATTACTACGATATCCTGCTGCCTTCATTCGTATTAAAATTGTTAACCTGCGTGAGCAATATAATTGCTTGTGTTTTGGTACTGGTGACATATGCCCATTGTGTTCAACTACGATATGCCGGTTTTCCTTAATTTGCTTCCGGCTGGCGTCCGAAATAGCCATGTCTTCTGGTAAGTTTGTTATCAATTTCTGGCACTTGTTAAACTATTATAGCGGCGATGGCGAACTCATCATGCCTTGGAAATGCGTTATTATACAAGCGCCATTTGTTTATTTGATGACTTGCACGGCTTGTTCAAAATTTAGCACTCGGCGTGTGCAGGTAATTTTATGTTTTTTCTTTGTAATATTTTTAGTTCTGTATTCTTACTTTGTGTCTTACTTGAAGCTAGAAATTTGATTCTATTATATTTGATTGTCCCAAAACCCAAAGTTATTTTCTAGTTATTTGAAGCAATGCGCTGTTAAAAAAGTAGCATGCCAAAGAAATAATAAAAAATTAAAAGCAGTGAAATACACGATGTTGTTTTTCTCTTTTGGTCTAGAGTGAACTTAAACCTTAGAAACACTGTTTTTTTTGTACGAGCTTCTCTATACATGTACCAAGATCTCCGGGAAAGTCTTTGTATGAGCAAAAATTTTTTTGCACATATAATGTATAGATAGCGCAATTGAATGTACACATTTTAACATACTACTATATTGTTTTCCGTGACCTGCACGTTTCGCAAAAGGTGTAACTTTGTCCTAAATTCAGTTGCTTATATTAGTTCGGCCCGGAACGCCAAAATTTTCATGAGTCTTACGTTGAAATTACACATAAAATTCGACTCAGTAAGTTAAAATGACTTGTTTTACACAATTAAAAATAATAAGCAGTTGCAATATGCTGACTGAATCTCATAATATACACCCGATTTTCTTATGAATTCAATGCAACGCAAAGAGTCAATTTTATCTTCAAATGGCAGAAAACAGCACAAAGTTGTATAATACTTCTTTTTCTGCATAAAATCTTTATAAAACAGTAGAAATAGATGTAAAAGATGCTTCAATCTGTACAAAGATGCTTACAGATAGATTTTGGAGTGTTAAAAGCCCGCGCTTGGAGCTAACTAGAATGTAATTATGATACTCGGCGCGAAGCGCCGAAAATTTTTAGAAATTTTGCTAAAAAATACTCCAAAAAACGTTAAAATTATAATTACTTTGCCCCAAAAAGTCTTTGTACATTGTACAAAGATGGCTCCGGAAATCTCTGCACGAGCCTCGAAATCTTTGTCTCGTACAAAAAACAGTGCTTAGAAATGGTCGAATGATGAATTGGGCAAAGAAATATTTTTTTACATTGCTTTGTTGGCAAGACGTTATTGTGAAAAAGGGAAAAATGCAGCAAATGAAGGAAAATGAGAGACTGCAAACGTTCTCTGGCTTGTGAAGACCTACTTTTTCAGTTAAACAGTTTCTATAGATTTACAAATATCAAAAAATTAGAGGTTATGTTGTCTCATGAACAAAATTTAATTTAGGCGATCAACAATTCACAGCGTCAGATACGTAAGGATGAAAACTCGGAAACAGAAAATATTGCCTTATATATGGTGGCGTGCATATCTGTTTCATACTTTGCTTTTCAATAATTGCATAGTTTTGATCAAGCATCAAACATTACCAGATTACAAATGCAAGCAGTTTTATCTTGCAGAGTTTCAGTGTCAAATTTGAAATCACGCTAGAAATACACATCTATGTGACCGACACTTTTTCTTGAAACTTCAAATGAGGCACACTGTGAAAAATAAATCGCTCGATCAACATAAAATTTCCATGTGTAATTTGAAGCTATAATAATTTTAGTACAGGGACATAAAAATTTTATGATGATTTAACTTCAAATATGCGCAACATGACACAAACTTTTCATATTGATCTGATTTAAAAAATTGTGCTTTTCAAATAGAATCAACATAAACAAAATTTTTGTTGATTGAATTTAAATGTACTGTACCTATCTGATAATTTTATGTTGATCGAAATTAAAAGCACATAAAATTGATGCAGCAAGCTAACCAAATAGTAAGTTAATGGTTTGATCATGCGATACAAAATGTGCTCAATGACTTCAGAACAAAACTGTGCACAAAGAACTTTCCAATTTCAAAAAACAGGAAGTAAGACTAGCTTGGCTGCAAACAGCAGAGCTTAGTGCAACTTAAAACATTGGCTTACGGATTAAGTTAAATGCCAGCGCCATCTACATACGTGTATAACATTTCTATGTTGATCCGATGCCATACTGCCCCTGCTGCTTTATTAAAAATTTTTAAGAATAACGTAAAAACTTTAGTCCGGCTGATACATGCCCGTTTTGAACAAAAAAATATTTTTCTGATCCAACATGCAGGCGTTATTATTATGTTGATGGTACAAGTACTCAAGCAAGACTTTTTTGATGGTTTTAACCGCAGCTTTAGTAGCATGAACTATGTGATTTTTCAGTTCTTAAATATTTAATGGAACAATAGTTATGTATGGTTTAGAATTTAACGTGATTGCATGCTTCGTCCTCCTAGAGCTCTCAACTTGACCCATGATTTGTGTCTTTGTAAATGATGAAAGCCAATGTGTGCATAGTGCACCCTTCGAGCATTCAAGCATCAAAAGAACGCATTTTTTACGCTTTTGACAATTTTGAAGTCAGAATATGCTGAAAAGTTTTGCTCAATGTCGTGACCATTATTTATAAGTTTAGAACATTATTTTGCTTATAAAGAAGTGTAATACTCATATGATATAAATTTTGGTGATCTTAAACTTGAAACTTATATGTCTTTTTTATTACCAGGTGAAATTCTGTTGTCTACATGAAAACTCTTGTAGCTATTGAGAAATGGAGTATGGAACAGATACACGCAACACCCTGAATATTTAAATAGTCTTGGGTTGCGAAAAAACGGAAGACTTTCAAGAACAACATTGTAAATAGCCGAGCTTTTTGTATTAGTCAGCAAATACTAAGAATTAACATTCATCAGTTTTCTATAAATATATCTTTAAGTGTAAAGTCTGAAGTGAAAACAACTTATTAAAAATTTCATATATTCTGAGTTAGCTGACCAGAGGAATCACAAGCTTACAGAATAGTAAAGCACCTAAAGCATGCTGCATAAAACATCTTTATGAGGGTTCACTAATTTAATATAAAAGATTAGGTTTAATGAATCTTTTTTTGCAAATAAACGTACAGTTTATAGCTGAAAATGATGGATCGGAGAAAAACATGTTTAAGCTGTGAATTGATCAATTTAATCAGAGTTTGTTCTCTCTGTTTTCATTTTTATTGTAAAATATTTCAGATAGAACTATTAATAAAAATTACCACTTTTCTAACTTACCTACCCTCACTTATTGCTGTTTGAAACAAATCAAAGTTAAGGGAGTAAAAACGACTTTCAAGAAAGACGTGCTTCCGTTTCTGACCAAAGCTCGGATGCTTCTTTGGGCTGCATAAATTTTTTATAAGCTGTGAATACCTGAAAAGCCAGGGCTGATATACATCAAAACTTATTATTATAGCTAAAGAAGTGTCTCAAATGCCTTTTCATTGATTTGAAAAATAGTTACACGTCAAAAAACTATTCTTTATGTTTTAATGATGTTCTTTCTATCTAACACTTTAGAATGTAAAGTACTCACAAAGAATTGATAAAGTAAAGGCAATATACAACACATTCATTCAAATTTGTAAAAAAATTTTTGATACGCCTTGAATAGAATATAGTCAAGAATTTATACATACATTGGCGCTAACTGCAAAACTGTAACACTTATTAGCCAAAGTATAACAAAAAAACAATTCTAATATTACACTTCCTGCGATTTTTGGGAACATTGGGAATCCGGAGTCAGCAGCATATGGGGGGATCAACAGCCAAAGAGGTGTCAACTTTTCATGAATACTTATAGTCAGCACTCAGCAGCTATTTTTTGATCAAACTGCCATAAACCCCAAAGAAGACGTGCTTTTAAGTACACATTAGAGGTAAAACTGATGCCACCTTTTTTGCCAGTGCCGATACTTAGGCACCGATGCCAGTGCCTGTGCTAACTTGAGTACGTATACCAAAATACCTTACTCCCTTCAGAAAGCAAATAACCCCCAGAATTCAATTCTTGAAAATTTTTTAGTTTTTTTTCGCAATTTTTTGATGCCAATGGATAGTGCTTGATTAGAAACGTTGAAAATTGGTGTTTTTCGCTATATTACCATTTTTAAAGCCATTTTTCAATCTTTGGAAAATCTTTCAACCTCCCTCAGAATTTGGGTGCTGCCTACTCATGGGAGGCGTGAGATTTATTAAGATCAAGAGGAGATATGTATGTAATTATTATAATATTTGCCTTCACATGTTATCTTTTTTATTTACTGTTATTGTTTCACCGCAGTTCTTTTTAAATACTACCATAATATTTCCTCCAGTAAATATTTTTTCGAGTGTGGAATTTCTGGTGGGCAGTTAATCTTGAGTAATCCCTAAATTGTTCTGTTGTGGTGAAAAAATCAATGGAAGTGGAAGAAAAATATCTCTTCGTAGTGAGCACATAAGAAGCAGTATTGTCCGATTCATATATTTATTTCAGAAATTCAATCGTGGAATAAATACTTAAATTGTTGGAGAAACATGCAGGAGAATTGATTCACATCTACATTCACATTTACTAATTGACATCGCCGCCGGTGCCAGATGCATTGATACTGCTGCTATCGCGATTGACCTGTGCTGATCGTAGTCCCATTCATACCTGGGCATGGGAATTTGGGGATATGCATCCACCCCTAGAATTAAAAAAGCATACCAACCTTTATGGAGCCATTTTTGACCTTTGAAAAATTCTTGCACCCCTCTCAATTTTTGTGCCACCCACCTATGGTCCCATTCTTATTGTGCATTAACATGCTTTTTTTCAAGGCGCATTATTTACTCCTTTATAATTTCAGATTTTACGCCATACTTTTTCCCTTTCATTGTGCGCTTCACAAACGAAGCAGTACCTTAGTGTTCATCATTAGCCCGCATTTATTGGCTTCATTCTACTGCTCCTTGATCTGGCTAATTCATCATGCTGACCAGCACACCGTCTTCACTGTTCGGGAATCCTTGTATTTGCCCAGAAACTGGTATCGTTTTACGCAATCACCGGAATCACAATAGACACCCTGACATTTGTAATCTACTTTGTTACCGTGCTGTACATTAATTGTAGAACGAACGATCAGCAATACAATGATAGCATGGTCATGATAAGGCGGAATACCGCCAAGCAAGTGACCAAAGTGTTGGCGTTCATCAGCCTGCTTCATTTACTGACCAGCGTCAGTCACAGCGTGGGCTGGACCACTTTGGCCATGGCAGGGTCGCCTCATCTTAGACTCGTATTTACCGGCTGGTTCAATGTGCTTAAATCGACCGACGGTGTCATCTTTCTGTTCATTTGCTACACTTGCGTTAAAGATTTTAGAAATGGATTAAATAACTTACGTTGGTCAGCCTGACTTGCAAGTGCCGAGAAATAATAGAAAAAACTAAGAGAACAAAACGAATTTACGAACGGTTTAATCCACTCAGTAGGTGTATTTTCTCCACAAGTAAAATTATCAATAACGAGTGTAAATGCGGTGACAAAATTCGAGCTGCGTGTATCAAGCCAAGAGTTTCTAAGTGACCCATTTTTTCACGCTAGCCATCTGACCTAACATTGCGTAAGTTTTTTACTTTTCACTTTTGATTACACCCTAAATCATGCCGATGTAAAGTCACGATATGTTTTATTTAAGCATGGCACGATATTTTTAAAGTGTTTAATCTGTGTACAATTTTATAGCATATGAGCTTCAAACGAGAGCACCAGCAAACATTTTCTCCTCTCTCGTTTGCATTTGTTCAATTTAGCTTCCATTCTACATGCTTGCTTTTGACAATTCTTCAACGAGATGCGGTCTTAAAAGTGAATTACTTTTGCAAAGCACTGATATTTACACCCTCGAGTGAAAAACCGCAAGAAAATCTAAATATGCAACTTCGCTTTTTTGGGATTTAAAATTGATTCTGGTTTGAAGCTAAAAGTTATTAATTTATACCACAAAAATTGTGGAGGTTAGGGATAAATTAAGAATTTTGAGACTAATTTTTCGGAGGTGAAAAAATAAATACACTTTGATAGCACTATTTTGACAATATAGATAAATTTTGATTTTTCTATTGCGTGAAAACATTAAAGAAGTTTCAAAAATTCTCGAAGTAAACAAGTAAGGGTGGTCGCATTTGGGGGATTCTGGTAGGGAAGGGGGTTAGGCTCAAAACATTTACGATGGGTATCCGCTAAAAACATTGTTTTCTGACCTTTTAAGACAATGCTCACTCTTTCTAGAACGTAAAAATGTAACAAACTTTGAAAAAAGTTTAAAAAATGGAGCAATAATTCTTCGCAGCCATTTCGCAAGGGTCAGTTGCCATTGAAGGTGACCTTAAACCTCCTCAACCCCTAATCCGCTAAGAATACGTATGCTTTAAAGCCATCGATGGTTTGTATCATTCTATAGAATCTGAAAAGCACCAACACATTGTTAGGTCCCCAGAATCGATCATTTTTTCCTTTTATGTGATTTTTCGAATTTCCTATGCCCTTTCTAAATACGTACATGTGTGATTTTTCACAAAAATTACTTTTCGGAGAGTAAAATTTAAAAGCTGTTTTCAATGAATAAACGTAGGAACATGGTGGACATTCGAGCAAAAAAAGAATATAATAGATTTGTATTGTATTGAAAACAACCAGGGAATGCTACATTTGAAAAGAAATAGACCACTAACCTAGATTTGTGATATGACTGTGAAATCGTCAAGAAACGTTGATACCTCACTGACATTTACTTTTTATAGCATTAAAAACAATGTGACCGAAGCTAACATGAGACTCGACAAAGTTCAAGATACAGATACAACAAAAAATCAGAAAAAATGGTGATAAACTGATTGTATAAAACGCTTTGCATACATGCCCACCCAAAGTAAGCCATCCCTTCGAAATGTTCGACCCCCTTATCAATTTTGGGGAAAAATCGAATTTTTTGGCTGTTTTTAGGCGTTTTTTGGCCGTTTTGGGCCGAAAATTGGAGATATCTTTCCCTCCCCCTAAAAATGGCTGTAGAACCATACGTGGGCAGCGAGCAAATTCTGGGGGGTCGCAAGATTTTTTGAAGGTCAAAAATGGCCTTAAAAATGGTGGTATGGCGATAAAAACATCCTTTTCGACGTTTCTCATCAAGCACTATCCATTGGCATCGAAAAATTGCGAAAAACACGAAAAAAATTTTCAAAAATTGAATTCTGGGGGGGGTCTTTTGATTTCTGAGGGGGTATTTTGGTTTGTGGGGGGTGCATACCCCCAAACCCCCTCTACGCCCAGGTTTGTGTAGAACTCCACCCAAGATTTAAAGCGATTACATGTGTAGTACTAGCTCATTATAAACTGAAATTTCATGACTGTTCTAAACGAATTCACTTTAACACAATCCTAGCTTCATGATTTGTTCGATAACACTTTTTTTAGTAAATGCTGCTATTTATCTTGTTTATTCGTAAGTGCTTAGTTGTCTGATTAAAATTCCATTAGTGGGTAACACGAATTTCTCTAGAATAATTTTCAATTTGTTATCGTTTACGCGCAAGTCTTATTTTCACCTGTTATATCGTCCGATTAGAAAATTGTTTCCGGAACAATCTGCGAATAAACAAAATTAACGTGCATTGATATTTATTTCGAATGTTTCTTTGCTTCAATTATTTTACACACGCCTTAGTGATTAATGCAATGACTAATTTCTATTTACGTGCGAATATTGGCCTTTTTTTAATTGCAGTAAGAATTAGCCTGAACTTTTTTTGTCTCGCGGTGAGGCGGAAATGATCTCTGATATTTGTGGAACCCATAGGCGTGGTCTACTTATAAAATTAATTCAAAACACAGAGCGAACATTATTAGAAGTAGAATACGTGTTTTATAATAAATTTTTACATCCTTAAAGTTTTTTAACACGAAAATTATCGAAATTTTTGACGTTCCGTGCCCTATTCGAGGCTTATTTTTATTTACTAAATTTCATTAATTTCTATTATCAACACATTTCACTGAACTTTTACCAGACTTTCTCGAAAAGCTATTGCGATAGCAGGTGATCTTTCGGAATTAGTGTAAAGTAAAACGGGAAACAAGGTTCGTAAAAAAAATTTTGACATTATATGTCTTTTTCTTCATAAATTTAAACTTACATAACTATATATTTACCTAAACAATATAAAACATTAAGCTTAAATCAAAATCGTATTGCGATTTAATCTGTAAGCTAGAAGAAGTTTGATTAAGTCTTGGCAAAAAATTGCTTCTAACTAACCTTATTCTGAGAGATACAGCTTAGGCAATGTAATAGCAAGCCTTAAGCACTTTTTGTTGT
Source organism: Mermis nigrescens (assembly GCA_036768485.1). Taxonomy (NCBI): domain Eukaryota; kingdom Metazoa; phylum Nematoda; class Enoplea; order Mermithida; family Mermithidae; genus Mermis; species Mermis nigrescens. The sequence goes on along the minus strand of JAVLUZ010000401.1, from coordinate 768,149 downwards.
TTTTGTCTGTTTTCTAAACACGATGACGGTATTTTGTCGAATATTTAATTCAAGCGTAAGTTTGGAAAGTAATAAAATTAGAAATACTATTAAATAAGTTAATAAAATTAGTATAAAATATTCTAACCAATATTAGTACTTTTAGTCCTGATTACTGGTAACCTGAATCCTTGCCTCATTCGTCAATGGATTAGCCTAAGGCCTAATTTGGGAAAAAGTAAGTCTACAGAACTGAGTAATAGTTTCTACTTTAGCTCGTCAATAAACTGCGTCTTTACCTTTCATGCATTTGATCATTACTATTCACAGACATGTGATTGACTGTTTATGTTTTATGTGAGCCGAAATACAAATGTAGTTGAAATATCTGAAGAATGTAATACAAAATATCTTTTTTTAGTTGAACCAGTTCGATGTGAGGAGAAGCGCAAATGCGAGCTCCGAATCTGACTCATTCTTGTCCCCATCTGATTTCGAGGAGGCTATACGATTGCTGAATTCAAAAGCATCGTTGGATTTCAGGTACCTAAATCTATCATTGCTTCGTTCGTACAAAAATTTATTTGTGACCACCCTACATGAGCAGCGACGAAATTCTGGGGGTTGTTCGACGGGCCAAATCGCCAAAAATAGCACCGAAAATTTCACCCTAGACGTAGGCAAAGTATAGAGTCCGGTGGGGCGAATCGCTCAAAATAACAGCAAAATATGCACACTGCGGCTAGTCTGTCGTTGTTGTCGGTCTATAGTAACTAATAGGTCTTTTCGTGTTCGAGTGGCTTGAAAATTGATATGAAAATTAAAAATAACTTGACTCTCATATTGATAGCTTCTGATTGATCTCATTCCATCTCTCAATGAATGTCTTGATCTTGAACATTTGTCTAAATTTTACTTAACTAGCGCGAAAAGTTTTGAAACTTCTTCTGCTGACAAGCAGGGGCGGATTTAGGGGGGGCGGGGGGGGGGGCGGCCGCCCCCCCATTAGCCCAAAAAAGTGCGAAAAATTAAGCATTTTTGAGCAATTTTTTGCGATTTTCGGGTTAAAACGGCTAATTTTTCCGCCCAAGTCAGGGTTCCGCCCCCCTTAGGGGTACCGCCCCCCCTTAGGAAAATCCTAGATCCGCCACTGCTGACAAGTAGTCGCGTAGGCGACAAACGTGGGCGCGGGGGGAGGGAAGGGTATGCAACCCCCAGAAGTTGGAATACCCCCATAAATCAAAATAAGAATTCAATTTTTAAAATTTTTTTTGCTTTTTTACCGATTTTTAGATGCCGTTGGATAGTGCTCAATGAGAAACGTCGAAAAATGGTGTTTTTTTTAGCCATACGACCACTTTAAAGACCATTTTTGGACCTTTGAAAGTTTTTTTAACCCTCCTCCCCATAAATTTTTCACCCCCTCCTCCCCAGAATTGCGGTGCTGCCCACGTATTGTAGGGGAGCTAGAAGTTAGTTACCGTCCGAAAAAACGGCAGATCGGTAGCAGCCGACTTTATTTTTGTCTGTTCCAACTTTTTATGTATCGTTATAGCTCTTTCCTAAACATAACTTTTACGTTTTTACTTTTGATTTAATCTCAGCGTAATTTGATGGAACAGTAAAACATAGTAGGATGAACATAGTAGGATATGAACATAGTAGGACTACATTCGATTCATTAGATTTGGTAAACTCAAAAATCGTTTTTTGGCGCATTTTGGCGATTTTGCCCTATCAGACAAAGTAATTTGATTCTTGCCCATCTTTGGCTGGAACCGAGGGCGAACGCAGGATTCTTTTCAGGGAGCAGCTGAGCGAAAATTAGCGACCCTGCATTTCAGAATATGTTTCGCAGTGCACAAAAAAGTGCATTTGCTAACGTTTCAGAGCAAGCTCTAAGCTCATGAAATTCTCACTATTCAATAAAAAACATTTTTATTTATGGCTGTAAAAAACAATGTTCATCGGCCGCGCTTGAAGTAAAATTATGAAAATATTCTCGCCGGAAATTTAGGGATTTCCCGATAAGAAGGTGTCACCTTTAACCATTTTCCATGGCTTCTCTTACCTATCAAAAAACGTTTTAGGTAAAAGGGCAGGTAAGTAGCTGTGGAAGAAAATGGGGGAGGGTGGTCGGACCATACATGGGCAGCAAGAAAATTCTGGGAAGGGGGGTGCAAGATTTTTTTGAAGGTAAAAAAATGGCCTTAAAAATGGTGGTATGGCGATAAAAACACCATTTTTTTGACGTTTCTCATCAAGCACTATCCATTGGCATCAAAAAAAATTGCGAAAAAAAACGAAAAAATTTTCAAAAAATTGAATTCGGGGGGTATTTCGATTTCTGAGGGGGTATTTTGGTTTCTATGGGGGTGTATACCCCTTCCCTCTCCCCCAAACCCCCCACGCCCAGGTGTGGTCCGGACTCCCCCTCCAAATTTAGAAAAATTGGAAAAATAAGACTTTATAATTGTCATTTTGTGATATTTTCGGCCTTTTTGTTGTTGGTCCCTCCCAAAATTGGTGTTGCCCCCCACGAGATAGCTGTTAATCCCACCCCCTAAAATAGCACGGTTAGCTACGTGCATATCGAAGGGAATGGGAAGCCGCCCCTCTCCTCTGCTCTCTTCGGCTCCCTCCCGTCGTAAGCCCATGGCTAGATCACCTTGTATAAAAAAATGTTCTTAAACAAGGTTAGAAATCTATGATTCCTATTTTTGTTGCTGCAATATTGGAAAAACGTAAAATTTTTCAGTCACTTATAAAATCCGACGGGGAGTGTCAGAAAATTACTAAAATTTGAATTGCATCATTGGTAGGAATAACAGAACAACTATTCTATAGCTCGGCATGGCGTTGGGGTTCGCAACCATTTAGAGTTGAAACCCTCCCCCATTCGCTCGCAATTAATCTAGACCCTTGGAGTTCTTTTTTAGTAACATTTTTAGGGTATTTTTGGCCATTTCACCCCACCAGATTTCACAGAATCTTCTCGCAGGCCATGTATGCTCTAGAGGAATGATTCGTAAGCAATATAAACGAACCTACTAGAAGAAATTAATGAAGCGGAAAAAATCTCTTAGATTATTATGATATTTTTGAAAATAATATGAAAAAATTTTTGGATTATTATATACTTTGGCTTAAATTATGATATTTTTGCTTCTAAAATGATAGCGAACACTGCAATCTTTATTGCTTAAAAACTCTTTTTTTAACAAGATCATGTCGGTTTTAGCGTCAGTGGCGGGCTAAAAACTTTCAATAATCTGACAAATTCGGTTCTAAAAGCTAATAGCATTGACAGAAAGACACAACTTTTTGAAGTGTCTGATCAAACTCTAATCATTTTTATTGAATGAAACAGAAAGATATTCTGCAATGTGGGGTATTGCATTCTTTGAGGAGTAAAAACCTCCTCGATAAGCTGAGTCGAAACACCCCAGAGCAATGATGAGGCTCGGTAATCCAGTTTCCAAAAAACACAAAGGTAAGTCGATCCCCACCAAGAATGAACTTTTTTCACCTTTTTTTGGCAATTTTTGACGAATACATAACCCTCGAACACAATAAATTTATCTACATTCTTATCGAGTCCTAAATTGAACTGAGAAACTTTATCCTCTGAGATTGATGATTTTTATTATAAGCAGATTTAAGGTAAGGCTATTGGGCGGCTGCCCCTCATAGTCCCCAAAATAGTTGACGAGATAAGTAATGGAAATGCAAATGACTTTTGGCCATCAGCGATTATACAGGGTGGCCCAAAAAAACTACATTCCGATTCAACAGGTCATACTTCGGCTGATGGAACGTGAGACGTTAGAACTGGCAACATAAGATAGATAAAAGTGTCTTCCTTTGAATTGCGTAAAAAATTTCGGCCACATATCAATGCTTTGGGCGCTACGGCAATTAGTTTACACCCTACTTTAATATTGTTTAAACGCCAATAGCGTCATTTGCCCTGCCATCGATTTGCATCCTATTTTCACGATACCCTGAAATTTTTGCACTCAGTAGGAAGCGTATCTGCTTTGGGAGTTTAAAAAATGTGCTAATTAATTTATGTGACGCTTATTGTCAAACAGGTCAAAGAAGGATACCTACATACGCAGTAATGTGATACAATGCAGAAACTCTGGGGTTAGAACAATATCAAGGTGAGGAGTGAACAAATGGCCTTATGGCACGAAACGCTGGCAGTTGGCTAAAATTTTCAAAGCGATTTAAACAAAGACATGTTCGTCTAAAATGTGTAGCTGGTCCTAAAGTTTTATGTCCACATCTGCCGAAGTTATGACCTATAAAATCAAAATGTAGATTTTTTAAGGGCCAGCCTGTATATTCTCAAATTTTTAGGCGCTTCGCGTCGGAGGGTACCTATTGATGACCTTTATTTACACTCTTGGCAACCTGGAAGTCTGTTTTGCTCATTGAATAAGCATAAGACAAATTCAAGAGAAAAAGCTATTTCAGTATATAGGTAACAGGTCTTCTATTTTCGTGCACTAACCTTTAAAAATTTTCGACGCTTCAATTCAGGAATTAGAGGGGCAGATCAAACTTCTTAATGTTTTTACGCCTAATTTTCTCAAATTTTTCGATGCTCTGCCCCGGATTATCGTTAAAGTCAGAGAAATCTAATAATTTTTTGGCACAACATTGTATAATTTTAGAAGTTTACAAGAAAATGGTGTATCGACAGGGATTTTAAATGGAGATAGTCAATTTGAAACGGCGAAAAAACGCTATTTCGCACGTGGAAGGCACGTGAAAGGCTTTTTGGATCTATGTCTGACTTTGTTTCTCTTGAAAACTAGGGGTACCCCCTTCCCCCTCAAGAAAATTTCAGATCCGCAAATGATTTTAATCAACGCTACGGATTTGTTTTGTTGAACTATTAGCTCCGTTATTAAGAGCCCCTGCTTGGAAGAACAGAACGATCATATGCGGAACTTCTCATATGCCTGAAAACCTACTTAGTTTGAAAACACCAACCTTCATCGATTCGAGTTGCAAGAGTTCGAAAAAGATTTGCAAGCCGTTCGATTATAGAGATAGAGTTGATTTGGAGAAGGCTAAGAAAGAAATATGGAAATTTCGTTGGCCCGGGGCCACTGTGCCCTACACAATAAAGCGCAATTACACCGATAGTTTCAAGGTCGCTTTGGCTGCCGCCATGTACCTTTTATCGAATAATACGTGTATAAAGTATGCGAAAAGTTCTAATCATTGTGTTCTGAAAAAATGCGTTTTTTGCCTTTTAGCAAATTTTTTTGTTTTCTTGTCTTTTTTGCTGGCATGACAGCGGAAAAATTATATTTTTGTGCTGAAAGCATATTGATGAGTAATATAACTTCATTGCAATGTAGACCACGGCATAAAATTTGAACAGGCGTCAGAATATTTTCGGTGACTGAACCGTTTTCTCACCTTGGTAATTGGACTTAATTGTTACCGGCTTCCAGAGGAAGCGTAGAAGCTGCAATTTCTTCCGAGGGATTATCATACATTGGGACTTTGTTCCCTTATCTCAAATTATTCCTGTTCGTCATAAACACGTTATTTCCAGTTTTACGATGGGGGAGGGGGTTTAGCGACACACCTGGGCCTAGCGGGGGAGAGGGGTTTATGGAGGTATGCACCCCCTTAGAAACTAAAATACTCCCTTCCCAGAAATCTAAATACGCCCCCAGGATTCAATTTTTAAAAATGTTTTGTTTTTTTCGAAATTTTTTGATACCAATCGATAGTGCTCGATGAGAAACGTTGAAAAATGGTGTTTTTCATCATTCCACCATTTTTTAGGCCATTTTTGAACTTTGAAAAATCTTGCACTTTCCCCTACCCCGAATTTTGGTGCTGCCTACGAATGGTTGGCGACCTACAATTATTGGTCAAAAACAGCAAAAAAACCGAACATGGCAATAAAACGTATAATTTCAATAAAAACTAAGGCGGAGGGTTGGCTCTGGGGGTGTGGGGACGATTAAGTACGCTCAGCGGGAACTTTTTTGTTCTACGTGTGTGTTCCTTGAAGCTTTTGATGTGTTCTTAAATGCACTTTATGTCCTGTAAAACAAAACCCTTTAAATCTGTTAGATGTGTAATTTATTATTCCCAATTAAACTAATTATCGGCTATGTATGGCCCATCACACAATCTTTTATCGCTTTTGCTCAGACAGTGTCAGTTTTGAGAATAAGACGCCGTAGATAGCTTTGCATGAGCTTTTTTATATAGTGGTTAGAAAATTTGGTACAATATGTCCATACGTAGGCACAGCAAGAAAATTCTGGGGGGGGGTGCAAGATTTTTTTGAAGGTCAAAAAATGGCCTTAAAAATGGTGGTATGGCGATAAAAACACCATTTTTCGACGTTTCTCATCAAGCACTATCCATTGGCATCAAAAAATTGCGAAAAAAACGAAAAAAATTTTCAAAAATTGAATTCTGGGGGGGGGGTATTTTGATTTCTGGGGGGGTATTTTGGTTTCTGGGGGTGCATACCCCCTAACCCCCACGCCCAGGTGTGAATATGTCAAGCATAGGCGGATTTAAGTAGAGGGCGTGGGCATAGTCGCCCTGTTATTGGCCTAAATAATTGGTGAGATAACAATGGATATACGAATATCATTTGCAACGACTTTTAACCGTCAGGGATCATAATTTCTCAAACTTTTTTAGTGCCGGAAAAAAACTATAAATGAATTTTATTTACGTTTTTGACGGCCCCAAAGTCATATTTCTGCACAGTGAATAGGTTTTGAAACGATTCCTAAAGTGATAATTCTTTTTTTCAGCACGGTTTTCTTCTACTTGAGCATTACTTTAAAAATTTTTTGACGAGCTACGTCAAATGCTACGCATGTGCACAGGATACAGCAGTAAATCAAGCTTATAAATGTTCTTCCGCCGGTATACTACAAATTTTTTGGCGCTTTGCACTTTATTTGCGCTAAAATCGAAGAAATTATATATTTTTTCCAGCAAAATTGTCGAGAACTTTTTCGAAGATGGCGCTAAACCGATCCTTAATAAAAATAGCCTACGCAAAACGTTGAAAAACACTATTTTGCACGTGGGTGATAAATTTTCGGACTAATTTTCGACTGCTTTCAGAAAAGTTGAGATATCGCCTCTCAATCCTTAGGGAAATCCTAGATCCGCCGCTGATGCCAAAATTATTCAGATTTTGAGGTAATAAAATTAGGCCTAAAATTAAATGTAGACCATAGATGCACAGCATGGCCGATCAGGGGGTGAGTTGGTCTGCCGGTCTGAAAAGAGGGTCAAGATATGAGTTTTTTGGGCCAAAGTGACATCAGAAATTGTTATAAGCGCTAAGTTTTAGTGCTACGTTACTACACAGATTCTGGTCAATTTAGGGCATTTTCGATGAAAGTTTTTAATTTACGATAAAAAATTTCCTAGTTTGCGTTCATTTTCGGCCATTATTTTGCCACTTTTTTGAAAAATTACCATTTTTCCGTTCAGGGATCTAAACGCTTCAGCCGCCACGTGCATTTCTGGTGAATAGTAAGAAGCATTACAAAATCAATTTAAAGTTTAAAATTTCGTCATATTCTGCGTAGTTCGCTTTGGTAGAAGTTATTTAAATTACTAAAATTGCGTTTCATTAGCTTAATTTAAAGTTTGTGTATTTCTGAAGATTTCAGCCATTTAATGACGTTCGAGGAACACCGCACAAAAGAGCAATGAGGATCACAAGACCGATGTTGCCTGATCAATGTCAATCGATTGTAGGCGGATGGGAAGATATGCGTTCTAAGTATGCAATCGTCCGATTTGTGCTATTAGAATACGAAGCATGCATCTTGCTTACAATTAAAAGATTTTGCCACGGTATAGACTGTTAACTTTTTCAGCTTTAAGGGTAAGTAGCAACCTTCACTCAATTCGCCTAAAATAGTAGGAAGTCATGAGGAAGGAAACAAAGAGACACAACATGGAAAAAAATTAAATAAATGAAAATAATAATAATAATAATAATAATAATAATAATAATAATATTAATAATAATAATAGTAATAAATAAGTAAGTAAATAAATAAAAAATGGGGCAACGCCTAAACCCTGGATAGCGTGTTTAATCTGAAATTTTAGGATTTGAAAAAGTGCCGAAAAATTGAAGGTAAGGATAAGTAGCAGAGAAACTACTATACAATTTTTCGATGTTTCTGATCGAACTCTACAAATTATAAGCAAAATATCTAAAAAAGCAAAAAGTAATTTAAAATTTATTTTTATGGTTCCTTCTGGATTCTAGGGGTCGGGAACTCCGTCATACTCTCACGCCTATGCGTAACCAGGATATGAATAATAGAGGATACATGTTGTTCTATCCATCCTTCGTCTTCGCTCCAGTGAATTTAATTTTGTATGCAGCGTTTTTATGGACGAATCAGCTTGCAGCGATACCCGAACTATTGCCCACGAATTTATGCACATACTTGGATTCGGGTAAAATTGTTTTTGGATTCTGCGATCCACTCCATTTATTGTTTTTTCGTGAAAGAATTATTTGTAATTACTTATTCGTCATTCGCTCTTTACGTCGAAGCTTAGCGACTATACAAGGACATCACACACACGTGGGCATGGGGGTTTAGGGGTATGCGACCCCCAGAAGTTGGAAGACCTCTCCCATAAATCAAACCTACCCTCACCCCACCAGGAATTTTTAACCCCTTCCCCAGAATTTCGGGGCTGCCCGTGCCCACCTATGGACATCACTCCCTTTCTACGCCACTATCATTCACTCTGATTCCTGGTGAAGGCTAGACAATCGGAACGTCGTTTATATATGAAGTAATATCTAAAAAAGTTTTCACATTGATCCACTGTACCTTAACTGGCCTACTTAATTTACGGGGGTAGTACTTGAAGTTGAATTATCTCAATAACTATAGCCTAAACTCTCCGACGATAAGTTGACAAATTGAAATTATAAGCATTGGTCTCCAACTATAATTATCGTAACCCCCGGCTTACTTTCTATAAAAATTCTCAAAATTAATGGATGAAGTTGGTGTGAAACAGACTTTAACTGTAGATAGGCGAGAATAATGGTGTTTTTTGAGCTTTTCTGAGCGAGATCTACAAATTTAAGGAAGGAAAGAGTTAAAAAATTCAGCTGGATTTCAATTAAATTGAACAAATATGTTGCACATTAGTTGTTAGCGCGCGAGGTTGCGCCTACAATTCTTGGGTTTATTATCACAAAAAGTGTGTTGAAACCTTTTCCAGCGGTTTTTTACAAGCTCCTTAAAGATTATCGATTTTTTCCATAATGGGGTCTTTTTAAAATGTTCTCATACTTATAAAGTCTGGTGGACTAGTCCCTTCCTCCAAGCTCCTCCTCTTCACGGCTACGCCCGAATCGATCAAGCTATTTTCCATTTTATTCAAGTTTTTAGGTCGATTATACTTATTTTGATTTCTTAGCGTCTCTCATTATCGTTTTGATATATAGGCACCAGCATCAAAGAATAGACCGGGGGAGCTATATAGAGTTTTGGCCCGAACATCTAAAGAACGGAAGTTTCCATGATTTCCGTCATCGGAGCGATGTATCCTGATTATTTTGTTAGCACTCCACACGACATTGATAGGTTGGCAAAATTTGATTGTTTCACTCGATCTACTATATATTTTTTTGTAAGGGTGTTTGTATGCTTGTTCGGGGGATGGCTCCGGCCCCGTTGCTAATTTCCAGTGAGCCGCACACCTGGGCGTGGGAGGGGGGTTGGGGGTATGCAACCCCAGGGGTACAAGATAAGCAATGCTATACAACAGGATGCGATATATAAGATACCCTGTGCTACAGTATGGGCAATGCTTTAAGATAGGACGTGATATGAGACACCCATGCTACAAGATAGGTAATGTTAAAAGATAGGACGTGATACAAGATACCCCGTACTACATGATTGGAAATGCAATAATATAGGACGTAGTAAAAGATACCCCGTGCTATAAGATGGGCAGAGCTATAAGATAATACGTGATATAAGATGTCTATGCTATAAGATAGGCAGTGTGGTATAATGTAGGACGTGATATAATATACCCTATGCTATGAAATATCGAAAAAAATTTAAAACATCAAAAAATTTTGTTTGATAAAATTTTTTTCAAAAAAATCCCAAACATATACCCAATGCTATAACACAGCAATGTCGTTATAGGGTAGGACATGATCAGAACATAGGTAACGTAATAAGGCAATGCTATAGAGAAGGGACACAGTGGCGGATCAAGGATTTTCCTAGGGGGGGCGGTACCCTCTAAGGGGGGCGTAACCCCCCCTGACTTGGGCGGAAAAATTAGCCGTTTTAACCCGAAAATCGCTAAAAATCGGTCAAAAATCCTTAATCTTGCGCACTATTTTTAGCCAATTGGGGGTCGGCCGCCCCTCCCCCTTAAATCCGCCCCTGATAGGACGCATTATAACATACCCTACGCTAAAAGATAGACAAGTATTTTTTGAACGCGGAATAACAACAAAAATATAGTTTTGATGAAAAAAATTTTTAACATGCCAAAACAACAAAAATACGCTTTTGATCAAAAACATTTATACATCCCTAAACAACAATTTATCAAAAAAAATTTAACATGTCAAAACAATATCAATACAATAACAATTTTTCGAATACTCTAAAACATCAAAAATGTGGTTTTACCAAACAATTTTTAGAACACGCCAAAACATTAAAAATATGGTTTACTAAAATCTAAAACATTAAAATTAATTTTTGTTGCAGGCACGGTTTTTTTTTGTATTCGGCAAAGATTTTTCCCGATGTACAAAGACTTTTCGGGACCGTCTTTGTACATGTACAAAGATTTTTGGGAAGACAAAAATTGCAAAAAAGGTCTATAATTCGAAAAAATTTCGGCGCTTCGCGCCGAAATGAGTAATTGTGTGTTCTATATATCTTTATAATGGCAGAAATTGCATTTCAAAAAGTAAAAATGTCAAATTTTTCGGCGCTTCGCGCCGTTTTAAGACGATTCTTAGTGATTTTTGCCCTTAGAGACCCAGAAATTAGCTAAAACACACTACGAAAAGTCGAAGAACTCTGTTTTTACGATACTAAAATCGCTGCTGTACCATATTATAGTGCCCAAAAATTTTGTGTGTACAAAATGTACAAAGATTTTTAGGAAGGCAAAAACTGTAAAAAGGTGTAAAATTCCCAAAATTTTCGGCGCTTCGCGCCGAACTGATAAATTATTTGTCCTATATATCTTTAAAATGGCAGAATTTGCATTTAGAATGGAAAAATGTCAATATTTTTTCGGCGCTTCGCGCCGTTTTCAGATAATTTTTAGTAATTTTTAGCGTCATAAACCCAGAAATTAGCTGAAATACACTACCTAAAGATCGAAAACCCTGTTTTACCACACTAAAATCGCTACTGTACTATAGTATAGTACACAAAAATTTGCATGTGCAAAATGTACAAAGACTTTTGGGGACCATCTTTGTACATGTACAAACGGACCTTGTACAAAAAAAAACACTGGTTGCAGGTAGATGATACCATGTAGCTGTTGCAGGTAGGTGATATCATATAGCTATCAGGCCCAGGGTTAACCCGGGCAACGCTGGGTAGCTCACACACATGGGCGTGAGGGGTTTGGGGGGTAACCACCCCCAGAAGTTGAAATACCCCCCAGAATTTTTTTTGCTTTTTTAGTAATTCTTTGATGCCATTGGATAGTGCTCGATGAGAAACGTCGAAAATGGTGTTTTTTCGCCATACGACCACTTTTAAGACCATTTTTTGACCTTTAAAAATTTTTTCACTCCCTCCAGAAATTTTTTCGTCCCCCCTCCCTTCCAGAATTTTGGTGCTGCCCACCTATAATAGCTCAGTTAGTACTTCATAAGAAATAGACCCGGGATATTGAGATTGAGATTTCAAATCAATGTAGATGGTTACTGGCATTCAAATTGCTCACTTTTTTACTTGATTGAGTTCTTGATGCATTATTGCTTCAATTCTCCGGTGATTCTATAATTCGTAAACGCCCTCCACATTTTTTAGCTTAGGCGGTTGGACTAAAGATAAATCTTGGGCCAAGAATTTATATTCTAATTCTATAGTAAATGTATAAAAGGTAATTCTGAATTAGGGCAAAAAAACTTTTTTGTTATTTGATGCAGGCCTATTGACTCCTAGGCTGACATAATTTCCCTGTCTCAGGAGACAATTTGACTGACCCTTAGACTGATGTAACCTAACACTATTAGACTAATCTTACTGTAGTCCTCTGTTTCTTATTTTACTATAGAAGACCATTCTTCTTTTTTTGCTATCTTATTTTTGGCAATCAAAATCTGTTTGAATACAGTGTGCTTCATTATTTAATAGCTTTTTCAGTTAAATAATTTATGCAAAGTAGGTTACAAAAGTGGCATAGTAGTAGTGAGATTTAAGTTTGCTAACGTAATTTAAGATCATACTGTAACTTCATGCGTTTTAAGTAGTACTTTTGTCATATTAGTATAAACACTTTTGTGGTGTGATTTTAAATGTCTTGGAACATTCACCAAAAAAGAATTTAATTATGATTTATATATGTATAGCCGCTGCTTGTATGTAAAGGCTAAAACGCTGTAAAAATTTTGGTAACTCTAACTTTTTTTAGTGACAATTTCATACATTCAAATCAGAAATCCTTGGCGCAATAACTTTTTAGGAATTTTCAATTCTTGTCTTTTGTTTTATATATAATCGTCACATGACCTGTCAATCTTAACTTACGAATTACTTAAAATTTGTTGCTGGCTAAGTTTGTATCTTTTGCGATTGATTGGATTCTTTTCGGACAATAGTTGTCAATTATTTTATCAATTATTATTAATTCAATATCAATCATTATTACAACAACGATTATCTATTGCAATAGTGACCGCAAACTCATTTTATGCGTATGACAATCTGAGTTTGATTGATACTCCACAAAAATTTTAAGCATAATGCACTATCCGGGTATGTCCCATAGTGCTGATGGACAACCTGTCTTGACGTTGAAGAAGGACAGGAGTAGAGATATACAAGGCATGTATGGTCCAGGACTCAAACCCACTTTACTTGATTACGCCATGATCAATATGCATTATGATTGTGGCTCTGTGTATCCCGAGTGCCGGGATTTGGAAATCTACTGCCCTGCTCTTGGTGAGACAATTGATTTGCATGAAATTTCCTTAATAAATGTGTTATAAATTAATAAATGGCTGTATAATTTCTAAATAATTGGTTTGCAATCTAGTTTGACTTTTTGAAATGATTTTACTGTCAAACTGGTTGTTCTCGTACTTGACAAAGTTTTACTGTATTACCAATAGGATATTCGGATCAATTTTAGCAATCACAAACAGCGTGTTAGTGCGTACCTACAAAATACTTTAATGCCCCCTAACATATGAGAACCCCGCCTGCAGTAACACTGGAACATTTCTTAAAAGTACGATCGATTTTTTTCAAAGATAGATAATTAGAAAATATTAAGATTTTTAAATTACACCTAATGCCGAGTGTGTAATGAGCGTGTAAAGTTTTTGCTTAACGTTATATCGCATAAAAACTTGACGGCTGTCAAGAACAATCTTTAGATAACCTAGCGCATACGCCTCATACAATATAATGTTACAGAATTGTGAAGAACGCAATTTCCTAAAAGCGTTATCGTCTTTTTCGAATTTCGCATTACTTTATGTGTGTGAAAATCTGCAGTTGTGAGGACAGTCTTTAGTTGCATTTGCGGATTCTTTGTATCTGCCAACAACTCTGTTTTATAGCTCCAAGAAATTTTTCCCAACAGAAATCTACTACGACTCAGGGGCTACTTTTGCTCTACAAACCTACTTTTTTGCACTGAATGCAGAGTCAGTTCTAGGGGTTTATAATTTACAATATATATGTCGGCAAACGTTGATTAATATAACAATAAGTACGTTATAAGGTGTACATGTTGCCGCTTATCGCATTTAAAAATATCAATATTGACTTACCTCTTGAGGTGTAAAGTTAAAAATATAGGGTGTATTTTCATCAATTTTTTGATTCATTGAAATGTCACTTAGGATGCGGAACAAAAGTTTCTGTCACACAAATTTACTACGATTTAAGGCTACAAATTTACCCAAATTGAATTTCTTAAACTAAATAGGAAGTTATTTTAAAATTATAAAAGTTTACAATCTGGCGGTTGGCGGAAAAATACGTCTTTGTCCATTTTTTTGTCGGCCAATTTCTCCTATTGAAAGTCGAGATAAGTCAAATAGAATAAAAATAAACCATATTCAAATGAGTACACGTCGTAGCAAATTCAAGTTATGTACATCAAAATAAGCTAGAGTTTGAGGGGTGTAAAGTCAAAAATCAGGAGGTGTAAAATATGTTTATGTCTTGTTTTGTCTGCAAACTTCTACGGTAAATCTGGACAGGATCTCAAGTCCATAGGATCAAATGTGATGCAGTAGTTTGACGCATTTGTTTACTTTTTACAGTGGTGTCAAGTGAATTACATCTAACATTTATATGTCTGTAGAATATTGTGGAGAATTAATTTTTTCATAAATGAAGATCGCAATATCAGAGGTGCAACCGACTAAAATCTTCTTTGTACTGGTTGTGTAAAGTCTAAGGTGAAAAGTAGCCCTTTTTCTCTAGAGTATTGCGGACCGCTAATTTTTTGAGAAATGTTCTCCAAGACGTGATAATTACGAATCGGACCTTAAAATTATTCAATATCCATCGGTTAATGAGATTTCTTTAACTTAAGTATGAATTATTCGTATGTGTATATTCAGTTCGAAAGCGTTAAGAAATTTAGTCTGGGCCAATTTGTAGCCTTTGAATTTCAGTTCAACTTTGTGTGAAAGACTTCTGTTCCGCATCTTATTTGAGATATCAATCAATCAAAAAGGGGAGAAAACGTGTTTTTTCGCCCATTTTACACTCCTGATTTTGAGTTTTACACCACTAGAAATTACTCAATATTTAATTCTTTAAACGCAGTTTGCTGCGCTAAGTAGCCCTTGAACGTACTATTATTTTTATTTTATTCAATTTGTCTCGACTTATAACTGGAGAAGTTGGCTGAGAAATCTTATTTATAACTCGTTTTCTACAACATCCAATACAGCGTAAACTTTTAACCACAGGCACTAACTCCATCTTGAATGTGAAAAACTTTACTGATAAGTCGAAGATAGCGCTTAAGCCGTAGTATATTTATATCAGAAAAAGTTCCTTGAAATTCATAACCGGAGTTGTTGGCAGATATCAAGAAGGCGAAAGCGCAACTGAAATCTGTCTTTACACCCACTGATTTTTATACTCTTTACACCCCCTCAAGAAATACTGCTAAATTCAAAAAAACGAAAAACACACCTCCAGTAAATGTATGAGGCACATATACTGAGTTGTGTACAAGCAGGGCAACAAAACCTTTAAAAGTTACATTATGTTATAACGTTACGTCAGAACTGTACACAGCCGGTATTGAATATAAAGAAAAACTAAAAAATTGCGCATAATATTTTTTTAATATCTAGTGGTCCCGTTATAGCTGTAGGGGGTGCACAGGTGTTATGGATGCCAAAGTATATTATAGATCTAGCTATGGCGCTATCTATGATCAACATGAAAGCATTAACATTATCAATAAACCTAAAAAAATATACACCTTTTAGGTTGGAAAAGCGAGACTAATCGCTGCATTAACGATCTGGAATGGGCTGAAGAGCGATGCATTAAAACGTGCGCTCGCTGCTACCTTCTGGGCCATGAACCCTGGAAAGCCTGCAAGAAAAAACGAGGCACGGGCAGATTGTGTGTGGATTTGCATAGCCACTGCGAAATGTGGAAGCAGCACGATTGGTGCAGCAGCAAACATAAAGAAAGCGTTCGTCGGTACATGAACGAAAATTGTGCAAAATCGTGTGGTCGATGTTGACGGCTTAATCTCCAAAACCTAATTGCAGTGATGCTAAATGCGATAAAGATTACTATGTCAAATTTGCTGAAGTGGTTCAACATATTTCCATAAATGACGTTTGCACAAATTGATTCATCAAATTATTTTGAATTTAACCTCTACGTGCCATAAAAGTGCTCAAAACCAGTGGCGGATCCAGGATTTTCCTAAGGGGGAGGTGGGCGGAATCCTGACTTGGGCGGAAAAATTAGCCGTTTTAACCCGAAAATCGCTAAAAATCGCTCAAAAATCCCAATTTCGCGCACTATTTTTGGTTAATGGGGGGCGGCCGCCTCCCCGCCCCCTAAATCCGCCCCTGCTCAAAACAGTACTTATAACTGTTTTTGAGCACTTAATTGAATGTAAACCATTTGGAAGGAAAAGTCTTGATCCCTATTCACAGATATGTAGCTTTAGGTAGTGATTGTCAACAGGGAGAACTCTGGAGCAAATTACTTAAACCTACGCACAATAGCTTATGCTAACAATTAATTTTTTGCCAAACGGAGCGCTGGAATAAATCTGTAAAGTTAATTAAAAGTCCTTGCTAAACATGTCGTTTTCAGTGCATAATGACTAATCCTAAACTTTTCCAGCAGAACTAGAATGATATAGCACATGAGACTTATCGTATTATTTTCCAGCTATTTACAGCAAAAAATTTTGAATAAGGTTGAAACCTAAAAGAATTATAGATGAAAACGGAGAAAATTAGAGTATTTTGCCCTTAAGACAATTATTTTCGAAACATGAATTTTCAACTAAATCAACAAATAGGTAATCATTAGAAAGCGCCTTGTTAGGGCTTTCCAAAATGTACTCGACTTCAATTAAGATGAAAACGGCATGTAAATAAATTTGGGGAGTCCTATAGATCCAACATATGAATGAGAGGCTAAGAAGCATAGTATTGAAAGTTCTTTCATTAGAAAAATTTAAATATTATTTCTTATAATGTCTGAAACGGTTGGTCAGCTGCCGTATTTAATTGCGTTATAGCGACTTCTTTTTATTCGTGTTTGATAATGCATCGCATTAGTGTACACGAAGCCTTCTTTAACATTAGATTCGGCCAAACGAATTTAATAGCAAACTCACCAATGTTAAACATTATCTTCAAATTCAAATGTCTTATTTGTTATTGTCTTAATTTTATCTTATTATTCTTACTTCCTAGTTTCAAATTCTACTGATTTCTCTCACTCACTCTATAATATCCATTATTTAGCACCTGTCAGTAATGTCAAAATACACTATTCATAAATTATCAACTTCTCTTAGGTTGCATTTGCTGTTCAAATTGAATTATTTGTAAATCACCATATTTATCAGAATGTTGCAATTTCATCTAGGCTCATTTCATTAGTCATTTTACGGCGACTGATATTATTTTGCTTAGAAATTAATGGTTCTTGTCTGCTTTTTATGCTCGTACTAGCTGAGCTACCCGGCATTGCCCGAGCTGAACTTAGGCCTGATAGCTATATGGAATTGAGATGTGTCTTGTATTTTTTATTTTTCGGGACTTTTAATGTTTTTTGATATTTCTAAAAAACTTGTTGGTAAAAATCATATTTTATTTTTTGTATGTTTTTTAAATTTTTTTGTGTCAACCATTTTTTTTGAATCAAATCCATATTTTCGACGTTACTGAATGGTTTTAGAAATTGTCCAGCCAAAATCATATTTTTGATGTTTTGGGATGTTCTGGAAATGTTATTGGTCAAACCCATATCTTTGATGTTTTTATATGTTTGGAAATTTTTTCGTCAAACCATATTTTTGATGTTTTAAAAATTTTTTGTCTGTTCTTGCAAAGGGTTTCATACACCACGTGATATCTTATATCACTTGTATGTTATAGCGGTAATTCCTATCTTACATGACTGCATGGCACAGACAGGGTATCTTATATCACATCATTGTACCGTATAGCATTGCCCATTTTGTAGCATTATGTAGGCTATATTACGTCCGATCCTATGTTATAACGCACGCAGCAGCAAAAGTACCGTAACCCGAAAATAGTGTAAACTGAATTTATTCCGATTTTCGAAATTTAGCAGAAAAATCGGCCTTGTCCCGAAATCGGCCACATAGGGACGCCTCCCGCTTAACTGCTGTACAGGGTGCATTAGGTGGGGTTGGTTAAATTTAAATGTCGCTACTACACCCTCAGCCGGTAGGCCGAGCACAGGCCCTAACGTCAGCCCACCAAGTGTTATGGGGCCGGAAATACAAATAGAGGGCATTGTAGACTGCGCAGAAAATAAACTTTGATCAACTTGCAAACGAATGCTGAACGTTCTATGTAAAATTAGCTGCTGGAAATCGAGGAGCAAGCAATACTTAAAATCTTATTTAGCAATATCAAAAGCCGTGCGTTTGCTGCTTTCGGCTTGTTTATATTAAAACGTACGCCCGTCACTTAAAATTATCCAAAAGACAATTTATAATTTTATATACTGCTTTGCTGTGAGCTCTGCTTAAATGAGGAACTTTACGTTTTCGAAACCTTCCATAATTTCCTGTCAGCCCGTTCCCAACGTGTTTTATGGCAGCAGATCGTGCATTTTAAATAGTCAATTGGAATCACAGGCCTAATAATACCCAAGGGCCAAATTTTGGAGGTACCATCTATGCTGTGCTTCGACAGAGAAACAAAATTGCAAAATTTATTGCGTAATGGATAGGGTTGTTTGTGCTCCTGCATTTCAAAAAGTAATTCGTTAATTTTCTTCAAAATGTAATGTAAGGCCATTCGGGATACTGCCTAAAACCAGTTGAAATTCAGATGAGATTTATCTGCTGCGATTTACGATATAAACAAAAATGTAACCTCTGAAAACGTTTTTCGTACGGCTTTTATATAGTTACACTGCGATTTAAAGTGGTTTAGATCAGTCGATGGCGCATTAAAAGTTAGTCCAGGGTGGCATAAAATTTTTTCCTCCCCATACAGGAGCCGTAAGCCATTAGAGCCGCTTAAACATTTTACAGTAATCTGTCGTTTCCGGGTTTTCAGGAGCACCATCGAGCCATTTTGATCAATACTTCCGGAACCCGGGGCCCGGATCACCCATGGAGTCGAAATATAAGGATTAATCGATTATAAAATAAAAACTACTTTCTCGGACACACAGACACACGCAGACAACTCAAAATTACTATTATATGTAGTTTGTTAGAAAACCATTTCGGTACTCCTCGATTTAGGAGCAGAATGCTACAACATATCATAAGAGAAGAATGAAGACAGACGTAGATAAGCTTCTGGAGTTTAAACCTCCGTTTACCGTGTCCCATGCCGGAAGCATAATGAATCACTTCCGTGGCATTTTTTCTGTTCTACCATATCCATGTGTCCAAAACTTTGTCTAGCCTCGTTTCAACTTCACTCACATCGTTTTTTGGTTTAGCTCAAAGAGGAGTTATAGAGTAGTAAGAAATAGGCATTTTCGGCCTATTTACAGTGATATCACAAAAGCTCTAGATGGGAAAATAAAGTCCTAATAAGAAAATTTAGTGGTATATTCCTTTCTAGCTCTTTAAATGCATCTCCGAGTGTTTGACCCAATACAAATCTACTTTTTCTTGTTTTTGCATAATGGTCAACAGGTGCTTATTCTTATGCTTTGTGATAGTTTTTTATTACACCTTATCCGAAAAGGATTTTCACAAAAAATAATATACATATTCAGAAAGAGCATAAAAAATTGCACTAAATGAAAGTAATAGCTGTCAGAGAATGTTTAGAAGGCATAGCTTAATCCTTCTGTTACCAAGGGGTCACGCACCCTAATCTTACCAAGGTCTATAGTCATTGGGGAGATAACAAAAATGAATAAAAACACATATTTCTGGTAGCCAAGAGCATTAGAAATTCAAAAATGTCATTAAGTTTGCACAAAACTGAAAATCAATTAAAAAACGTATTTGTACATTCAAAAATGTGTAATAAATACGATCTGCAACACGCGTAAAACATGTTATAAAATCATAGCTTTTCTAATAAAATATATGTCAATACGCTTTGTTTTGCTCAATAAAACATGTGTTGCAAGTAAAAAAAGAGGGTACTGAGAAGCTTGCCACATAAGAATACATGGCCTGACAGTAAACTGCAAAAAACAGGCAACTAGATCGCGGATCTAGAGCTCGGTAAAAGTAGGCTTATTATGCACTAGGAGTTTATGCTATGATGATGCACTTCGACTGCAAACACATGATGGTAAACGGAGAGTTAAACTAGGTTATGATAGAGTGTAAATAATCCGCGTAGCGCATAAATTGCTGGCAGCTAGCTCAATTTTTACACTGCTCAACAAAAATACTTTTATCTACTTAATCTATTTTGGTCTACAATTTTGTGTTTATTATACAGCCGATATAATCACCTGCACATCGACCTTCAGCCTCTTTTTTCAGCCATCCTTGTGGGCTCACATGTAGAGCAAAGATATTCTGAAAAGTCGTTTCCTCATTTTTTTTAAATAGCCTATTTCGCGCATAAAAAGAGTGTTCAAACGTAAAAACTACTTTTATAATGTTCCTGATGATGCTTTGTCTATGATATTAAAGTATAAAAAAGCTCTCTATAAATATAAGTAACTACGTTAAATTGAATTGGTGCTCAGTTGGTTATTTAGGGCGAAAAACGCAGGAATCGACATTTTGAACCTAAAAGATCCCTAAATAGTATAACAGCACATTCATGTTGCTTTTTTTAAAATTAAAAATCTGCAAGTCAGTTTTAGCATTTATAAGTGTAAAAGTCATACGTGAGCAGCACCGAAATTCTGGGGGTGCAAGATTTCTCAATGGTGAAAAAATGGCCTTAAAAATGGTGGTATGCATAGGTGGGCAGCACTGAAATTCTGGGGGGTGAAAAAATTTCTGGGGGGTGAAAAAATTTTTAAAGGTCAAAAAATGGTCTTAAAAGTGGTCGTATGGCAAAAAAACACCATTTTTCGACGTTTCTCATCAAGCTCTATCCAATGGCATCAAAAACTTGCTGAAAAAGCAAAAAAAATTTTCCTGGGGGGGTATTTTGATTTCTGGGGGGGGTATTTCAACTTCTGGGGGGTGTATACCCACCCAAACCCCCCACGCCCATGTGTGGTGGTATGGCGAAAAAACACCATTTTTAAACGTTTTTTGTCGAGCACTATCCATTGACATCACAAAATTGCGAAAAAAATATTTTAAATAACTGAATTCCGGCGGAGGGTGTATTTTGATTTCTAAGGGTATTTTGGTTTCTGGAATGTGCGTACCCCAAATCCTCCCTACGTCCAGGTGTGGTGAAAGTGTAATTCCGAGGTTGACTTCGCCCTGTAAACCCTGAAATCAGAGTTTGGAATGTTTTTCTTGCGATTATTTCGCCCATCAGACCTTAAAAATCTTAATAATACCTATTAATTGTGACCAGCAGGTAGCAAGACTAAGCAGAGCAGCCATTTTGGCGGTCAAATTTCCTTTTACAACCCTATATTAATCCGTTATATTCAATCACCACCTTACGCATTCATTTTTACTTTTTTTACATACGCGTGTCTATTCTAGTTTATGTTGTTTTGTAGTTTTGTTTTGCCGATTTTGCTCGCTCCATAGTACAACTTGCACGGGTAGGCTTATAGGTACGTATATTTGGCACAGGGAAATTAGTTAAGGTGTGAAATGCACATCAAAGTTTGGGAGTTTACACGATACGTAGAAAATGAAAAAATTAAGAATTCTTGAAGTCTGATGAGACGAAAAATCGTAAATACTAACAACGGGGTTCCGTTGGATCCCAGAGGGCGAACTAAATCCTCTGTGCACCCTTTTATGCACACCCTAAGAATATAAAAAGTTAAAAAAAGCTTAACGAAAACATGGCAAAATTATGGCCAGAGAAATGGATTAAATTTACAATTTTTCCGCATCAGTAATTGATATTCACCAGAAAGTGATTCTGTGTTTACTCAATCCCAGGGCCTGTTATTGACGTGCATTTATATATAAGATTGTTACAAAATTTAAGAAAACTTAATTTAGGCTCCCCTTCTAAAATTTAATGATTCAGACTGTAGTCATTTTCAAACCAGTTTGAGCATAAAACGATTGTTCCAAAAAATCTGCATACTTTTCCACTTTTTTCAAATGTAGCTCAGTGTGCAAAGACCAAAAATCATATATCAATTGAAGGCTCGTTTAAAAGTCAACATAATGGGTTAAAAAATTACTAAGAAATTTAGCTACGTTGAATGCCACCATTCCGTGAAAATATTCTCATCGAAAAAGACTTTTTCAAAATATTTGCTGGGTTTCCTACCGATAGACTTTTGTTTTAATTATCCTTTAATTTTGGATATATTTTTAATTAGATAATTGAAGAAACATAAAAAGCACGTTTATAGTATAGTAGAAAAATCGACAGTTTTAGCGCAAAGGTAATCGAGAAGTTTTTTTAGCACGAGAAACCATCCTGATCCAGTCAAATAATTTAATTCTTATCACTATTATTAGTTCGCATGTGTGGAATAGTTTCGTATCTGATTTATCGCCTCAAATATATTTATTTGGGATTTTTTTATTCGATTCAAGAAAAGAAAATTAAAGCGATATATCGTTTGAATTGAAAATTTTATGCCTAATAATGCTTGAGACAGATTGTCAGACTTAAATTTTCATATTCGTTCTTTGCATAAATGAATGTACAACCGAATTCATCATTGGAGATACACGGTTTCGTTTTAAAATTTAAATTAATTTTCCCGCTTTTTTCTCGTGTCCCGAAAATTTGAGCAATTGACTGCCTAGAATGTGGTTAATTCAGCTTTTTAGTCCAGATTCGATATATCTTAACTTTCAAGTATATCCAGCACAGTGCTCGCGCTCACTAGAAAATAAAAACTTAAAAAAGTATGATGAAAAGCGAATAAATTAAACAAAATATAAAAAATAATATATTGCTGAAAAACGCTTAAAATCACATTTCTTAAGCCCGGTTAAGAAGTAAAAGACGGCGATATCGCCGATTTTTGACGATCTCGCCGATTTCACCGATTCAGTCAGGAAACTCGGCACATCGCCGACAACCGGGAAAGTCGGCGATGGCCGACCGTCGGAAATGGCGATATCACCGACTAAAATCGTGAAAGTCGGCAATAGATACATTGCTAATGACAGCACAACGGAACACAAACCGACTAAAATCGGGAAAATCGGCAATAAAAATAATCATAATTTTTGATGCGTACTCTTTTGTTTTTAGCCAAAAACTTCAGAAAAAAATTTGCTTTTCACCTCCCCCCAGAAATTTTTTACTGCATGTCTGCGGCCAAGTCAGAAATTTTCTGGGAAAAATAGGGCAGAAATAGATCAAAGGTGATAAAATCGCAATTTTTTCCCAAGTGTCTGAATTTCGTTCTTTATCATGAATTGTGGTAGAATTGGCGCTAATTTGACTTTTCTAGCACTTTTTCAGTTGTTTTTGGCCCTAAAAACCGAAAAAAATTTCGAACTTATGGTACCGGCTGACTTCTAGATTGACCATGCTGTGCACTCATGGTCTGGAGGGCGCAGAGCCACACGTGGGCGTGTGGGTTTGGGTGTATGCAACTCTGCGGAGGCAAAATACACAGAAGAAAACCAGAATAACTCCCAGAAATCGATTTTTGAATTTTTTTTAGCATTTTTCGCGAAATTTGATGCAATGGATATGCTTGATGAGAAATATCGAAAAATGGTGCTTTTTCACCTACCACCATTCTTAAGACCAATTTTTTACCTTTGAAATTTTTTTTACACTCCCTCTCCCAGAATTTGTGTTGCCCACGTATGCTCAGGGCCCCCAGAATCTGAAAGTCCCCTAAAAATCAATTGACTCGATATTCAATGTTTAATGCGATTTTGGCATTTTGGCACCATTGGACTTGTAGGTACGTACGTACATACAAATATGTAATAGCACAAAGTGTCAAGATGTGCAGAAAGTCAGTTGAGTAACTCAGCTAATTAAAATTCATGACGTAAGATAGTAAGCAGTATAGTTTTTCCACTGCATGCCAAAAAGTACGTACATAAAATGTACAATCAATAGATTTTGTTATGTAGTCAGGCAACTTAGAGTCTCTTTCACACAACTTCGGTCGTAAATTTTAAAACTGTCTATGAAAATAAACTGACAGATTGCAATTATAGCATTGATCTGATATATAATTATCGAAAAACCTTGGCCTAGTGTCGATGAAAATTCTTAGAATTTATGCACGAAAATATGTGAAACAGACTATAGATCGGTGGTGCCTTATGTACTTTATGATGATCTACATGAACAGCTACGTGCTTAAGTAGACAACAGCATACCTAGCGCATACTTCAATGCACCAAAAATCGGCGATATCGTAGAAAAATAGGATGGGTTCTTACGATTTTAGTCAGCGACATCGCCGACAAATGGGAAAGTCGGCGATATCGCCGACTAAGAATCGGGAAAATCGCAAGAGTCGGCGATATCGCCGACAAAATCAGGGAGTTGGCGATATCGCCGACTAAAAACGGAAATATCGGGGCACTTCTGAACCGGGAAAAAGTGTCGGCGATGTCGGCGATATCACCGATTTTTACTTCTGAACCGAACTCTGAGGTTTCTTCGATATTAGACAATTCTGAAAGAGAATCAAATGTTTGTAATTTTACATGAATTTTACTCGCCCCGACTCCCTCAGGGACAGCATACCTTTGAATCAGAAACCGCTCAATGACAGCAGATATCAGCTAGCTTCTCAGAAATTTTTTCTGCGTAGTTCATTAGCTTCATCATCACGTTTGAGGGCTTTAATCGATTAAAAGCGTTTTTTTTTAAAGAAAATTATGATTTTTATTCAATAACTCAATTTAGCCTCATTATTTCAGAATTGTCCTTGTTCTCTTTTCTGAGGCTTTTGCGATCAAACAAGTTATGGGTCAAATGGCCAAACAGATGCATCGTTTAATTCTTGAGGTCTACCAAGTTTAAAAACGATAAGGTTTTTCGATTTCTGGAGGTCTTTCTAGACCTATGTTAGCCCTCAGGTGCGTGTTTGTTTTAGCTTGAATGGACAGCCAGGTAGCAAATCAAAATTTAAGGCTTTAACAGGATATACAATATTCATTTTATCTCAATAGAGCTCTTTTGCTTTTAGATTTAAAAACGGTTAATCTGTGTGTAACACCAGTCACAAAGAAATAAAGATTTGCTAAAATAATTAATAACTGTGTACCATACCTGGGCTTGAAGGGTTTAGGGGGTATGACCTCCCTTAAACCAAAATACCCCCCTACCCCCCAGAAACCAAAATAACGCCCTTCCCCTGAAACCAAAATACCCCCTCCCTGAATTCACTTTTTGAATTTTTTTGTTTTTTTAGCAATTTTCTGATGCCAATGGATATTGCTGGGTGAGAAACGTTGAAAATTCGTGTTTTTTCGCCATACCACCATTTTTAAGGCCATTTTTCGACCTTGAAAAATCTTGCACCCCTTCCCCCAGAACTTTCGTGCCGCCCTCCTATGTTAGTGTATACATTTATTTGACGGATTAAAGTAGTTCTCACGACGTGACGTTATCTGCGCGAAAACACCTTTTTCGGTAATGCTTCTTATCCCCCTTATTCGCAAGTGTTTAGTGCCTAATTTACATTCCATTAGTACTACGAATTTATGATTCACTAAAATGCTTCCCAATCTTTTATCTCTCATACACAAGTTGCAATTTTAAGCCTATATTGCATTTGAATAGGCCTTAGTGTTTTTTTATCATATTGTGCATAAACAATACTTATCGTGAATTAGTATTTACTTTGGTTGCTTTCTTCTGTGATCAATAACGGTTTAGTGCCTAATTCAATGACTAATTTCTATTTATTTGCGAATATTGGCCTTTTCCAATTTTTAGTAAGAATTATGCGCCTAAAATTTGTCTCTTGGTGCACATGATCATCATGATACATATGAATTTGGGATCTGTTCGACCAGATGGCACGGCTTGCGAATAAAAAATTCCAGGAATAAGGAAAAACAGTATTTTTTTCTCTGTATTTAAATTAAAATTCAGAAATTAAATTGAATTGAATCAAAAACTTATGTTTAAAGTATAATTTATCACTTTATTGTTCGGCTTTTTATTTAATAGATTTCATAGATTTTTGATATTTTATTATTATAAAAATTTCATTTTAGAATAGTGTTATCTGTTTTTTTCTTAGATAAACTGCAAAAATCGAGAAAAATTGTATAAAACTAAGAAAAATGTGCTAATGACCGAGAATTCGAGCAAGCAAAATGACAATTTTGTTTGCGCGCGTTGAATGACGTGGGATAACTTTTGAAAATATGTTGCCAAAAGTTATGTTAAATTAAAAATTGAACGAAAAACTGGTTAGAATAGAGCGTTGAAGCTGAGGCTCAAATTTTGATTTTTAAGCCAGAGCTTGGCAAGTGTACAGGTAATGAATTTTAATCAATTTGGACGCAAAAAGCTTAAGTTACTTTTTTATTTAAGTTTTTTCGTTTTAAAGAGTTTTTATTTGCTTATATTTTTGCTGTTGACTTTTAACGTTTTTATTCATTTCTGCTACTGAGTATCGTTGAGAATATATTTTTGCGATCCTTTTACAAAATGTAATTGTTTTTAAAAGCAGTAAAATTTTTATGAAAATTTGGCCTAATTTAAGTTGAAATAATACAAGAATTCGTTACTATCGCTGTTCCAATAACTTAAACTCGAATGACCCGTTTGATTTATTAGAAACCGTTTTTAATAATGCTTTACTTAAAAAAGCATCAACCTGGGTCTTCTTAGTTAGAGCACAGACAGTCCATTTTTTTCGCTTTTTTCAAAAATTTCTCAACATCTGAGGGCCCGATTAGATGTGACAAAACTGCCATAATGATTATTTGTCTTGTTCAGCTGAACCAGTTTGGCCTACAAAGATGGAGCGTGACTGCGAACTTTGGAATCTGACCAATTTTTTAACGCCATCCGATTTCGATGAAGCTATACGTCTGCTAAACTCGAAGGCATCGTTGGATTTTCGGTACTTAAACGCTCTCTCCATATATGATGTACTTTTTTTATGGTTTATACAATACACGGGCATTAGCGAAATTCTGAGAGGGACGGAAGAAGCGAAACTGACAAAAAACAGCGCCAAAAATCAAATTCGAAAATCAAATTCTTAAAATCTATCGATTTTTAGGGGTCAGCAGATTCTCTGAAGGTCCAGAACCTCCCTCTTCAGACTTTCCTCCCTCCCCTCACACCTATATGTTATGACCACGATATGCACAGCGTGATCGATCTGGTGCGGGTCAGCCGGCAACTAGATCGTCTTTTCGTGTACTGCCTTAAAAATACGTTGTGAATGTCAAAATTGTCTAAAGACTACCACATGTACAGCATAGGAAGTCTGAAGGGGTTGGGCCCGAAAGAGTTTTTACATAAGGCCTTTTCGGGCTAAAAAAACGATGGCTACACGACAAAAACACTGTTTTTTTACGTTTCTGACAATGCTCGTTTTTTAGGACATAAAAACGTAGAAAATTTAAGAAAGACTTGAAGAAATGGAGTAGCTCGAACAGAATTTACTCAAATAATTTGTAAAATTTAAGATTTTTAAGCAAAAAATTGGGCTCATGCTTAAAGAGGCATATTTTTCACAACTTTTACCAACTTTTATAAAAAATCGAAAGTTCTGTTGGGTCGCAATTATTCTGCGGTGGTCAGCTGCCAGCATAGGTGGGCGGCACTAAAGTTCTGAGGGGTTACAAGATTTTTTCAGTGGTCAACAAATGGCCTTGAAAATGGTGATATGGCGAAGAAGACATAATTTTTTAACGTATCTCATGCAGCACTAATTATTGGCATCAAAAAATTGCCAAAAAAACTAGATGAATTTTCAAAAATTGAATTCTTGGGGTATTCTAGTTTCTGGAGGGGTATTGTGATTTCTGGTGAGGTGCATACCCCCCAAATCCCACACCCCACGCCCAATATAGTTGCCAGTCTGTCGGATTAAATCCCTCCCAAGAAAATGCATGAAGCCATATTTAAGACTTTCTGATTGAATTCGACCTCACTTTTGATATTGTCTAAATCTCCTTAATTTTCAGTCTCAATTTACCTCTTATTCACCCAAAAATTTTTTCGTATAGTTCATCTGAAGAGAAGTCTTAAGAACCCAAGCCCTTGTTTTATCTCTCTAGAGATGGTGTCTGGTATGGTAACCATGATCAATCTGATAATTTTTAATTTATCATATCACTCTTATCCATTTATCTGTTGAGCAATTTTACTGTATCTGCATGTTTGTCGGTATGTGCTTTATTTGTCCATCTGAATCATAGGTAGCGCTTTAGCGCGCTCCTATAATATACTTGGTTACTCCTAACACATAGGTTACCCCTTTAGCAACACTGGGAAATTTCTGGGAGTGAGGTTCTTTTAAAGAATTTATATATATATAGATATATATATATATATATATATATATATATATATATATATATATATATATATATATATATATTTGAAAATTTATTATGCAGACTTTTTTGTTTACACAAAATATCGAGTTTGTAATGAGCGTGTAAAGTTTTTGCACAATGTTATAACATATAGCGATTCTTGGGGTGTTTTAACTCAGCTTTTTAACAACTAAATATTAAAGCCACAAGTGATTCAATGGTATAAAATTATATGGAATATAATCTTCTAGATGTCACTTTTTGGTTATTCAGAATTTCGCACTAGTTTTTGTTTTGAGGGGCAGTGTAAAGAGTGCGAAAATCTGCGGATGTGAAGACAGATTCCGGTCTCGTTTTTGTCTTCTTTATGTCTGCAAACAACTCCGGTCATGACTCTTAAGAAATTTTTCTCCAATTGAAATGTAATACGACTCAGGGGTTACTTTCGGCTTAACAGCAAATTTTTTACACTCAACACGGAATTAGATACAGGGATTTAAAATTTAAAATCTAGCGTATGGTGTTAAAAACAGCTTTTGTCTCAGATTCCTCCGCCAACATTCCCAGTTATAAGTCGGGAAAAAATAAAATAAAAATAAACTAAGTTTCAAGGGCTCGCCGCGCCGCAGTACAGCACGTCTAAAAACTCCATATTGAGAATTTTCTCGAGACGTAAAGTTCGAAATAACGGATGTAAAGTGGGCGAAAACACACGTTTTTTCCTTTTTTTGATTGGTTGATATCTCCAATCGGATGTGGAACAGAAATTTTTCGCACACAAACGTACTACAATTCAAATGCTACAAACTGGCTCAAACCGAATTTGTTTACACTTAATGGTAAGTTGCATAGGTTTAGATTTTTAAAAAATACAATGTGTTGGAAAACTAGAAAAATACGTTTTTGTTCCTTTTCTTGTTCAGTTTTCTCTCTGTTTGGATAGTCGGGATAAGTCCAACAGAATAAAAACTAAAAATAAGAAATGCTCCGATAATCATTTAAAAGGCCAAATAGATAAATTATAACATTCGCACCATGCTGCTTATTAAGGCTTTAAGGTTTCACGTGTTATGTTACCTCGATCAGATGATATATGTAGGTATATTTACTGCTTCAGAATTCTGCATATTTGAGCAATTAAAATTTTCGGTCTATCATTATGCACTGTATATATTTGCATGGTTATTTCACCTCATTATTCTTGCGCTGTGTCCTAAATTCTGTGGTATTAACATATTTGTGGATTTTTAGTGACTTGCTGCACTTAAATTCCATTGCAACAGCGATCGTTCGAAATTGTGTTCTGTTGAGGTTGGTAAACAAAATGGTTTGTCTTGAGCTTTGATTCAGATCGATCAGTTCATAAAGTGCTGTGCTGTATATTTCTCAAATCAGAGCCACAGCCGTACATGTACGTGAGGAATTGGAGGGTGTAGGTGGACCCTCAGAATAAAAATTGATAAAGGTTTTGTACATAATGAGACAAAAAGAAGCTGAAAATCAATGTAAATTGAAAATTTTTCTCGAAAAGTGCTTCAAATTGATCAGAAACTGTAGAATAGCGTTGTTTTGACGCTATTTTAGCGCTAATACCAGTTTTTGTGGTCATTTTGGCCAAAAAAGCCCCATTTTTGACCTCGCTTTCTGACCGGCTGACCTCGTCCCCCAGACCGGCCAATCTGTGTATCTTTGGCCACAACAACCTTCTGTAGGCCGCAGAATATACCTCGATTTTTGTGTCGCATATTGATAGTCTGATTTTTAAGCATATTCTAATGATTTTTAGCGCGCATAGGTGACTTTTTTCTAGTCCCCTTATATTATACCTTTAATAATCTAATATTCTAAGTATGATATTTCTTTTTGTTACATTGAAGCATTTTTCATGGCTAGTATTCAACTTTTAATTAGAATGGTTTGAATAAATCAATCAATAAACTCGTAGGTAACTTGCATAATGAAATATGACACTTGAACAAGACAGAAAACAATATTGCTCATTCACATCAACATCTACATTGCAAACAAGACTTCTTAACTAGTTCGTAATCATGATGCTATTGCGAACAGTCTTTTAAAAAGTAACCTTCACTAACAATTCAAAATCAAAATTAATCCTTAATTTGAACTTCACGCAGCGTTTAAGTCACAATAAACAAAGTTAGATTCGTAATCCTGGTTTTACGGAGAGCAGTTTGTAAGAAACTTTGCTTGTACAACCTATGACCTTCTGGATCAGAAATAATCTGAAGTGTAAGGTTTACACAACTACCGGGAGGAAATACGATAGCAGTCGAGTTCGTAATCTCGATAGTACGAAGGAATCATTAAGCTTCAGAGCGCATGTCTAAAAAACTTACCTTCGGGAATGCTCTGTAGCAAAAAATAATTTTTGGTGTAAACTTTACACAGTCAATACATGTAAAGAATTTCTGAAATCTTATTCATAATCCTGATATTCCGAATAACATATTATAAAAAGCGACTCTCCATAACACCGAGGAAGTGAAATAAACCTTTGGTGTAAACTACTTTACACCACCATTCTGTGCAAGATATTTCATCCAGTAGAATGTATGACTTGTAAGCGTAAAGCATTATTAGAGTTGAAACCATTTTACAACTCATAATGCAATAATCTAGAGTGGAAAGCTACCGCAGAAACATGTTTTTAAACAAGAATTTAACCTCACACCTCCAAAGCGAACTCTATATTGATTATAAAATAAACTCATCAAACTGTAATTTCTAGCCTATCTAATCTTTCTTTTTTTGTTTACGTCCGATTCATTGCAAAACCGTTTTTTAAACGATAAAGCTGGTATTTTACACCTCCACAAATGAGTCCGTAGTTTAGAAAATCGAAACAGGTGCGATTTGCAAGCGCTTTGATAAGCCTTCTTTCTATAATAGTTTGGACAACCCTATTTATAATTGAAGAACTTGGCTGTGACAAACAATCAGTAGAAATGTGTTTTTTTGCTTCAGAGTTTAAACTTTACACCTTAACACGTAAGTCAGTATTGAATTAAAAGATCGCTTCCAAGAGCAATTTGTAACATACGACGCGTACTTTATTTTCAGTAGACTTTGCACGTCTTGATTGATGATCAGCGAAGTTGGCAAACTAAAAAATGGTAAAAACGTGTTTTTTAGCGCACCAGTAGTGTGTAATTTTTAAAAATCGGAAGCTGAAGCCCGATTCAGAAGTAAAAGTCGGCGATATCGCCGATTTTTGTCGGCGATATCGCCGATTTTACCGATTCAGTCGGGAAAGTCACCGATATCGCCGACAAAAATCGGGAAAGTCTGCAATATCGCCGACAAAAATCGGAATAGTCTGCGATATTGCCGATGAAAATCGGAAAGTCGGCGATATCGCCGACTAAAAATCGGGTAAATCGTAAGAATCGGCGATATCGCCGACAAAAATTGGGAAAGTCGGCAATATCGCTGACTAAAATCGGGAAGTCGGCAATAGGTTCAAATGACCAACATACATAATGACCAGCACATCAGTACATACACAAATTCCAGTCAGATCGATTATCCGGATGGAATGCAGTTGTGTGAGATATTGCAGGTATACTTACATAGCTTTTAAAGTTTACAAATCAATTCGTAAGTCAAGACGACAAACCCGTTATTTTTTCGAAATTAGGGAAAGATATGGTCACTACCACGCATTAGTTCCCAAAATGCGTTTGAATAACGAACAAAGTTTTTTCAAATTCTTTCGAATGTTACCAACGAAATTCGATGAATTATTATACAAAATTGGGCCTCTGATACAAAAGAGTTCTAAGTGATGGCGAAAACCCATTTCCTCTGGCGAAAGATTAGCCATTACATTACGTTACTTGGCCACTAAAGAAGACATGCGAAGCATTTCATTTAGCTTTCGAGTTGGAGTATCGACAGTTTCAGGAATTATTCGCGAAACTTGTGAAGCGCTTTGGAGTGTTTTGCAGCCCGATTATCTACCACTACCTACTATGGAGACTTGGAAATCGATCGCAGTAGATTTTGAAAATATTTGGCAATTTCTGCATTGTATAGGTGCAAGGATGGAAAGCATGTCACTATTCAGGTGCCAAAGTTAAGCGGATCTCAGTTTTTTAATTATGTACAAGCAACGATTTAGCAAAATTCTGCTGGCTGTTGTGGATGCCCATTATAAATTTGTGGTCATAGACATCGGGGGTGATGGTTGTATGAGCGACGGGGGATTGTTTGCATAATCGGCTTTAGGACGTGGATTAGCACATGGGTCGCTGCGAATACCCGAAGTCACACTCGTCAGTGGGTTTGATAAAGAACTACCATTCGTATTGGTCGGAGATCAAGGATTTCCGTTGAAGCCCTATTTAATGCGACCTTAACCAGAGAATCACTTGACTGAAGAGAAGAAAATTTTCAATTAAGGGTATAAATTCAGTTTTACAAGAATTTTTTGGGAATCAGCAGCACACATAAGCAAAGGGGGTCTAGAGCATACATGCACGATTCGACTCGATTATCGCTGCCCTTTGACAAATCAAGACAATATTTTAATACCTACCGCGACAATTTCATCATCTTCGCAAATTTAATAAATTTTTTTTCAATCTTTGCAAATTTTTCGAAAAATTTTTTAAATATACTTTTCTTGTCAATTATGATTATGTACAGAAGAATAACATTATACAAATTATGCATAAAATAAATTAATCATGAGACTACTGATTTTTTATTTAAAACATGTTAATCACTAATTAAATTTAATTTTCTCTTTTTTTAATTATTGAGTGTTTTTTATTTTAAATGATTTTTAAAAGGTATCCAAACATTGAAACAAAGCAAAAGCTGCTAATGATCAGAGTAGGTTTTTGTGCACGATGCGGTAAATGTAAAAAATATAATAATTCTTACAATCGAGTTTCAATGAAATCGGTTAAAAACGACATTTCGTTGAAATAGCTGAACGATCTTTTTCGCGAAGTAGCACCCGATCCAGTAGGCTGCAGTGAAGTCATTTTCTTCTCTCTACTAAAACAGGTTTGTAACGTATCCCATCGCTTCTCGCAAGTTTTCTCTGAAAAAACCGAGCGATTTTAGAAAAAATTGAATAAGTTAGCTTAAGAACACGTGTCCTGACTTCATGTGCGATTATCAGAAGTAGGTACCTGGGCTCTAAAGTATAGTCTGTTTCATTTAGCTTTGAGGTTTTTGAGAAATTCAAAGTGATTACAAAAGTGGTTCAAACTAATGCGGTAAATATGATATTCTACAGTATAATGTGTCGGAGACGTATGCTGCCATTGCTAAGCCGCATTACTGCATCAACATTTATGAGCAACTGCCGTTAAGATTCGCACGGTTTGTACACAGACGGTCCCGATGACATGTCGCAAAAACAACTGAAATTTTGCCCATCGCTAAACCTTGGCATCAGATGAAAATGTGTAAAGTAAAACTTTACAAAAATGCTCCTGGGCTCTTATAGCAAGCATCAAAGTTCCGGGTTTTGAATTTTGGCGAAAAATGTCTGTTTCCGAATATTTCTAATAACTCCGTCAATACTTGTTCGTTTTTCATGAAATTTCAATTACTTTATAGAAAAATGGACGTTCTATTTTCTGATGGGAATTATTTTGTAGTAGTCTCCATTTCAACACATGATATTAATACTTATTTAAAAAATTTTGTTGTTCAACTTCAGTCGCATTTTCAGACCTGTAAACGGGTTGTTACAACAACGAGAATGGATTTTTTAGATAGAGAAAATCTTACTGATTTTAAAACATGTTTCAAATTTTATGCCCGATTCACGGTTCTTTTTTAATGCTAATTTTTTCAAAGTGTCATGGACAACAGGCTTGGTACCTACGTACTCATATGTGCAGATCGAGTAATGAACTGCATAATAATTTTAATCAGTGAGGCAACTTAGTATATTTCAGTTTAAGCTGATCGAAAAATTTGGGTAAACCAACTTTAAAACTTTGCTGGGCCAATTTCTTGATCAACACCAAAAACTGGCTAGGATTTGGATCGACCTAGTTTTTAGTCAAGCAGGACTAAGAGAGGCTACACATGTGCATACATATAGTATTGATTGCAAATTACTTTTCACGAATTATTATCGTCTACGAGTATTTCGCAAAATCCTGAGCGTGGAAATTTATTTCCAGTGCTTAATCGAGCAGCCACAAAAAGCTGTTCTAGTCAGCCTACTGTAATAAGGTTTTGCGTAATAAAACTTCACGTGCATAATTATCAATTGCTATGACTGTTTTGTGATTGTTGCTCCAACTCTGTAATTGAATGAAAAAATGGTAGCTACCACAGGTAGGCAGACCGAAATTCTGGGCGGTGCAAAATTTTTCAAAGGCCAAAAAATGGTCCTAAAAATTGTGGTATGGCGATGAGAACACCATTTTTCAACGTATTTCATCGAGTACTATCCATTGGGATCAAAAATTTAGAAAAAAGCGAGAAAAAAATTTGAAAAAAATTGAATTCAGGGGATCACATTTTAGTTTCTGGGGGAAAGGGGTATTCGAACTTCTAGGAGATGCATACCCCAACCCCCCACTCCCATATGTGAAAGGTACCTATGTATGTATTTATGCATAAGGCTTTGTAAAAAAGACCAGGATTTCTAAATAAAGATGAACACAAGAAATAGGCAGTATAATAGATAACAGAATCAAGTTAACGTAATTAAATAATCAGTTATCATTAGTTGCAGTTCGGTTCTTTCATTTTTCGCTTAAATCCTTAGAAGAGATGAAAAAATAGTTAAGCCAGTGACGCGTACCTACATACATTATACCACAATAAATATCGTCAAAACGGACAAAAAATTAAATAGATAGGTATGTACTTATCTGTATGTCATGTAACGGGGGGTTTAAGGGAATCCTTCTACCCAAAGTTGGATGTCCCTTTCATCCCCCCAGAGCCAAGAAAATTTTTGCTCTGTTCCCGGATTTCGGGAAAAATCGAATCCTTAGGCCGTTTTTAGCTGTTTTTTGGCCGTTTTTGGTCAAAAATCGGAGGTCAGCTACCCCCATCCCCTTAAAAAGTGGCCGGGGACCCCCTATTCAAAATTTTAAGCCATTATATGTCTGTATATAAGTATAAAACATAAGCAGCCACATTCTAGAGAAATCTGACAGGTTAAAAATGTCATACCTTGATTATCTAGAAATGAGCTTCATAGACGATTTAAACCATCCTAAACGATACGATGCGAGGGTGGGTATTAAGAAAAAATTTCTGATCCATTTTTTCAGCATCGCACATCATATGACAGTTGAAGACTTGATGCCTTCCAGGAAAACATAGTTGTGGGGAATCTGGATCTCCAAATCGATAATTCACGAAAGACTTCATCAGAATCGAATTTAGGGTACCTTTCTTATTCACTTGGCTCCGCCGGACCGGACCCCCAGAATGTTTTTTGCTGCCTATGATTGCTTCCATACTTTCTATAAGTAGCATTAGTAAAAGAATCAGAATAAAACGAGCGGGATTTTGATGTTATTCCAGAGAATTTCAAAGAAATGAAAATATGTAGGCAACATTTGTAGTTACATACATGTTTCTTATTACATGTTTAACAAGTTCTGATAAGATTTTGGTCAAGACGCCGAATTTTACTAAGGCTTAACTATTCTGGGGTCTGTCAACTTTATTAATAACTTTATTTATCAGTTTATGACACGGTCTCACTGAGTGCGCATCTTCTAAAAAATTTTTATATTAGCGTGTGGTTTTTATTCACAGAAGGAATCATCACAAATATAGATGCCCATCTTTGCTAAAATAAGAGACGAACCGTCCTTAAAGCACCTACCTAATGTTTATGTACAAAGCATTCTCGACATATTCAAAAATTAGCATAAAACAAGAACGGTAAACCGGGCATAAAATTTGAAACATGTCTTAAAATCAGTAAGATTTTCTCTATCTGAAAAATCCATTCTCGTTGTTGGAACGACCCGTTTACAGGTCTAAAAATGCGACTGAAATTGGACAACAAAATTTTTCATATGAGCCTGAATATCATGTGTTAAAATAGAGACTACTACAAAATTACTTCCATTAGTGAATAGAATGTCCATTTATCTATAGAGTAATTATAATTTCATGAAAAACGAACAAGTATTGATGGAGTGATTAAAAATATTCGAAAACAGACATTTTTCGCAAAAATTCAAAACCCGGAACTTTGATGCTTGCTATAGAAGCCCAGGAGCATTTTTGTAAAGTTTTACTTTACACATTTCCATCTGGTACCAAGACCTACCGATGGACAAAATTTCATTTGTTTCTGCGACAGGCCATCGGAACCAAATGTGCGAATCTTAACGGCAGTTGCTCTTAATACCACTTTTGTAACCTGATTCTTGCTGGAAAATTTAAAAGAAAAGCGCAAACTTAAATAAACAGATTATAGGTGTATGTAAAAAATCGTCGAATTCGTTACCATCTGAGTCCATTAGTCCCGCAATTTCGTTCCAAGAGTTTTTCTTCCTCTGAAGATCCTTAAATTCAGATAAGCGAACATTCCACAAATATGGATATACTCGAACTAGCTCAATTAATTTTTCATCAAAACTCGACATCGAGTCAATTCAGCAAACGGATCTACCAGAGTAAATCGACTTGTAGGTACGTACGTTGTACAAATATGCAATAGCATAAAGTGTCAAGATACGTGCAGGAAATGTCAGTTGAATATCAGCTAATTAAAATTCATGACGTAAGATAGTGAGCTGTATAGTTTTTCCGTACTCGCAGCTAAAAATACGAAATATTTGTTACTCAATCGGATTAGTCATGTAACCAGGCACCTAGATTGGTGGTACACCTATATAACTTTATGATGATCTTCATGAACAGCTATATACGAGCTTAAGTAGACAACTGCATACCTTGCGCATACTTCAATGCACCTAAAATCGGCGATGGGTTCCTGTTCTTACGATTTTAGTCGACGACATCGCCCACAAAAAGCGTAAAAGTCGGCGATATCGCCGACAAAAATCGGGAAAATCGTAAGAATCGGCGATATCGCTGGCAAAAATCGGAAAAGTCGTAAGAATCGGCGATATGACCGGCAAAAAAATTGGGAAAGTCGTAGGAATCGGCGATATTGCCGACTAAAAATCGGGGAAATCGGGGCAATTCTGAACCGAGAAAAAGTGTCGGCGATGTCGGCGATATCGCCGATTTTTAGTTCTGAACCGGCTTAACTCCCTATTGAGTGTAAATAAATTAATTTTAAGCCACTTTGTAACTTTTGAGTTGTAGTAAGTTTATATGTTGCTAAGAGAAAGTCTGATTTTTAGCAGATTTTGCGACTTTAGATAGATTTTTCCTAGTCCCCTCCTTTTACATCCTTAATAATCCACAATTCCAAGTATATTTATCTTTTTTGTTCCATCGGAGCATTTTTCTTTACTAGTACCCTACTTTTAATTAGCATGATTTGAGTACATCAGTCAGTAAACACATACAGTAACATGCCACAATAATGACAGCAGTCCAAGAACACATAAAACAATATTGTTCTTAACATCAGCATTATCCTTTTCAAACAAGACAACCTCACATTACTTTGACGGATCAAAGTTTTTCAGCATTAACTTCACGCTAGCAACAATCGATTAGTGCAAACTTCACACAACTACTATGTGTAGAAAAAACTAACAGTCAGATTCCCAATTCTGATTTAACGTAGAACATTTTGAAAAAAAATTAAGCTTTTGCAAGGCTCTAGAACAAGAGTTAATATGCAGTGTAAACTTTACACAACCACAGAGTTATGAAAAAACTAAGTCTCCACAATGGCCCAAGGACACATAAATATCATATGTGTAAACGTAGACTCAAGCTACGTTCACTTCGCTTACTTAACCCGAATCTCAAGCTTATGCGCTCACACGGGGGTTCTCGCATTTTTAGGGGTCGATCACCAGCCGGCGACTCGGGGGTAAGCGGCCCGGACTGTTCAAGGTAGCCGAGCCCTCTATGCACGCACCTAGTGAAACTTACTTACTTAACCCCTTTGAGATTAAGTACCTAATTAAAGTAAGTTTCCGAAAACCTAATTGAGGGCTCAAAAAGATTATTATTTAACTTGTTTTAGACCGAATTTCGGTGCTTGAAAATATTGAGGGTTCCTACGTATAGTGTAGCACAAGGACAAAATTCAACAGCACGTGAATTCAACCGAGCCCAGCATCTTTACTTATTTAATTAATTTTCGCAATATTTTTAGGACACAAAAACTATGAGGCAATTAAAAAGCAACAGCATGGAGGTTACATGCTGCCGACCGTTGTGTTACGCTACTCGGGCAAAATCAAACAATGTAATTAAATGAGGGCACAAATCCCTGCCAAAGGCATACAACAACTAATGCCAACTGGCACAAACACGAATGATTAAGAAAAGCGTACGGCGAAAAGAAGCGTGCACACTACGCAGGAAAACTAACAGATGAGTTCTGCAGGCAAGCAGATAAAAAGGCACCTATGGAGTCTGCTCATGTACTGCGACGAAAAGAAAAAAGCTCTCAGGCTCAAAGACTAATTGTAAAATGAAAAATCTTAAACTGCCGTCAAGACTGTGCTCGTACGCAGTCTTGACGGACGCGGAAAAAAGAGGTGTAACAACACGAACAAAGATATATGAAATGGATCTACGAATCCGACAATGTGCCTTTGGGCAAAAGCTCACAGTAAAGGTATGTACAAACGAGACAGGCACAAATATGAGACAAACAGATATGATCTTTTAACACACGTTAGATATGGTAACACTCATACCAATTCGTACTCAAGTCGCATTAAGCCCGAGTGCCCATTTTCCTATCCCGGATTTTGATTGAAAATATGTGTGGGAAAGGGATGAAAAATATGGCAATTTTTAGGGGAAGGTGGTCCTGGGCGACTCGCTTAAGCGTTGCGCTTAACGGTTGCGTACGTGCATATGGAAATTGAGCAAAAGAATGTACATCTGGGGCAACTCAGTCGTGGATGCGTAGGTATATCGTAACGCAAAACAAACGGTAATTCGCGTTGATCCAATGCGGCGAAACGGCGTGTAGAGACATCTCTACAGATGTAAACCACTTTACACCACTGTTAAGTGCAAACAAAGTGGCGTATGACATTATGTTTCTGGTTTATTTTTAGACTTGATATTATGTCCAGACTTGGCAGAAAAAAACAAGACAGAAACACGTTTAACTCTCCCATTTTTTGACTTTACACCTACCGAAAAAAGCTAAATATTCATATAAACAAACGCAATTTGCTGTAACGCGTATCTCTTAGAAAGTACTTTATTCTTATCCTATTCGACCTCTCCCGACTTTGGAACACAGAAAGTGGCGAACAAAAATGTGGACAAACACGTATATTTCACTATCCACCACATTGTAAACTTTAAAAATCTGAACCTAACGGACCAGTTTGTAGCCCTTTGATTTTAGTACGTTTGTATGTGCCAAACTTATGTTCAGCAAAATATATGATATGATTTACCAATTAAATACGAAAAAAACCTGTTTTTCCGCCCATTTTACACCTCAGATTTCGAACTTTACACCTCAAAAACAACTCAATATAACGTTTTTTGAACGCGGTTTGCTTCGATGTGTAGCCCTTAAAAGTTATTTCATTTTTTTGTATATAATTTATCCTAACTCATAACCGAAAAAGTTGGCAGAGAAATATTAGACAAAATCTGTTTCTTTACTCATCCACCAGAGTGTAAAGTATGAACCCCTGGTACTGTGTATTGATTGTAGAAAAGTTCAAAGGTCAGATTCGTTATTCTGACCTCACGGAGAACATTTTTAGAAAAATTTATCATCCACGACGCTCTGGGCGGAAAAGATTTTTCCAGTGTAAAGTTTACACTTGCACTAATAACGCAATATTGATTGTAAAGAAACAAAATAAATTTTAACGTGTAGCACTTAAGACGAGGCACATTCTAAATGTAATTACCACGTTCTGTCTACTAAGTGGAGAATATGGCAGAGAAAAATGTTTTTTTGTCCCAGACTCTTCTTAATAAATCGCCTCTAAATTCGAAAATATTACTTTTTGAAAAATGAATAAAAAAAGTCTCCCCTAGATTTTACAACCGTCTACCTTTTGAAACCAATCAGACTGCACGGAATGTAATACTGACTTAGATATGCTCGGGCACATGAAAACAGTAAAAAAACCGTCTAATTTACACTCCTGTGCAACAACCAATGAGTGTAAAGAAATTTTAAGACCAGATTCGTAAAGTACTAATTACGAAAAACGTTTTTTAAAAAAATCGGCCCTCCGCAAATCATTTGAATTTTTGGTGTAAACTTTACACACTCACGACGTGCTCGGTATTGAGTGTAAACAAGAAAAAAATGGGAACACCAAGTTTTTTTATTAACTATGTTTTAAAAAAACCGCACCTCTCAGATGTGTGCCGTTACAGCTGTGAGGGGGGGACATATGTTGGGGGTACCCAAGTATATTATAGGTATGCTCTAACGCGCTACATATATATATATATATATATATATATATATATATATATATATATATATATATATATATATATATATATATATATATATATATATATATATATATATATATATATATATATATATATATATATATATATATATATATATATATATATATATATATATATATATATATATATATATATATATATATATATATATATAGGCCCGTATCCAGGGGGGGCGGGGGCTGCCCCCCCTCCCGAAATCGGAAAAATTTTTTGTTTTTCCCAAGGGTCCCTCAAAGGGAAAAATGAAAAATTGGCGAAGTGGGTCTGAAACACCGCCAAAACAGGTTTTCAGCGTACTTTTGAGCTAGTAAACTCAAAATTTTCCGGCGCTTCGCGCCGGATTTATTGTTTATGTAAGGTTTTGTCTTCTAAACCGCCGAAAATCGCTCAAATTTAAGTTAGACATAGAGAGTATGTCAATTTTTTCTAACGCTTTGCGCCGGATTATTGTTTAGCTATAGTTTTTGCCTTCTAGCTCACTCAAAACAGCTCAAATTTGACTTTTGACGTGAAAAACATGAAATTTTTCTAGCGCTTCGCGCCGTATTTATTGTTTATATAGGTTTTT
Organism: Mermis nigrescens; assembly: GCA_036768485.1. Lineage (NCBI taxonomy): Eukaryota > Metazoa > Nematoda > Enoplea > Mermithida > Mermithidae > Mermis > Mermis nigrescens. The sequence continues at coordinate 726,487 of JAVLUZ010000401.1, read as the reverse complement.
TGTCTTCTGACCCGCTCAACACCGCTCAAATTTGATCTTGACATGCAGAATATGTCAATTTTTTCGGCGCTTGGCGCCGAATTATTCGTTATCCGTATTGTTTTTCTCTGTAAAGCACAATGATTAAGTATAAAGGCAAGAGATAAGAAATAATTCGTCGATTAAGTGATGAGAAATCAGTTTAAATGATAAATTTGCTATAGATCAATATGAAATAAAGTAAAAATTTTTTAGTTTTTTGTCGAAATTTTTCTTCACCGTCGTATAGAACTCGCCGAGATACGTTCAAGACAGTCTTTATTTTCGCCTATTTCCTAATGGTTCTCAAGATATCTGGCCTCAAAAATTTTCGCCCCCCCCCCGATATAAAATCCTGGATACGGGCCTGTATATATATATATATATATATATATATATATATATATATATATATATATATATATATATATATATATATATATATATATATATATATATATATATATATATATATATATATATATATATATATATATATATATATATATATATATATATATATATATATATATATATATATATATATATATATATATATATATATATATATATATTCATATTCATAGGTAGCGCATCAGCGCATACTTATAACATACTCGGGTTCCCCACTCACAGCTATAACGGGACATATCTAAGAGGTGCGGTTTTTTTGAAAAGGTCGATAATGAAAAATTATGCCTTCTTTTTCTGGTTTACACCTTATATTGAGCTTGTGACGAGCGTGTGAAGGTTTAGCGTAACGTTTTAAGATATAGCGATTTTTGGTGGTTTTTCCTGGAGCATGTACACAACTCTCTATGTAAATGACTCATACAATTTAATGGTATAGAATTGTATATTATAGAATTCTCCAGATATGTATTTTTTGGTTTTTGAATGTCGCACTAGTTCTTCAGGGGAAGTGTAACGAGTGTAAAAATTAGCGAGTGTGAAGACAGATTTTGGTCGCGTTTTTACCTTCTTGATGTTTGCTAACGGCTCCGATTGTGAGTCACAAGACATTTTTTCGGTTATAAATTTACTGCAACTTACGGGCTACTTTCTGTTTACCAGGAAACTGTTTTAACCCCAAACCAAAGTAAAATTTAGTTGTTAAAACCTTACACTCTAATCGATGGTGTAAAAAAACAGCTTTTGTCTAAGATTTCTCCACCAACTTCTCCGATTGTAGGTCGGGATAAATTGAATGAAATAAAAATAAAGTACGTTTTAAGGGCTACAGGTTGCTGGAAACCGCGTTCAAAACACCCAATATTGAGTTACTAATGGAGGTGTAAATTTTGAAATCATAAGTGTAACATTGGGCTAAAAACCCGATTTCTTCCCTTTTTCTGATTGGTCAATATGTCAAATATTTTGTGGAAGATAGGTTGTCTACATACAAACGTATTACAATTTATAGGCTACAAACTTGCTTAAGCGAATTTTTCTATGCTTAATGTGGAGAGGTTCAATTTTGTAAAGTCTACAATGCAGTGCATAGTGTAAAAATACGTTGTTATCCACTTTTTTTGACGCCAATTTCTCCGTTTAAAAGCCAGGATAAGTCGAATGGAATAGAAATAAAGTACTTTCTAAGGGATACACATCACAGCTAATGACTTTTATCATAGATAGCTCGTAAGCGCGTACCTACGAGTATAATATTTTTGAGTACCCCAACATGTGCCCCCTCCCTCACAGATATAATGTACACATCTGGGATGTGCGGTTTTTTTTAAGATTGATATCAAAAACAAGCGCTCTTCATTTCTTTGTTATCTTCTACACTCCTTACCGACTTTTAAAAGAACGTGTAAAGTTTTGGCGTTGCGTTATAGCATATAGTGAATTTTGGTGGTTTTTTTCTGTAGCGTGTAATCAGCTCTATGTGAACGCCTTATACAATTTAACAGATTAGAATTATAGAAGATAGAATTTTATAAATAAAAATTTTTTGTTTTTTGAATTTAGCATTAGCTCTCAAATGAGAACATTCCTAATTGAAATGTACTACGATTTAAGGGCTATTCTCTGCTGACCAGCAAAAATTTGTACACTCAATACGGAATTAGCACCAGTGGTTTACACTCTGGTGGATGGTGTCGAAACAGATTTTGTCTAAAATTTTACTGCTAGACTTTTTGCTTACAAGTCGGCTTACATTTAGTAAAATAGAAATAAAGTACCTTTTAAGCTATATACGTCGCAGAAATTAGCGTCTAACAAAACGGAAAATTGACTTATTTATAGGTGTGTAAAGTTCGAAATCAGGGCTGCACAATGGGCGAAAAAACACGTCCTTTTCCCTATTTTGATTGGTACATATCTTAAATATTTTGCGGAACAGAAGGTTTGCACATAGAAATGTACTATGGTTTTAAAGGCTACAAACTGGCTTGAACCGAATTTCTTCACACTCAATGGAGTTGGGTTTAGTTTTTTACAGTAAGATAGGGTTGAGTAAAATAGAACTCGAGTTTTTTTGAAGGGGTACACGTCACAGCCGATGAGTATGTTTTTATCGATATTTACCTTTCTTGGAAGGCGTAAGGTCAAAAATTGAGTAAGCGCGTTTGTTTACACTCAACAGTCGTGCAAAGTGGTTTACATATAATATTTATTTGTCTTCAGACTCTGCGGAGACTTAATATTTTCATGAAAAGCGATTGTAATATTAGAGCAACCTCAGAATTATGGATCCGATTACAATCTTCTTTACACTTGATAGTTGTGTAAAGAATTCACTGCAGATTATGTTTAGTTCTAGAGCCTTGCGGAAGCTAAATTTTTTTCCAAATTTTTCATGTAATGTCAGAATCACAAATATGACTGTTAGTTTTCTCTACTCCCAGAAGTTGAGTTAAATTTGCACTATTCATCCATTGTTAATTCGTAAACTTTGCACTACAAATTTAATTTTCTTCGAGAGCGTTGCAACACGTTTAATTTTTTTAAATATGTTCTGTAAGGTCGGGATTACGGATCTGACTATATGTTTTCTCTACACCCAGCAACTGTGTAAAGTTTACACCGACAATTACCTTTAGTTTCATAGCGTAGGATTAATACTTCTTTAAACCCAGTTATTGCGTAAATTTTATGCTGAACAGATTTGATCTGTTTAAATTAGGTTAGGTTGTGCATGTTACCGCATGTGTTTGCTGACTGATTTACGTACTTCGTGAAAATTAAATATAGAGTACTAGCAGAGAAAAATGCCCCGAGAAAACGAAAAATAGGCGAATAAACTCGGGATCACGCTTTATAAAGGATGTAAAAGGAGGGGAATAGTAAGAAGCTATATATGTATATATATGCCTAAAGTTGTAACCTCCTTCAAATAATTGTCAATCCTTCACATGGGAGTGCATAAACATAATCTAGAAAGCACACTTTTTGTAAGCTGCTTGCAAGTTGTTTGCAACGCTGACTTGCTTCGTATCGTGATTGATACAACACTAACTCCAATTGTATTTAAAGGTATTTTATTTCGATATAATGAGCAATATATCGAGCAAACCTGGCGTCGATTGGTTAGTGCACACAATCATTTCTGGCATGTAAGCGTACCTACATGTAGCCTGTTTCACTTAAGCTTATGCGTTTCTACCTGCTTTAAACCAGCTATTTTTTGATAGTCTTAAATGCATCAATGTTTTCTATTTCATTAAACTGGTTTACGAAGTCGCTCCTAGTTTACTTCATCTGCTTTCTAACAGCTAATTTGCTGCTTTTTCTATTGGTTTTTGGTTTAATAGTTTATTTCAATCAGCAGGTCGCAGAATCTGTTTTTCGATGTTTTGCCTTCCTTAAAGAAAGTCTGATTTTAGACAGATTTTGCGAATTTATGACATATACTTAGGTAGCGTTTTCCTAGTCCCCTCCTTTGACATCCTTAATAATCCGTAATCACCAAGTATATTCGCCTTTTTTTGTTCTAGTGAAGCATTTTTCTTTGCTAGTGTACTTTTTGTAGTCTTATTTATTTGAATGATGAATTAATTATGTACTTTTCAAACTTTTTATTCATGAATGCGTTTCCTTGCCAACTTAAGGCTCATTCATACTTCGTCCGATCAGACATCGGACGACACCGCATGTTGCATCCTGTCGGACGCGTGTCGGGCAGAGTCGGATGCCACTCTGTCCGACACGCGTCCTACAGGATGCGACATGCGGTGTCGTCCGATGTCGTATCGGACATCGGATCCGACTTTCATTCATACTTCATCCGACTTCTTTCGACTGAAAATCAATATTTTCAGCGCAACAAACATTGATTTTTTTATATTGTCTCTCTGTCGAACAGCGTTTGTACCATAACTGGGCGTGGGGGGTTGGGGGCATACATGGGCAGCAAGAAAATTCTGGGGGAGGGGTGCAAGATTTTTTGAAGGTCAAGAAAACGACCTTTAAAATGGTGGTTTGGTGAAAAAACACCATTTTTCGACGTTTCTCATCAAGCACTATCCATTGACATCGAAAAAATTGCGAAAAAACGAAAAAAAATTGTCAAAAATTGAATTCTGTGGGGGGTATTTTGATTTCTGGGGGGTATTTTGGTTTCTGGGGGGTATTTTGGTTTCTGGAGGGGTGCATACCCCCTAAATCCCCCACGCCCAGGTGTGGTCGGGGGTATGTAACCCCTTAGAAACTAGAATACACCCCAGAAACCAAACACTACCGAGATTCAATTTTTAAAAATTATTTTTGCTTTTTCCTCAATATTTTGATGCCATTTATTAGTGCTCTGATGGAAAAACGTCAAAAAATGGTGTTTTTTTCGCCATACAACCACTTTTAAGACCATTTTTCCACGTTTGAAAATTTTTTCACCCCCGCTCCAGAAATAAAAATAAAATGCTGAAAGAATCGAAGTTCGTTCCATGCGCCAATTTATTTAATCTTATTAATTTATTTAAACTTATTTCCCACAAATATGGATGTTCTTTAACAGCTATGATTAATAACTCAGTAGTAACGTCATCAAAATCGCCATTGGCTATTTGCAATTGATTAAATTTTAAACCTGAAAAATACAATAAAATAAATTGACTGCAACAATAAATAGTACAAAATAAACGACACACGATATGCCACAGCGCTTTTATACGACTAGTACAGAGCAATAAATTAATCAAAAATTTAAAGCTCGAAAAATGAAATAGTACAAAATAAACAAGGCGTACAAATGCGCTACATGTCGCGCCAACACTCTGTAGTTTAAATTTCATGTGTGTCGGACGGACGAAAGTTGAAACCAACTCAACTTGTCCGTTCCGACAAAAAGTCGCATTGTAGAACAGATTATGACGTCATGCGCAAAGAAAAGTCGTACGCGTGTCGCATGATGTCGGATAACGTCGGACTCATGTGTGTGCGTGTCGGAGCGGATTTGTCAATTTTCGCATTCCGACACCAAATCGGTCGGAGTCGGACGAAGTATGAATGGGCCTTCACACTCCTTTTTATTGTTTGTCTATCCATCTATTGTAATATATCGTTCATCTATCTTTGCAATAATCAATTATTTGACATAATTATACATTATTTTGTACTTTTTCTCGCTCCTTATTAAGATTAAAAAATGCACATATTTTAAATTTTGACAGTCTTGTCGTGGTTTTTCACGTGCATATAACTTTGTAAAGAATGTTTTTTTGTAAACTTTGTCAGTCTTAAAATTTCACTTTCTAATATTTTAACTGTTAATTTCTTTACTTACTGACCTAGTCGAATCAGGAAGGTTAGGAAGCTATGGTGAACGTATAATGCGCAAAATCGAAGTCATACCTACTCTGGCTTAGTTGAAAAATTTTCAGTTGTCAAAGACTTTTTAAAACTTGCTATTAGCCGAATAATCAATTTTTTAGGATATTTCATTAGAGTCTCGATATAGAAAATCGCTAAAAAAGGAATCAGGAGAAAAATTTAATTCTTGATTAAACGGATTTTTTTGTTGTAAACTTTGAGCAATCAAACCCTCTTCACTACATATTTGTTATAAGGACAACACAAGAGCACAAATAGTGCTTCAATCGTTATACGGTGTTTAAAAATATAAGACTTCGACCTTCACTCTGGATCAACTTTTTCCTGAAGTATTTTTCTGCGATTTTTGACATATATCTTGCTTTTTTCAAACAATGGCAGGTTATTCATAGGTAGCGCGTTAGCCTGAACCTATAGTATACTTGGATGCCCCCAGCGTACGTCCACCTTCTATAACGAGACACATCTGGGAGGTGCAGTTTTTTGAATAGATAACAAAAAAATAAATAAGGTTTTTTTACTCAATACCGAGTTTGTAATGAGCGTGTCTTATTAATTTATATAATGAATTTGATTTGAAATAGAATTAGTGGAATTAGTGATCCTGTAGGATTGACTTCAATCGAGGCTACAGGTTTTTTTATCGAGCTGTTGTCATCTTTATTAAGAGCACCCGCTTTCAAGAACAAATCGATTGTGTGTGGAACATCTCATATGCCCGAAAACCTGCTGACCCCAAAAACTCCGACATTCATTGATTCGAGTTGCAAGAGTTCGAAAGAAATTTGCAAGCCGTTCGATTATAGAGAAAGAGTGGATTTGGAGAAGGCAAAAGAGAAATGTGGAAATTCCGTTGGCCCGGGGCTGTAGTGCCCTATGCATTTAAGCACAATTTCAGCGCTAATTTCAAGATTGCTTTTGCAGCCTCACTTTACCTTTTATCGAACAATACGTGTATTGAGTAGGCAAAAATTTTAATCTTTGATCAGCATCGTTAAAATGTGTGTTTTTTGTTTTGTCGTAAGAGTGGAGTGAGAAAATATTGTTTTGCAACTTAAAGCGCAGAGTGATAGTTTTGCGCTCAAAGCGTTTCATCACAAGTATACTTGCAGTGTAATGAAATGCAAGCCATAAAATATGAACAGACAGACGCCAAAATTTTCTAGGTGACTCTCAGAACTGTTGTCTTAAGGCCCATTTATACTTCGTCCGGCTCCGTCCGGTTTGGCATCAGACTGCGAAAATGACATAATTTGATAAGGCACGAATCTGGCGTGCTCCAACCTATCCGACGCGATTGACGTCAAAAATAGTGTCGGAATGCGGCATTTTTGCCGGATTGGACAAGCTGAATTGGTTCAAGTTTTGCTCTATCCGGATCGCATAGAATGTATATTGCAGCGTAAAAAATCAATATTTTTGGGTAAAAATGTATATTGAAGCGTAAAAAATGTATATTGTAGCGTGAAAAATATCAATATTTGCTTTTTATACTTTTTATTTAAAAAATACAAAAATTAAGAGAAAATTAAAAAATTTTGAAGAAATTTTAATCATGCAGGTATCGGAATAAATTTTTTAGATTGGAAGGGTGCTTCTTTGAAAAATTGCCAAAATGGATTTTAGCAAAGTTTTGAGCTCATACGCTCAACGTTTTCTGTGCTTCACGCCAAATTTATTATTTGGTCAATAAGTTTTGTCTTGCACACTGCCTAAGTTCGTGGAAAATTGATGAAATAACTCAAGGTTTTCTGATGGTTCACGCAGAATTATTCATTTTGGCTCTTGTTTGCAATCTGCCTGAATTAAGTAAAAAAGAGGTTAAATGTTTTTCACCCGGGCCGAGCTTGTATTTAATGTTGGAAAATTGATTGTGTGGCCGTTTTAATGCAACATGATTTTTGAAGACAAAATCAAACTGATTTTTTTGATTTTTTCGAACTTATTCCTTCTCTTAAATCGTAGAGCTCGCTGAAAAGGGCTTTAAAATAACATTTTTTTTCTATCTACACTTCCGACTTCAACATTTTAGTCACCCAAATGCAGAAGGTTAGTTGCCTGTTGTACACATGTACGCACTGCATACAATGTAAGCAATTCAACAGTAGAAAAGTGGCTGGAAAGATATGTGGCAAGGCATACATCGAATTTTAGCCAGAGGAAGCCGGATGAAATATGAATGGAAGTCGGAACTGCGGTCCGACACAGCACAGCATGGCATGCCGTATCCTGCTGGACTTGTGCCAGGCACTGCCGTATCCGACATGAGTTTGGCATGATCCGTCATGCTGTGCTGTGCCGTGCTGTGTCAGTCGGACAGAACATGAATGGGCCCTCACACCTGCATATGTAGACCCCGATACCTGGTTTCATCCTACGAATCTAGTAAAAACGAAATGCTGGAAATTTCTTTAAGGTTAAAGGGCCAAAGAGCGCCTCTAGAATCACCATAAAGCAAATCATTTCTGTTTATCAGCCTTTTGACATAATGCTGAACGTATTTGAATTCGAAAAAATTCTTCAATATTGATTTTAAGTAGGCTAGATACGAGAACTTTCTGGTATTTGTTCACAATTCTATGGCTAATAGAATCTAAGCAAATTTCAAACATAAAGCGCAATTTTTAGTGGGTTTGCTTTAAGATTAGATTCAGTCAATTTCGCAGGCTTTTTTAAATTGATCTAATGTTTTTACGTATATTTTTTTTGCATTTTTTACATTTTAACATTTTATATTTTTTACATTTTACATCATTTTAAACAAAAATGTAATTCATGTTGAGCTACCATGGTTTGTTTTTCATGAGCAACTCAAATGTTGATGTACAAAATATTGCCTAAGATTCGAATTTTAGCTTAAATCACTGCCGCTGTAATAAGTTCTACTAGATGTAAATAAGAAATTTTATGTAGGCTACGTAGCAAAATGCATCAACAGAAAATTAAAAAATTTTGTTAGGCCCTAAGCCGTTCAAGGTAAATATACCTAAGTGAATTACAAATTAGGTTTCATTAATTGATTCAAAATTTGCTAATTTTTGAAAGATTTGAGCCATTCAATGACGTTCAAGGAACACCACATAAAAGAGCAATGAGGGTTACAACATCGAAGAATCCTCAGCAATGTTCAGCAACCGTAGGCGGATGGTTAAATATGCGACCAAAGTAAGAAATTATCGAATTAGCTTTTAGGATCATCGAGAAAGCTTCAATTAATTTGCCTATAAGTTACACCTGTATTTTAGAATAGCGTTATAATTCTTTTATCGCCGCTTCTAGTCAGTTTCATAATTTTCCGGCAATAACATGAGTTATTAAACTGCTTTAGGCTATAATTTGTTTCATTTTCCCTGAAAAATAGTTTTTGTTTTGCCCTCGGGATTTTAGGGATCATTCATTTTATGAGCATATGAGGTCTTTTCATACCACCAAAACGAGTGGAATTAAATAGCTGATTCTTGACTCTCTTTTGCTTTGCATTTTATGATGCTAAAAAAGATGAAGCTGATAATTATTGTCGATAAAAAAAGCCGGCATCATATATTTTTTAAGCTTTTCCTCAATTTGAAACTTTCAAATTTTTTAGGATTCAGAAATTTCAAAAATATCACATTTAAACTTCGTTTGTGAAACACAGCTAATTGTGTGATAGTAGCTGAAGGCCTTATCTTCTATTTCCAGCACTCCGCTTTATGAGTCGGGCGAGACCATTCATGGTTAGCAGCCAAATTTTGGTTCTGAAGTCTGCATAACTGTTAAGAATCCCAGAAAGCAAGCAGAAATTTATTTTTGGCGGCGAGAAGGAGGTCAACCGAGAGTCTGAGCCGATGATGCTTAATGTGGTCCAGAATATACATGAATAACGCTTAAATCCTAGGGAGTTAGGAGAACTCAAGATTTTAAGAGGTCAAATAATGCCGAAAATTTATGATAAGGGTATAAATCTGTTTTTACATGTATAACTATTACATTGCAACAAAATATTTTTAAAAAACGAAAAAAATGGAACATTCACTTCTTAGGGTGTTTGGGATTCTAGGGTGTGGAACTCTTGTAGGCCCCATGCCCATGTCTGTCGACGATGCAAATAACACAAAAAATAGGTAGGTACTTGCCGTCGTATCTAATCATTGTGTTTGCTTTTTTTAGTAAATTTATTTTAATGCAGCGTTTTCATGGATGAAACAACTTGCAGCGAAGTTCGAACCATCACTCACGAATTAATTCATTTGCTTGGACTCGGGTAATATTTTTTCTTGTCTCTGCGCTCCACTTCGCTCATTTTCACTTATTATTTCTAGAGAATATTTTTCATCATTTATTCTTAATTATTTCTTTACACTTATGCTTAGCATGAATACTTGTATACTTTTGCTTTGATTAAAAGCCGGACGATGTAAACTACGTCTATAGATTGAGTAATGTCAAAAAAATTATACACTAATTTAGTCACTTTTTGACTCGGTTTCTTGTACTTAAACTCGTACTTTTTTGTTTTTGTAGCGCGTTCCTCTAATACGCTTGGGTATCCCTAACATATGGAGGTCCCTACAGCATCATCGTTTTTCAGCGTTGCTGACGATGCTCTATCTTTCTAGAGCATGAAAAACATTCTAAAAAATTTCGAAAAAAGTCGAAAAAGTCAGAAGGAACAAAATATAATTAAAATATGAGTAAAATGGCGCAATGCGTCGAAAATTTAGCACCTTTGAATTAATAGATAGCTAAAAACGCTTAAAAAAGTATCTATTCTACAAATTTTTAGAAAATTTTCGGGAATTATCAGAAAATAGTCAATTCTGGGGGAAGCTTTAAACATTTTTGCGGGAGGTGTGAAAATTTTTCTAGGGAGGGGACGAAACATTCCATCCATTTTCCCCTCCTCCCCCCAAGATCTTGTATGATGATGACTGAGAAAAGTCACCGTGTACACAAAAATATTATAAGAATCTGCTAAATAATCAGTTATTCTCTATGCATAACAAAAATTAAAGTATATTGTGCAGCCCATGAGAAAAATGCGATCTTCTCAAAGCATTTTCCGACTGCTTTGCTGAAGCGCCTAGGAGTAAATTTTGATATGTGCTCAATAACCGATCTACTTGCATATCAATATCGTATTATTCTGGCAAAATGTCAGGCAGGGCCTTGCTGCGATTTCATCCCGGAGTGCTAGGGGCCGCCCTATCCCAAAAATTAAAATAAATTTTTACAAATTTATCAAAAACGCAAAAAAACAAGAATTTAGCAAAATGAATCTAAGATCACGAAGTGAATTTTAAAGTAATCGTAAGTTGCTAAATTCAACACCTCCTGTTAGATTGCGCCAGATTTATTATTTATGTAAATCTAGTGCTATGCCAACTGAAACTGCTAAAAAAGACTCAAATATGAGTTCAGAGTGTAGAGTACGTGCAAAATTTTTTCAGGCGCTTTGCCACAATTATTCATTTTCTGTCTTTTTCGCAAATTAAAAGAATTGTGTGATTGCAAACAAGAATTTTATACTGATTAATGGTGAGAAATCACATGTTTTAATTGTGTAAACAGCTTGAACGATAGACGTCTTGTACTCGTATGCATAGGTGGGCAGCACCAAAATTCTGGGAAGGGGGGTGAAAAAATTTCTGGAGGGGGTGAAAAAATTTTAAAGGTCAAAAAATGGTCTTAAAAGTGGTCGTATGGCGAAAAAAACACCATTTTTCGACGTTTCTCATCGAGCACTATCCAATGGCATCAAAAAATTGCTAAAAAAGCAAAAAAAATTTTTCTGGGGGCGGGGGTATTTTGATTTCTGGGGGGGGGGGGTATTTCAACTTCTGGGGGGTGCATACCCCCAAAACCCCCCACGGCCAAGTGTGCTCGTATGCTAGTATGAAACATTTTCAACAATTAATCGTTATTGAATTATTTAATATCTAATATTGTCATTGTTATTTAATTATTATTAATATCTAACATTAGTATCACATCGTAAACAGACTATTCTTATTTATGAGTCACCATTCATCGTTCATTCGGATTTGCTTCCATTCAAGGTTAGTGAGTAGAACGGATTGTGCTTTTCGTTTTTTTTATTCAAATTGATCAGTTAAGAGTTTATTGACCAGAGTTCGCCCTTCGTTATTTACTTCACCAAAGTCCAACATCAGCCGCTGAATATACCTTAATTTTCATGTTGCTGAGAGAAAGCCTATTTTTTAACAGATTGTTATGATTTTTTGAGCGCCTAAGTAATTTTTTCTCATTCCTCTACTTTTATGCCTTTTTCAATAATCCGCAATTTCAATTGTATTCGTCCTTTTTTTGTTGCATCTGATCATTTTTCCTTGCTAGTACCTAATTCACTTATCAGTGGCGGATCTGCGATTTTTCTAAGGGAGGGGCGGATCCCAGCTTTTCCAAAAACACTATAAAATAGGTCCGAGAATTTGCCCTTAAAGCGCGAAATACCGGTTTGTTCGGTGTTTTACATTCTAAACTTTTACAAAAAAATCCCTTTTGACGCAATATTACTCTAAAAATTATAAAATTTCAGGCAATTTTATGCGTAAAAATCATTAAATTTCTTTGAGTTTAACAAAAATGTGGCGCGAAGCGCCGGAAAATTGTGAAATTAAGGCGAATAGACGTCTACAAGCATGATTTACTGATTGATTTCCTGTATTTATAGCATTTGATGCGTAAAAGTTGTTTTGAAACCTACATGAACAGAAAATGGGTTCCAGGCTGTGTTTTTTTGTACAAGGTCCGTTTGTACATGTACAAAGATGGTCCCTGAAAGTCTCTGTACATTTTAAACAAACAAATTTTTGAGTACTATGATATAGTACGGTAGCGACTTTAGTGTGATAAAAACAGGGTTGTTCGACCTTTGGTAGTGTAGTTTAGCTAATTCCTGGATTTATGAGGGCAAAACTCATTAAGCTTTGTCTTAAAACGGCGCGAAGCGCCGAAATACTTGACATTTTTCCTTTCGAAGTGCGATTTCTGCTATTTTAAAGATATATAGGACAAACAATTACTCATTTCGGCGCGAAGCGCCCAAAATTTTGGCGAACTCTAGACATTTTCTGCACTTTTGTCTTCCCGAAAATCTTTTTACATGTACAACGACGGTCCCGAAAAGTCTTTGTACATCGGGGAAAAATAATTGCCGAATTCATAAAAATAAACTGTGCTTCCAGGTCGCTAAGAAAGTAAATAAATGTCATTGATAGGTATCATCCGGTGCTTAGCGCCGGAAAAATTTGAGAAATTGTGGTCACTGACGGCATTGCAAATTCAATATCCATTCTTTATCTCGCCAAATATTTTTGACCAATTGGGGACGGCCTCCCCACGCTCCCTCCTCAAATCCGCCCCTGTCGCTTATGTTTGTATTGATTCAAGATCATTGCATTCATAATTTGATTCAATAGATTAATTACAGGCACGAGCATCAGAGAATAGATAGGGGAGAATATATCGAATTTTGGCCCGAACATCTACAGAACAATAGCTTCATTGATTTTGTCATTGGATCACAATATCCTGATTATTTTGTAAACACTCCGTACAACATTGACAGGTTGGTAAATTCTCTCGAGAATCCGTTAGAAGTTTATATAATAGACTAAAGTCTGAAGTACACATGGACGTGGATGTTTTTAGACGCTTATAGTTTTTTTCACACGTGGGCGTGGTGAGAGAGTTGAGTTTGGGGATCCAGACCAGACATTCACGTGGGGATTGAGGGACTAGACTACACGTGGTCGCGAGGAGACTTGGGGTGTGGCCTTTTCCTCCCCAGGAGGCCGAATACCCCCATTCAATAAAAAAAATTAATTTTTGGTTTTTCGTAATTTTTAGATGCCAATAGATAGTGCTCGATTTGAAATGTTTAAAAATGGGCTTTTTCGCCATACACCATTTTTAAGACCATTTATTGACCTTTCAAAAATCTTGCACCCACTCCCGAAATTTCGGTGCTGTCCACCTATGGACTAGACCCTTCAGAACGGAAAAGTGAGATAGTGTTTGTGAAAACTGAGGCAAAGTGAAAGCTAGAGTTCGATGAAAAATTTGAATTTTCATTTAAAAAAATTCCTTAAATTGAGCAGAAAATGTGTAATAAGGTAGTTTCGATACTGTTTCCGCGCTCATATTAGTTTTGTAGATCATTTAGCACAAAAACTCAAGGTCTTGATCCCCAGACCGTCTGATCTTCTAGGTCGGCCATAAGATCCCTTCCGAGAATCTGGTAGGCTCACTAAATTGATAGACCCCAGAATTATATTTTTGCATGTTTTCTATAGTTTTTTCTGAAAGCCGTGTTTTTCATCATGAAATATCGTTCAAATCCATTTCAAAATCAGAAACAGCCATTTCAGTATAGATTGGTCTTTCTGAAGCCTAACTTTTAAAAATTTTCGAAATAATGCGTCAAATGCTACTAATACTGGAGATCGAGCAATAAATAAAGCTTTTTAACGTCTTTTGCACAAATTGTACAAATTTTGTGGTGCTTTATGCCAAAATTTTCATTAAAATTGTTGAAGTTTATTAACTTTTTCGCACAAAATTGTTGAAAATATTAAAATTTTGCACGGAAAGATTTGCGGCAAAAGTGATTTTAAATAAAATTAGACGATGTAAAAGGCCAAAAAATTATTTTGCGTGTATAGGTCGAACTTTTATTCTATTTTTGACTGTTTTAGAAAAGTTAGAGCATTGCCCCTGCCTTAGCAAAATCCTGGATCCCCACTGGCTGCCCATGTACGTGTCAGCAATTGCTCGACAACAATTGCTCGTCAATATTCATTCGCTTAGCGATTGCCCGCCGTCAATTGCTTGTGCAAAGCTACTGCTCACCAGCAATTCTTCAATTGCCTAAAAATTATTCGTCATTTAATGTCTTTCGCACAATTATGCTCTGAAGTCTCGTTTCTCTACCAAGAACGACAGGCAAACTATAGGTACGTTCATAGGCTTACATTATCTGAGGGTGGCTTTCAACCCCAACCTCATGAAAATTATATCACCCTCTCAAGCCGGAATTCAAGATTCCTGAAAAGTTACCGAAACACTCGGATAAAAGGTGATATTTTAAGCTTTGACTACAATTTTATCACGTTCTTTAAAATCTTGCAACGTTTTTATGCTCTAAAAAGACAGAACATCGCTGGAAACGCTTACCAACGATGTTTTTGACGCATCTACCCCATTTTTAAATCTAAAAATGGCTCAAAAAATATAACGAAAACCATAAAAAAGGAGCAAAATGTGATTTCTCACCCAGATGTTGTAGTGGGCGAGATTAAGGGACATCCAACTTTTGATAGGGAATCCACTACCCATCTCCCGCGTTACGCGTATGATTTCGATTATTTATTTTATATTTCGTATAACGCGAGCAGTTTGGTCAGCAATTGTTCGGCGAGCAATTGTTCGGCGAGCAATATTTTTCGGCTAGCAATCGCCTGGCGCGAACAGTTGCTGGGCCAGCAATTGTTGGGCGAGCAATTTCTAGGCGAGCAATTGTTGGAGAACAGTTGTTGTCGAGGAATTGTTAAGCGAGCAATTTTCCTCTAATCGTCCATGTATGCTCATAACTTAAAGGTGCTTAAATTCATGTATGGCATGAGAATGAAAATGAAATGAAAATGACGAAATTTCGAAAAATAGGAGTAGAATGAACAAACTTTAGTGGAAAAGTAGTAAATGTCGCAAGACGCAGATAATTTGATACTTCTGAAACACATGTTTGCGAGTTTTTTTCAAAGGACTGATGAGTAAGGGTTTAGCTGTAATTTTGTGTGGATGAAGCCAATCGAATTTCTTTCAACCAATTTTTATGCGCTTTGGTTAGTGGAATCGTAAAGATGTCAAAATTATCTAAAGCTCAACATTCTTACTTGTGACAATCGAATTTAGATTCTATAATTCACTAAAAACTTTAAGCTTGATGCATTATCCGGGGTTGGCTGGTAGTGTGGATGGACAACCGGTTTTGACAGTGAAGAGACACAGGAGTAAAGTAATAGAAGGTGCCTATGGCCCTGGACCCATGCCCACTCTACTCGATTACGCCAAGATCAATATGCATTACGATTGTGGTGCTAAATATCCGGAATGTCGGGATTTGGAATTCGACTGCCCTGCTCTTGGTGAGGCAGTCGTTCTTCGAAAAAATTTAACTTTTGTATTATAAATCAATAAATTGTAGAATAATTTTGAAAAAGTTTTCACGTTTAAATTAAATCGATAGTCGCCTACTCTAAATTTTTCCTACTTGACAACTTTTAAACGTATTACCAATTCAAAATTCCAATACCTTCAAAATAATAATAATTATATTTAATAGTTTCTGGGATAATTCATCAAATATATGGATAGAGAAATAATCAATAACAAATAATTAACTTTCTTTATAAATCTATGACTAGTTTTAGGTTTTACAACCGCGACAAATCGCTGCGTTAACGATTTGGAATGGGCTGAGGAGCGATGCATGAAAACGTGCGCGCGCTGCTTCCTTCTGGGCCACGAACCCTGGAAAGCCTGCAGGAAAAAACGAGGCACGGGCAGAGTTTGTGTGGATTGGCACAGCCACTGTAAAATGTGGAAGCAGCACGATTGGTGCAGCAGCAAACATAAAGAAAGCATTCGTCAGTACATGAACGAAAATTGTGCAAAATCGTGCGGTCTATGTTGACATGTTCTAATGATTATGTTGGTGCAGTGATGCATAGGGCGAAAGAATAAAATTACTTTGTCAAATTCTCGAAGCGCTTTTTCCCAAAATATGCGCTATTAGATGGCGATTGTGCTTTTTGAACATTTTTTCAATTTAATTCCCAAGCGCCAAGAAATTTGGGAGTCGCTAATGACGACACTGAAACGCTTTTAAGTGCACGATCTGTTCTGTTTCATCGGATATAACAACGAGTTTTGATATGATCAGACAGTTTTAGGATTAGCGATTAGCCGGTGTCGCACCTTAAAGTGTCCGTGCCTTAAAGTGTCCGGTTCTGCCTTAAAGTGTCCGGGTTACGCTGAGTATACGTATGCATATACGCCCACGCATATCACTCGCTGTACAATTAGGTAAATAGGCATGTACAAAAAATGCGTACCTTGTACAATGTATTGAGGTACATAAATACAAGCAAGCCGATGCATTACGAAGAATTCGTTGCATCGTCAGTGGCGTCGTTTAGCTAACTTGGAGATAAAATCGATTATAAAAATAACTTTCCTGAGGAACAATCGACGATGTTTACGAATTTCAGTCATAAATGTTGTGAATTTAAACTGCACACGGTACCATTCACTCATGATTCTAAAAAGACATGCTAAGAGTTCATTTTATATATTGCCTACCATGCTACCATTTATAAATGTAACAAGGGGGTGGAGATTCCTATAACCGAAGTCGTAAATGTAAAAATATAAATATAAACAAACATAAATTGTTTATTCCCCTCTTACCGATTTTGTGCAAAAGCTTGCGATTTCTAGCCACTTTAGGTGCATTCTTTCAATTTTTGAATAAAAATTGAAGTTCGCGCACTCCAACCCTAATGGTCGGCGAACCCCCACCTAACACTTTGGGCTGTTAAATGCCTGCTACTTTACATGGGCAGTGGGCCGAATTCTGGCAGTCAGATGGCGCATAACTGCAAAAAACGCTAAGTTATTCAATTCTACGGATCTACCAATTTGGAGAGACTTTGGATTTTGGGTTTTCAAACCCTATCCTTTTACGTCTACGTTTGATGCCAACTCTATCCCAATGTTTAAATACATTTTTTTCTAGCTTTTAAGCACCTTATTGTGGCCCGGACACTTTAAGATAAACCCGGACTTTAGGTACCTTAAAGTGTCGGCCGGACACTTTAAGGTGTGACACCGGGAAGGGCCCAGGAATTTGTCACTCAGGGGTTCACACCATAGATGGGCAACACCAAAATTCTGGGGGTGAAAAAATTTCTGGGGAGGGGGGTAAAAAAATTTTCAAATGTCAAAAAATGGTCTTAAAAGTGGTTGTATGGCGAAAAACACCATTTTTCTACGTTTCTCATCGAGCACTATCCAATGGCATCAAAAAATCGCTTGAAAAGCAAAAAAATTTTCAAAAATTGAATTCTGGGGAGGTATTTTGATTCCTGGGGAAGTATTTCAACTTCTGGGTGATGCATACCCCCCAAACCCTCCACGCCCATGTGTGGTACACACAAATACTTCCAAGAGTTAAACCTAACCGTCATGTTTGTACAATCAAAAGGTACCATGCTAGAACGCCATTCTAGCCTATATTAAAGCGCATCAACTTTACATCTCGAACATTTATTAGTTTAATGAAAAAACTACTAGGCGCCTGGTCGAGGTTTGTGCAAAAAAAGAAACAGTGGACTTTTGTTGTCTTAAACACATCCGGGAGACACTACTGTATATTTGAAAATTTTTTCCACTAAGTTTTTTTTTAATAAAACCTTTTTGATTTTGTTTTGTTTACATGTTAACAAATGCTTTTTCCTATCTATATAATTCCTCATATTGAGCTTACGAACGATTTATGTACATAAATAGAGCCAAAATGAGGCTAGGCAAAGTTTTAGATAGAAACAGAAGAAAAATGAGAAAAATCCGGATAAACTGATTGGCTAGAACATTGTTCTGTATACATATGTAGCTCGAAGAAAATGGAGGGTTTATCCTTGCGTTTACTCGCGGTGCACATGAATAAATGTGCAATGTAAGTGAAGTACTTTATGAATGTACAGTGACACAGTTTTGCGGACTCAACATAGCTTGAGTGAAGAGACGACTGCCACAAAACCTAAATCATAGATAAAGCGATAGCGCTACCTATAATATACTTGGCCATCCTTTTTTCTTTAATGTTTATCACAGCGAGTGCGAAATTTGTGTCAACCCCTCCCCCTCACAGCAACAACGGCACACACCTGGGAGGTGCGGTTTTTTTAAAGATAGGTAATAAAAAACCTAGATATTTCTTTTGTTTACACGCAATACCGAGCTAGTCGTGAGTGTAAAAAATTCACTCCGAAAATTCAAATGATCGACGGAGGACCATTTTTAAAGAAAATGTATTCCCTGATTAGTAAATTACGAATCTGGTCTTAAAATTTCTTTACGCTCATTATTTGTTGCACAGGAGTGTAAATTAGACGGTTTTTTACTGTTTTTATGTGCAAAAGCATATCTAACTCAGTTTTACATTCTATGCAGTCAGACTGGTTTCAAAAGGTAGACGGTTATAAAATCTAGGGGAGCCTTTTTTTCGAAGTAATATTTTCAAATTTAGAGGCGGTTTATTGTAAAGAGCCTAGGACAAAAATTTTTTCCGCCCAGAGCGTCGTGGATGATCTATTTAAAAAAAGTGTTCTCCGTAAGGTCAGAATAGCGAATCTTACTTTCAAACTTTTCCAAAGCCAGTGTTTGTTGAGGTATGAAGAGGTGAACTTTGAATTATACATCTATTTTCTAATGCCGATAGATAACTTCTTATTACATATTATTTGATCAGATTTCTTTATTTCAGAGGTTTTTGACGCGTCTTTAATAAATAAAATGCACTATTCTTAAACTTCAGTAGAATGATGACTATTTTTTAATATGGTATAATCAAGCTGAAATCTCGGCTGCGAGTTGAGTTGGTGCAATGGCTGACGTATCCGTCCTCGCATGTGGATATAAAAAAATAATGGGTTCAAGTCTTCTGAATACTGACTGTTTTCATTTTTTTAAATTCTTTTGGTAAACCATGCACTTCATCTAACTTATTCATCAATTTAGGTACTGCAGATGACACATTTTTGTTTTTTTGAATTTAGCCTTAGTTCTCGAATGGGATGTGTAAAGAGTGCGAAAATCTGGGGGTGAAAAGACACTTTCTGGTTGAGTTTTCGACTTGTTTATGTCTGCCAACAACTCCGGTTATGAGTTTTAGGAAATTTTTTCTGACAGAAATGTACTACTGATTAAGGGCTATTTTTTGCTTACCAGCAAACTTTTCTACAATCAATACGCAGTTAATATCAGGGGTTTTAACTTTACACTGAAGTGGATGAGTAAAAAACAGATTTTGTCCAAGATTTCTCAGCCAACTTTTTAAGTTATGAGTTGTGTTGAATTGAAAAAAATAAAAATATACACGTCGAAGCAAGCCACGTTCGAAAAAACGTAACATTGAGTTGTTTATGGAGGTGAAAAGTTCGAAATCTGTGGTGTAAAATGGCCGAAAAAACAGGTTTTTTTCGTATTTTGATTGGTAAATCATATTAAATATTTAGCGGAACATAAGTTTGGCACATACAAATGTACTACAATCAAACAGCTACAAAGTGGCTTGAACTGAATATATTTACACTCAATGAGGCGTTAGATGCAGATTTCTAAAGTTTACAATGTGGTGGACAGAAGAAAATACGTGTCTGTCCATTTTTTTGTTCGCCACTATCTCTGTTCAGAAGTCGGGCGAGGTTGAATAGGATAAAAATAAAGTTCCTTCAAGGAATACGCGTCACAACGAATTGCATTTGTTTACATCAATATTAAGCTTTTTCGGGAGGTGTAAAGTCAAAAAATAGGGGAGTTAAACATGTTTCTGTCTTGTTTTTTTTCTGCCAAGTTGATCGTAATATCAGAGTAATATCAGAAGCACGAATCCTACTAAAATTTTCTTTTCACTCTGTGGTTGTGTAAAATTTACACTGCATATCGACTTTAGTTCTAGAGCCTTGTGTAAGCTTGATATTTCTCAAAATGATCTACGTAAAATCAGAATTGGGAATCTGACTGTTAGTTTTCTCTACACCTAGTAGTTGTGTAAAGTTTGCACTATTCATTTGTTGTTAATAGGTAGTTTATACTACAAATTTATTTTACTTCCAAATCTGAGCGTAAGTGTTCCTTACACTTGATATTTGCGTAAACTTTATGCTGAAATACTTTGATCTGTTTAAATAATGTAATGTTGTCTTGTTTAAAAAGGATAATGCTGATGTTAAGGACGATATTGTTTTCCGCGTTTTTGGACTGCTGTCATTATTGCGTCGGCATGTTACTGTACATGTTTACTGACTGATTTACTCAAATCATGCTAATTAAAAGTAGGATACTAGCAAAGAAAATGCTCAGATGGAACAAAAAAGATGAATATACCTGGAATTGTGGATTGTTAAGGATGTAATAAGGAGAGGCACTAGGAAAAAGCTACCTAAAGTCGTAGAATCTGATGAAAATCACACTTCCTCTAAGCAACGCAAAAATCGATGTATATTCTGCGGCCTCTGAAAAAGTGTCTTGTTTAAATAATTTTCAAAGTTTCAGATAAGAGTTTATAAACGAAATCTATAATGTTTTTCCTTTTTTCGAATAGCTGCCAAGTAGCAACGCTGACTAGCTTCGTAGCCTGATTGATAGAAAACTAAGTGGTATTGAATTTAAAAATGTTTTATTTTGTTTTGAGCATTATGGCAAGCAAAGCAGGGGCCGATTGATTAGTGCACACAATCGTTACGGACATGCTAGTGTACCCACATTTAGTCTGTTTCAAGTCAACTAACGCGTTTCCTACTGTTTTAAACCAACAATTTCATAAAGTGTTTTGGATGCATCGATGTTTGCTATTTCATTCAATTGACGTAGAAAGACTGCTACTTTACTCAATTCCATTTTCCCGTAGCTACTGCATAGCTAAAGTACTGCTTTTTCAATCATTTTTATCGTTATATATTTATTTTAATCTGTTGGCCGCAGAATATACTTTGATTTTTGCGTTGCCTAGAGAAAGTGTGATTTTTATCGGATTTTGCGACTTTAGGTAGCTTTTTCTCAGTCTCGTCCTTCTACATCCTTAACAATCCACAATGTCAAGTTTATCCATCTTTTTTGTTCCATCGGAGCATTTTTCTTTGCTAGTTTGTACATGGAGCGAGCTTGTCATCAGATAAGCACCTTGGGGGTCCGTGGTCTGGACTATCAAAACAAGGGAAAGAAAGTAATATCCCACGTAATGGAAGCCTAAGTAAATAATAGTCAGAAAATTTTTCTGCGAATTTGTGTAAAATTGTTCAAACAGCGGTAATTTATATAAATTTTACGCCATTTTGGTATTTTGGTCATGAGGCCCTTTGGTCTCAGAATGACTCTCTGGCTTCTTTAGACCGACCCTGCATGCATATAAATCCTTGAGGGAGCATTTAATCAAATACTATCGTTCATGAATAAGGCAAATACAAATTCTTCCGGGTAACCGGTTAGTGAATTCCATCGGGATATTGACTCTGCATCTCGCTCACAAGTCACAACCAAACTCGAGCAAAAACTAAAATAGGGTCCGAGGGGCCAAATCGCCAAAATTGTCACCAAAAATCTCATTCATGGAGAGAGTCTTTCGATTTTTGTGGGCTCTTCCGGATTCTGCGGGGGTGTACACCAGACCCACTACATTGGGACTGGGGGATAATACGGAGACGAAATTTCGAAGTGCAATTTTTGGATCAAACAATGGTGGATACGCGTCAAAAAACACCGTTTTTTGCTGTTTCTTACTACTCTTCAAATCTCTAGAACTTAAAAGCGAAAAATTCAGAAAAAATCAAAAAGTCGAGCAAATTGAGCAATATATAGGTCAAAACGTGAGTTCAAAGTATATTGGACGAAACGCCTAAAATTTGACACTTTCGAGCAATTATATAAATGAAAGTACTCGAAAAACACTTTTTCGACGAATCTCTATGGAAATTTTGGAAAACCTGAAAAGTCGCGATTCTGGGGAGGGGTGGAAAAATTTCTGCGTGGAGAATTACCCCGAGATCATGATCCAGACCTTCTACCCCCACCCCCGCCCATGTGTTGCTCACGCCGACGCGAATCTGTCAGGGAAAAATGAGATTTGAGTGATTTTCAAACTTGTGTCGCAGGGCAGGGTCATAAACCGAGTTTTGGATTGTCTGGGAAGGAGACCTTTTTCAGAGGATCTGTCGAATTTTAGGGGATCCTAATAATACATGCACATGTTGAGTATTTTGCGAGAGGTGAAGGGAGGAAAAACCTATCTGCAAAAAGAATTCTTGCACATTTAAATAATAACATTTATTATCTGGTGCGACAAGCAACAAACTTCCTTGTTCCTACTAGCTCAACTTATAATATGATGTGGAATTAGCCGCACAGAATAAACATTCCTATGATGGTAAGAAATCAACATGTTTCTCTTTAATAAATTATTGAGCGTTCGTATTTATGTACGAATGCATATATAAGCAATTCCATTTTTCATAAATATGCAGATACCGCTCTCAATTAGCCTACAGCATCTACACATGGTTCAATTCTGCCAGTGTTATAAATTTATAGGCTTAGAGAACTTTTGCTTGAGTCGCAAATACTTCAATTGCAGCTTTACCACCATACGTGGGCAGCAAGAAAATTCTGGGGGTGCAAGATTTTTTGAAGGTCGAAAAATGGCCTTAAAAATGGCGGTATGGCAATAAAAACACAATTTTTCGACGTTTCTCATCAAGCACTATCCATTGGCATCAAAAAATTGCGGAAAAAACGAAAAAAATTTTCAAAAATTGAATTCTGAGGAGGGAGGGTATTTTGATTTCTGGGGGGGGGGGTATTTTGGTTTCTGGGGTGGTGCATACCCCCCAAACCCCCCCACGCCCAGGTGTGTTTACCACAGCTTTTAAAATGCGATATGAAACGTGATTAAGGTTTTCTAAATCAGCCTTTATGGTATGCTTAATTTATCATCATTAATTACATCCCTTCGTATCGTACATATTCCTAACAACTGACTCAAGAAATTTGTGAATACCTGCATCCTAATTGCCTACATATAAAGAAGGTACCATACCTGGGCGTGGGGCGTTTGGGAAGTATGCACCCCTAAAAAACTAAAATACCCCCCTCCCACATAACGAAATACCCCATTCCCAGAATTCAATGTTTGAAATTTTTTGTTTTATTCCGCAATTTTTTGATGCCAATAGATATTGCTTGATCAAAAACGTTGAAAATTGTGTTTTTTCGCCATACCGCTATTTTTTTGACCTTTGGAGAATCTTGCAACTCTCCCTTAGAAATTCAGTGCTGCCCACCTATGCTGTCAACCTAGTTAGTGATTTCAGACTTATCTCATGATACAAAACATTATTTGAAAATCTTGGTTTCACTGCCGTTATACCTTAGGATGCGTTGAATATCTTACAACGCTTACTGTAAAAAAACGTATTAATTCTTGTATTTAACATGGTAATTACTTGCATTAAAGCTTTTTAAAAGCCTTTATTACCATATGGCTTAATGCATTTGTATCGGTTTAGTACAAGTTTGCGTTAATGCTTTCATTTTTAACTTGAAACAGCAGTATGCTTCCAATCACTATTATATCGGCTTTACTACTCGTGAATATACACAAGGTGAGGAATGTCTGCTTGAATTTATGAAAACTATAAAAATGTTGTTTTTTTACTTTCAACTCTCAGAAATATTGAACGAAACTTTCAACACCGAATCTGGCTCTTGCAAGGGTTAATAAATTAATCGAAATTTGTTAAGATTTAAAATTATGTTTTTTCAAAATCGAAAATCTTAAATTCGTAGAGTGGCATTTCTGAAGATTACCAACATCCTACGTTCCCTGCTCGAAATTCTTTTGCAAGTATGAACGCATAAACGGCCAGAGACGAAACTTTCATTTCCTCATACAGGGTGGGCCGTAAAAAAGATACAAAACGTTCACCCAATAACTAGCTATGTCAAATGTAGCGCAATTAGATAAACTTTTTTTAGAAGAACAAATATAGAGCAACAAAACAAAACTGCAAAGTTTCAGTGAGTTACTCATCATATTGAGTTTTTGCTTTACACCTTTGTAAACATAACTTTTATTGGTAAGTCACAACCGAAAAGAGTTGCTAAATAGCGCAAAAAAGGGTACGTAAGCTCATCCAAATAACTTTTGTTCTGTTTGACATTGAGTAATGCGGTTTATATCATTTGATAAATAAAAAACCTTCGCCCAACTTCGTGACTTTGGATTTTGAGAATTAGCTAATTGTAATAACTTTTCGTGAACCCTACTTTTTTGAAGAATACAAAGCAGTCAAAGTGTAAAGTGATAAAAAAGCCACAAAACTGACCTAAAACGAACAACAAAATTAATAACTCTGAATATAAGGACACCAAACAGTAGAGTATGACGCTATTATGGATATTACTGCCAAAAATTGTCAGATTGAAGTTTCAAGCAGAGATTTACTAATTAACACCACTAATTACATGGAAAAATTTTCCGTTGTATTTACCGAAAAAATGTGCTTACAAATGTGTAAACCAAAAAGGCAATAAATAGCAGATAAAATTAATGAAACTTTGTATCTCTGTTGCCCTATATTTGCTGTTTTTAAAAATGTTTCTTTTTGCAAATATTCAATAAAACCAGAACGAAATATTTTGTATCCTTTTTTTATGGGCAACTCTGCATATTCCAGTGCGCTATTTAATTAATATACTCTAGCAATTTACACTCACTTAAACGGAGCATAATCAATTTTTTGCAAGAAAGGTCAAGTGAAATAGAATCAAATATACTGGATAAATATTCAAGAGGAACATATGCTTGTCAGATTTTTACGTTTATGCGCAGCAATACAAATAATGCAGTGCTTAATTTGCAGCAAAACTAAAGAAGAATTGAATAATATCTTTCTATCTGTGTTCAAATCTGCAAAGACGTGCACTTTACTTAATCGTTTTACGACCATTAACGAGTAAATAAACAAAAATTGCTCATAATAGGAGTGAATTTGATAGCTGGCAAAGAAATTGCAGTCGATGAAGGAAAACGCCTTATCTTTCCAAGTTATTCGAAGATGAGAGGTTCAATGACTTTTTTGAAAATATGAGTAAAACGTACAAAACGAAAATAATTAAGCCAAAATGCTATTTCTGGCGGAGTAATGAATGTCTAAGGGATGCCTATCTTTTCGTGCAACTGCTCGTGAAAGCAGAAGTTGGCGTTCAAAAAAATTTTTCAGTCGCTTCAACATACTAGAAGATCAATGCGACGGTAGTGTCCGTTCTGCGTAATATTAAGAGCACATTCTCGCAATATTTTTGTTGGAAAATATAGCAATTCTCGTAGCATATTTGTATAACACTGTATAACAATAAGTAGCTACAAAAATTCAAAAAATGCTGGAAGCCAGTCGTTCATTGGCTTTACTCATAGGGCGGAAACTTGTGGCATCAAAAACTATATATTGCGTAATTCTTACTTTTTTCCTGAATTCTCTGTATTTTTATTCGAACCATTGAAAATTTCAATAAGTAACAATTTTTGAATCAAGCAGCCGATTCAAGCGCAAGTTAATTACACAACAAGTTAGAAATCGACTCGATTTATATTTTCGGAAATTTTAACTTTTTGCTCTTTCGATAAAAAAATAGAATTTGGTTATAAAAAACATCTAAAATCATAGCTAAGTGAAAAATTCGCTTATCAATTGGTTTGATTAGCTACGTTTAAACTTTAAAGATATACGCCTACTATTTGACCCCAACGGACTTCCACTGGGGCTACATACGACATGAAGAATTTAATCCGAGAGACGTAAGGTCGGATTTGACGCCACCGAAAATTGGCACGATGCCAATTCAGTGCGCCTTCCGCAATCTGAGCGCAAAACACCGGAAAATTGAACAAACGCCTCCGTCGGCTCTTCTCATTGACGTCATGGCCACCGAATTGTACATTTGGCCGAATCAGGAAATACCCTACATGATAATGTCAAATTTTTCCGCCGAATTTCGGTCCGTATTAGCCGCTGTTTTTAATACGTTGAAACAACGAACGTGTTTACGGTAAACGATCATTCAATAATCACTTGATTTTGTAGAATATATAGAAAACTGAGAAAAAAGTATTTTTATAAAGAATATAAATGTTGAGAATCTTCTTTGTCTTTCAGAAGACTACGTGATAATTTAGCAGTATTAAAAAACAAAATTAAGTATTACGACTTTTTTAATAATTCCATTTACCCATTTACTCGAAGTTAGAAGCTAAAGATTGCAGATAGCATAAATCCGACAACAAATAGAGCATGCAGGGTATTTAAAAAACGGTACCGATATGCGTGAGGTCTATTTTAATATAAGCTTGAACTTAGCAATTAAAACATAGTAAAAGTGCCTTCCAATGTTCGTTTATTTCTGTAATAGAATTTTTCCAGCATCATGAAAATGACTTTTAGCATGTTTATCAGCAGAAAAATCACAGCATTAAGGTAGTTTTCACATTAATAAAATCGTAAATTTACAATTTTTCGAATTCTAAAGTAACCAGCAATACTTTTTATATCATGATGGTAGTTAATTAGTGTTTCTAATCAATCAATTTTGTTCTAAACTTTTTTAACGAATGACTCGAGACCATACACGTACAGCATGGGAATTCTGGGAGAGGGATGGAGAGATCAGGCTCGAAAATTTTTTAATAAGGGCCTTTTTGTCCTAAAAAACGGTGGGAACACGTCAGAAGACGCTGTTTTTGACGTTTGAGACAATGCTCATTCCTTCTAGAACATAAAAATCTGAAAAAAATCTGAAAAAATTAGTAAATTGAACGAAATATAGTCAAAAATTTGCGTATGGCACGGAGCGCCAAAAATTTAAAATTTTCGAGCCACAAATGAGCTAAAAACGCATAAAAGGCACATGTTAAACAACTTTTACAAGAATAAGTGGCACTTCCGGGCGAAGGTCGCAGCCATATTTTGGGGAGTCAGTTGCCATTTTGGGGGATCACACCTTAAACCCCTTCTCTAGAACACGTCTATTTAAGAATTATTTATCAATAATCCTTATAATTAGAGTACTTTAAAAATTGAAATCATTTCGACCCGATTTACAACTGCTGTTTTTCAATATAAAGAGCGTAAACTAATCAAAAATAGAGCAAATCAATGTACTTATGAGCAACCTTCCTTTTCTCCCATAGCAGATTTCCCAAATTTGATGTTTGCAATTTTTCTCGAGCTTCTGTTGCTAATGGATAACGCTTAATGAGAAAAAGAAAAAATGATGTTTTTGTTCCTTCTATCACCGTCAGGCTATTTGGCTTCTTTTCGACGTTCAAAAATTTCTCATATAGGCCATCTCGCTAGAAATTCAATCTTTGCTTGTTGGTTTCTTTAGTATTCGTAATCACGAAATTGAAATAAATAATTTTAAAAATTGAATGAAATTATGTTTAGGAGCAGCGTTTGCTTAAATATTTGAACTTTCGATTTTTGCATATCGAGCAATATGACAAAAATGATTAGTTCCTCAGCTTCCTCGAACCCTGAGTTAAGAGCGTATCATGATTCATCCTTCAAAACGACGTATTTTCCGAAACAAATTTTCGATCATCTATAAATTAATTTTTGAAATTATTGTAAAAAATAACAGAGTTTAATCTCATGTTGTAGAATTTATCCGGCTGAAAAAAGTGTGACGCCACCCGTTTATTCACTACGCATAGTTTCAACCACGGAACCGTGGTGCGCAGCTGTAGCTGGGAAGACTAAACACCATTTTCCAGAGACTCGCCCTACGTATGCACTTCTGTTCATTACATGCACAAAATTGCCATTCTAGGGGTGTGAGTCTGGTCAAAAAATTTTATTGAAAAAGCGCCTTCCTTAGGCTAAAAAAGACGATGTGTACACGCACAAGACACTATGTTCCACGTAAAGCGCTAACAATTTGACACTTTTGAGCCAAAAAATCGCTAAAAACGCTTTAAAACCTCATGTTCATAGATTTTTTCGGAATCTCGACACTTTCCAGGAATCGCAGCCATACATGGGCAGCAACAAAATTCTAGGAGGGTCCGATGGGGGCGAGAGTGCTAAAAATATCATCAAAAGTTCAATTCTGGGATCTATTGATTTTAAAGCATCTTCCATATTCTGGGGTCTAGACCCCTTCGCCATGTATGGTTGCAGCCCTTTAGCGAGTGTTCAAAAATTAATTTATCAAGAACTCCGTGAAACACCCTCTTCGAAGAATACATTTACTACCGTTCTTATAACAATAAGCGACTAACATTATCGTTTTGCATTTTTGAGCATGCTAATCAACGAAAGATACTGCAGTCACTATGGAGCGCTCTTTCATCAAATGATGCACGTGCTTGGCTTCAGGTGAAAACAGACAAAACTAAATTTTGGAACATATGTAATGTGCCAATTTTCTATTAAATTGTGGCATCTATTTTTTAGATCTTTACATGCTTTAAGATATATTCGGCAGAAGGATTTAAGCACTTACATAAATTGACCATCAGTCATTTTAAAATAATGCATAATTCAAGTCACGGATGTTTTTATTTTCATTACCGCTTCTCTTTTGCTTCAAAGTCGAGTGATAAAGACTTATTTTTTTCTGAAATTGAAATTCTTGCATCTGCTTTTACTCCTGCCTTAAAGTGCGCTATTCACTTCATTATCAGATTTTAGAACAGCGCCTCGCCATCTTAAAACAGCCGGAAATTTCGCATTCACTACGTAGCAAATGTAATGTAGTAAAGCGGAATAAATTAATAGAATTGTAATATATCATAATAATTTATCAAAGAAAGGAAATGGAGTAAAATAAATAAGTTTATTATATATTAGAAATTTGACACTTTCCGGAAATTCTAAACGCCTTTTTACATATTTTTCTCACTTTGATTTGAATCTGTCATATCGGTTTATTTCTATTAAATAAACATATTTCATCAAAATCGTTCGAAGCCACGAGGAAAATCGACAAGACAGCCCGCATTACATTAAACTGTACCGCGAATATATGAAAGCAGGATACGCGGCGGAGTTTGAACGCGGAAAATTGCCTAATGATTTTCTGGGCTACATGCCATACAACCCGGAAAGGTGAGATCAAATCGTAAACATTTGTATGGAACAAGTGAAAAATTTTTAAATGCGCGATTTTTTTACGTGTATTGTCTTGTCCTGGTTTTAATCCGTAGGATTCACGTTCTCATCATACATCTACAACTTGATACGTTCTCGGGGAGGTTGAGGAGGGTAGAGGTGGGATGGGGCGATCAGGCCCAAGAACTTTTTCAAGGTGTCTTATTGGTGCTAAAAACGGTGGATACGCACTGTTTTTTGACATTTCGGACAACACTCTTTTTCTACAACATAAAAATATAGTCATGCAATGTGTATATGCTGCGAATCGCTTAAAAATTGAGACATGAGCAAGAAATGAGCAAAGAAGTTTTAACCCTCAAATATGAACGCACGAAAAAACGGACACTTTTTTAAGGGCTTCTAGCTCACTGCAACGTCATGAAAAAGGTAAAAACAATAGTTTACGTGAAAGAGAGGACCAAGATCTATAAAAAATATAATGTTATAGGGTCAAGCTGCAAATGATTTTGAAATCACCAAAACGTCATTTTTAAGACTTTACTTAAAGTGAAATTATTTTCCTCCCATGCAGCATTATTCGTTCAAAACTCATAATATAAGTAGTCCAATAACAGGTCCTCTAATCAAAAAATGTATTGCTTTTGCATTGCTTTTCTTTGAACTCTCTTGGATATTTAAAATTATATTTGTCCGTTTTGACAGACGGTCCACAGAATGTTACCCCCTTTTATATACTGTTATAGATCAGAGTCTCTTGCTAAAGTGTGATCATGATTCATAAATACAAAAACTATTCAATTCAATATATTTATCTCTTCTCTACTGTGCACATAGCAAAAAAAAGACTGTTTTGAGGTATATGTGGTAGATCCCATGCAATTAACATATGCAATTTTAGTGGTACTTTCAATGGGCTGTCGGTTAAATCGGGCATATTTTCTCATGTCTTACCGGCGGTATCGAAGCGAAAAAATCAGATACACTATTTCGACCATGGGGAATCAGAATATCATAAAATCATTTGTTATAACTCTCTTTTACATGGCCCATGTACATATAAGGTTAAAAAAGCACTTTTTTTACAGTTTTTACTAAAAAATGAAAATTCTGGCGGTCGCATCCATTTTGCAGGGTGACAAGAGCCGTTCTGGGTCAGGACAAATCCCCCTAAAGCTCTAATAACAAGTATGGCTCTCATGCGTGAGCATGTCCCGATTTTAATCTGTTGGCGGATTTTTGCTTTCAAGCATAATGCAGTCGTCGAGTTGCTACGGTTCAATAAAGAGCAATTATTTGACAATGACGCGAATTTGCGAAACAGCAGAGCTGTGTCCGATTCTGCACTTAGAAACCACCATACATCGAAATAATATCCCGCATACATTGGATTTCAATCAAATTAATCGTCATTACAAATGCGGCGAAAATTTAAATGAGTGTAAAGACAAAGACGCGAATTTGTGTGAGCTGACGGGTAAGGATAGAAAAGGTTTAACATTTATAGAATATGTCACCCTCACCCCACAAAATCTTCATTACCAGATCTTTCCTTGGCGTTGAGCATGTTATATGCGTTCCTTGAAACACAAATGAAATATACGGCACTTCATTCTGCTTGGGAAACAAAATGCTGTCTCATCTCACAATAGTTCATATGCTCTTTAACTTGTTAGCAAAGTTGAATAACTGAAAGTGAAACGACAATGCAGGTACCTACCCCAATATGCATGCATAGGAACACAAGAAATCTCAAAAATACTATATATGGCAGGGGCGGATATAAGGGGCGGGCAGTGGGGGCGACCGCCCCCCCCCCTATCGGCCCAAAATACTGCGCAAAATTGAGGATTTTTGAGCGATTTTTGGGTTAAAACGGCTAATTTTTCCGCCCAAGTCATGGTTCCGCCCCCCCCCCCCTTAAGAAAAATCCTGGATCCGCCACCTGATATATGGCGAGCAGAGATAAACAGAATGGCCGGTGTAGAGGGTTAAGATTAGCCTCCTAAGGAATCGGAGCCTAATTGAGCTGAAATAAATCTTAACCCATGATAAAATTGATGGGTTCGCCCAAATATATTAAGACTGAAAGCAAAGACATATTATGATATCGATTGCAGCATCTACCGTTCATCTTATTTGACACGTCACACGCGTAATGGATATACATATATGGAATCACATAAGCAATTTCATATTTATTTTCTGTTGACAATCATCCGCAAATTGCTTCATTCAGATTTGCATATGACTACGTTTGAATGAACCAATCGGCACGACACGCGTCCTATTTATTTATATTAACATAAGCAAACCAATAGGACACAGGCTAACCACTATGCTTGTTGCGTTTAAAGACTATATAAAACACTAAAGCATAGCTGGCCAGTTTGGCTCAAATTGCCATTTTTATTTGGATCGCTGCCTATTATTAGCCGATATTAGTTGGCGTTTACTAGAATATAGCATTGGCATTTGACAACGTGCGACTAGACCCGCTAAAAATTAAGTAGCATACGCACTGCTGTAGTTGATTGTTTATCGATTTAAAGGCAGAAGGCAATTAGAGAAAACTTTAATTTTTGCCCGATTTTTGACTTGGCTTTGTCATTACCTTTCTAGAATAATTTTTTACCCACGCTGGGGTCTTAAATTCCTAATCTAGGTATATATTATCTCTAGGATCTGGTATTTCATTTTATTTATGAATTGTTTTATGTGAACACGAGAAATTTGCGGTAAAACTTGTTGTAAGATAGATAAAATTAAAAGGTAATTAGTTTTCAGAAAACAGTCAAATCCAGTCTGATAGTAGATTGAGAGTAATGTAGCTCTTAATAAAGTCTTAAAATCGAAATTATTTAACCCTCTATTCCCTAGAAAGTTAAATTTCAAGCGTTGATTACGGGTCTTGGGTTTCTAGGATACAAATGATCTGAATTGTACTATTGAATAAAATATGGTTGAAAATATGCAGAATAAGATGGAATCCTCACTTCAAGTTTCCGTGAAAAACGCTTTGTTAGCGTGAAAAATTTGCATCAAGATGACCCCAGGCCAATGCTCAAACCTTGTCTTAACAAGCGCGTTAGGACACTTGAGCGGGCAAGTCCCTAGCGATTAAATCTAATTGCTTACATGCGTGGGTGGGCAGCAGCCAAATGGGTCTGGGTGTAAACCGGCCAAAATCCTAAAAAAAACATGCCAAAAATTCAATTTTGTGGTTCTATCGATTGTCGATGGAGTCCACCGGATTCTCATAGGTAGGGGCCTAAATTCATCTACGCCCATGTAAGGTTGTATACATAGATGCACAGCATTTTCGATCCGAAAGGGGCTTCAGCCGGCCTGGGGGGCAGGAGTCGAAAATTGAAGTTTTTTTGACCAAAATGACCTCAAAAACTTGTATAAGCGCAAAAATAACATTAAAACTACATTATTTACCGATTTTTTCTTTCAATTTGAAGCATTTCTGAAGAAAACTTTCAATTATCATCCGTTTTTAACCTTCATTTTGCCTCATTTTCCCACAAAATTTTCCATTTGCCTAGGGGGTCTAGGACCACACCTGAGCTTGGGGGTTTGGGGTATGCATGCACCCCTCCCCCGAGAAACCAAAATATCCCTCCCCCAGAAACCAAAATACTCCCTCCCCAGAATTCAATTTTTTGAAACTTTTTCCGCAATGTTTTGATGCCAATGGATAGTGCGCGATGAGAAACGTTGAAAAATGGTGTTTTTCGCCGCAGCAAAATTTTTAAGGCCATTTTTTCACCTTTGAAAAATCTTGCGTCCCTCCCTTAGAAGTTTGTTGCCGCCCACCTATGGTCTAGACCTTCTGAACCCTCTCTCACAGTTCAACTCTGGTTGTATATAGAAAAGGACAGAGTACTGATTGCATTTAAAGTCGAAAAATTTGCAACCATGACTTTGCATAGTATAGAATAAAATGGAATCCAGTTTTTGGATGGCGCATTAGAGCAGTTCTTTTTAAAGGCATGGGTCGTCTAAAGGCTGGCGATTGGCGTCAACTCGAGATAAGCGGATGTGCCAATGAAACCTGGGGCGAAGTCAACGGATGTCGTAAAACGTGTGGCCAATGTATGAATTTTGTCAACTTTGCCGACCGCCAATCGGTATTCTCAGATCATAGGTAAATTTTAACTTTAAGCGATTTATGCAGCTGCTTTTTCAAGTTTAATTTTTTAATTTTACGTATACTCAAAATTCCCTAATTATTTTACAGATTTTTATATTTTTTACAAATATTACTATTACTACGGTTAGTAATTTAATTGTCATTCTTGCTTGGATATATTTTGCGATCACATCGTTTTCAGTGAAACATGATAAATTTTTGGCTTAAAATGCTAAAATCAAAATGCTACAGAAGGCCATACTCTGAGATATCTCATTAGAAAGAGCGTGCAATATTCTATCTATTTACAGAAAAAAGCTGACCATCCTGATACAGTAAAGAATTATAAATCATAATGTGTAAAAAACGCACTTTTCATTACAGTAACTAAAATGGCAGCTATACTCTACTTTTTTCTACTTATCCAAAACAAGCACAAACAAGTAGTGATTTGTAAATTCTTTATTTGCACTTTTTAAAATGTGCTTAATCGTGTTGAATAATGTGAAGTTGTTGAACAGTGAGGACTAAAATCAGTATTTTTCAATATGACTGCCCCCATGACACAAATTTTTGTTGAGCAAACTGGAAGAACGACCAATACTTGTTTAACCGCGTTTATTATGCAAGAAAGCCCATATATCTGAAGACGCAAGTATTTTACTACTTGAATAAAGAATAAATGGGGACTTGACAATTTTCGCTATTTTTTCAGTGTGACGGACTAAGAGACATGAGGAATTTTAAGTTTCATTAGGCAAAGTAGTTGCGCCCTAAAGTTTTCCATCTAATAAAACATTTAATTTCTTTTAGAATACGAACAGTAGTTCTTGATATTCACTCAATAAAACTAAAAAGTATTAAACACTTCTTTGAGTAATTATTAACTAATTAAGACTTACAGTAAGCTTATTACTGTAAGGTCCGACCTCATAGTACATACTGTTGAAAACTCTTAGAAGGCTGATTCTAGAATTTATATAAGCATGATATATTATTGTGTAACTCAAGCATAGTAAGCTTTCAAACACTAATAATGCCATTTATAGTAGAAAATGACGTGGATAAAGTATTTTATTAGCTTTATTCTGCTCTTTAACGTTGCAAATGCGCGTGTGGAAACTAGTTGCACAATCCATGAGATTAAAAGGGGAAAGCAGTGCTTGATATGCAATTTTAGAGTTAATCGACAATGAATACATTATCATAGGTAGCGCGTTAGCGTACCTATAATATACTTGGGTACCCCTAACACCTGTGCACCCCTACAGCTATAACGGGACACTTCTGGAAGGTGCGGTTTTTTTAAAAGAAAGATAATAAAAAATTCGCTGCCTGTTTTTTGTTTTTCTTGAAACTCAAAACTGGCTGTGTAAAGAAGGCGTAAACTTTTTGTGTAACGTTATAACATAGGACAAATTTTGGGACCTTTTTACTGCGGCATGTGACAACTGAGTATTGATGACTCTAACAATTTAAAAGCATAGGATTATAGAGAAATGAATTCTCCAGAATACTATTTTTTTGTTTTTCGAAATTCGCATTAGTTCTTGAATGGCAGTGTATAGGTGCGAAAATCTGGGGGTGAAAAAGCACTTTTTGGTCGAGTTTTCGACCTGCTTATGTCTGATACTAACTCCGGTTATGAGCTTTTTAAAATGTTTTCTGACAGAAATGTAGAGCGGATTAAGGGCTACATTCTGCATATAAGCAAAATCTCCTACGCTCTATGGTGAGTTAGATCCTGGGGTTTAAAGTTTACACTCTAGTGGATGAGTTTAAAAACGGATTTTAACTAAGATTTCTCTGCTAATTTTTTCCGCTCATGAGTCAGGGTACATTGAATACAGCAGTAATACAGTGCCTCTTAGGGCTACAGATCGCAGCAAACCGCATTTAAAAACGCAATATTGAGTTATTTATAGGGGTGTAAAGTTCGAAATCAGACGTGAAAAATGGGCGAAAAAACACGTTTTTCCCCAATCTTGATTGGTAAATCATATCTATTAATTTTTGCAACAAAATTCTTGCACATAGAAACGTACTACGACTTAAGAGGTACAAACTGTACCAAACCGAATTTCTTTACACTCACTGGGAATACGGTACGGATTTTTAAAGTTTACAATGTTCTGTATGATGGAAAATATGTCTTAGTTTGGGTTTGTTCGCCACTTTCTCTTTCAGAAGTCAGGATAGGCCCAATAGAATAAAAATAAAGTGCCTTATACGGGGTGTATGTCATAGCGAATCGCGTATGTCTAAACCAATATTAAGCGAGTGTAGAAGTCAAGAATGGGGTAGCTTTAAACAGATTTCTGTCTTGTTTCTTTCTGCCAGCTTCTCCGGTTATGAGTCAGTGACATGATTCTCAAGTCTGTAAAATGAACCTGAAACCAAATTCGATACGCAATTTTGGCGCGTATGTGT
Organism: Mermis nigrescens; assembly: GCA_036768485.1. NCBI lineage: Eukaryota > Metazoa > Nematoda > Enoplea > Mermithida > Mermithidae > Mermis > Mermis nigrescens. Next base: position 690,178 of record JAVLUZ010000401.1, on the reverse strand, counting down.
ACACTCAACAGTTCAGTAAAGTGGTTTAAACTAATGTTAATTTATCCTTACGATATCATGGGGACTTACTATTTTCATAAAAATTGGTCGTAATATCGAAGCAATATTGAAATTACGATTCTGACTAAAATCTTTACACTAGGTGTTAACATATCGTTTTCACTGCATATTATTCTTCGTTTTAGAGCCTTTCGGAAAGCTTATTTTTCCTTATGACTAGAAATTTTTAAGGAATCAAGTGTGAGAAGTCGGTTACACTCATTTTTACACAACAGTGGTGTAAAGTGTTTTACACCTAATGTTAATTTTGTCATCAGACCACTGTTGAGACGTGATGTCTTTATAAATGGTGATTGTAATATCTGCGTAATATCAGATTTACGAATCCGACTAAAATCTTCTGTGCATTCTGTGTATGTAAGTAAACACGGCATATGAACTTTTGACCTAGAGCTTGCAAGAACATAATATTTTCCTTAAATTCAAAAACAATAAAATAGAATATGTATAGATAAAAGTATAGACCACGCAAAAAGCGTAAAAAACGCGTTTTTGTGCAAAGAGCAAATTTTTGACATGTTTTTGGTGGTTTTTGTAAAAGTTAGTGAAAGTTAGTTAAGGTGATAAGTGAATTCCAGCTTGAGCACAGAAAAATGATGCTGCTTCGAACTTCAGCTAAAATAATATTGCAAACGCGCGGAGTCGGAATATAATTCATACACAATGCAAGTATAAACTGCTGAGATGGAAGCGGTACCTAATGACATTCGCTACAACACTGACAAAGATAGAAATAACTGTTATTTTTTGCTAACAAAAAGTTAGGTACTAGCAAGAAAAAATGCTCCGATGGAACAAAAAAAGGTAGAATATACTTGGAACAAAAGAATTATCAAGGACATAAAAGGAGGGGACTAGAAAAAGCTCCTATCTACAAATGTCACAAAATTTGCTAAAAACTCAGAAATTTCCTAAACAAAGAAAAAATGAAAGTAAGTAAATCAAAGAAAAACCTACCTGTGCCTAAAACTGCAAGATCTGCTAAAAAATCAGACTTTTTCTAAGCAACGCGAAAATCGAAGTATATTCTGCGGCCTGCAGAAGAAAGCAACATCCTGTCGAACAAAGATGAAACATTGGGCTAGATAACTGAACCACTCTGCAAAAGCAGATATCGCCATAGCTGAGCAGCGCCATGTTGCAATATTCTTTCTGGGAAAAAATAGTAATTATGGTATGTTGGAAAAACGGCAATTTTCGACGTTTCTGATTGAACACTGGTGCATACCCCTAACCTCCCATGCCTAATGGTTATCAGTTTACATGGGCAGGAATGAAATCCGGGTGGTATGGTGAGATTAAACGCTAGAAGAGTACTGAATGGACGCATGCATTATATAGAATCACAGTCTTTCATTGCGGTATCGCAAATAATCATAGGATATAACTTTTTGTAATATTTATCTAGCCACAATATCGAATAAATTAACGTTGCAAGTGATTAGCAAAACGCAGATTTGAGATTTATTTTATAAGCTTTATATTATGCATTGGACACCATACCTAGACGTTAGAGGTTTGGGGAGTATGCTCAACAAGGCAAAATACCCAACAAGAAAACGCAAATATCCAACAATACCTCAAGAATTCAATTTTTTAAATCTTTCCGCTCTTTTTGGGATTTTTGGTAGGTACTCAATAGATATGGCTCGACAAAAAACGTTCAGAAATGGTGTTTTCTTCGCCATAGCACTATTTTTAAGGCCAATATTCCAATTTGAAAACCCCCTCAGGATTTTGGAACCGCCCACTGTATGGTGGGCAATATGAGAAGGTTCACCTATTTTTTCAGAGGCCGCAGAATATACTTCGATTTTTGCGTTGCTTAGATAATGTCTGATTTTTAGCAGATCTTGCAGTTTTAGGCACAGGTAGGTTTTTTCTTTGATTTACTTACTTTCATTTTTTCTTTGTTTAGGAAATTTCTGAGTTTTAGCAAATTTTGTGACATTTGTAGATAGGAGCTTTTTCTAGTCCCCTCCTTTTTACGTCCTTGATAATTCTTTGTTCCAAGCATATTCTACCTTTTTTTGTTCCATCGGAGCATTTTTTCTTGCTAGTAACACATAAATAGATCGGTTAAATTTGCAGAAAGTGTTGGAGTAAAAATTTAATATGATTTTAAGAATAATAATATCGAAATAATAGGTAACGCGTTAGTGCGTACCTGTAATATACTTGGGTACCCTAATACCTGTGCGGTTTTTTCAAAAGAGAGATAATAAAAAATTCTCTGCCCAGGTTTTTTTTACGCCCGCACACATCTTGCAACGAGTGTGTAAAGTTTTGATGTAATATAATAACAAACGCAAACTTATGAGGGTTTTCTCGCCAAGCTTCTAAATGACTCAGGATAAATCCCTCGTACAATTTGATGGTATATAATTGTAGAAGACAAAATTCTATGAATAGATATTTTCTGTTTTTTTAACTTGCATTAGTTTCTCGAGTGGGAGTGTAAAGAGTATAAAAATCTGCAGTTGTAAAGACAGATTACGAACGCATGTTCGTCTTCTTTATGTCTCTCAACAACTCTAGTTTCGAGTCCCAAACAAATTTTTTTAGACTGAAATGTGCAAGGACCCAAGGGTTACTTCCTATTTACGAGCGAGTTTTTTAAACTCAGAGGTTTAAAGTTCACAATCTAGTGGATATTGCAAAAAGCAGGTATTGTCTCAGATCTATCCGCCAATTTCTCAATTATAAGTCAGGAAAAGCTGAATAATATAAAAATAAAGTACGTTTTAAGGGCCACACATAGGAGAAAATTGTATTTAAATACTCAATATTTAGTTGCTTAGAGAGGTGTAAATTTCGAAATCAGGAGTGTAGCATGGGGTGACATAACGTATTTTCTTCCCTTTTTTGATCAGTAAATATCTCCAGTATGACACGGAACAAAGGTTTTTTACATACAAAAATACTAAAACTCAAAGACTACAAGCTGGCTTAAACCGGATTCCTTCACACTCAATGGGGAGATAAGTTCAGATTTTTAAGGTTTACAATTTGCTGGTGCACGAAAAAACACTTCCTTTTACCGTTTTTTAGTTTGCTAACTGTGCCGGTTATAAATCAAGAAGGGCAAAGTGCAATAAAAATTAAGTACGCCTCAAAAATAACGCATCGTACTTAGACGTGTATTTATTAAACTCAATACTGAGTTAAGTGTGAATTTGTAGAGTTTAAACTCTGGTTTAAAAGCACGTTTTTGCTTATTTTTTGTTTGCTAATTTCTCCGACTATGTGCGGGATTGTCTAAAAGTAATGTAAGTTGCAGCGGTTACAGACCGCAATTAATCGAAATTTTCTGCACTTAATACTAAGTAATTTTTGAAGCTATGAAGCATCAGCTCTGTAGTGAAAAAACGTCATTGCAATTATTCTGCCTGCTAAGTTTTCCGTGTATGAATTGATATGTCTAGCTGCACTAATGTAAAAAATAAAGAATGTATTAAGGCTTAAAGATCGCAGTAAGATTATTTCTTTACACTTAATAATGAATTAGTCTAGATGTGTGTAAGGTTCTAGATCTGGGGTAGAAATACGCTTCTGCATGGGTTTATTTTGCGATCTTCTTCCGTTATGATCGGGGAATGATCCTAACTCTAAGAACGCTTTGCGCTTAAAGGTCTCATATTCTACTGGACTAGTTAGTTTGCACTTATTGTACGTGTAAAGTCGTTTACACTTAAGCTTTGCTTTGCTCCTAAAGTGTTGTGCAGGGCCAATTGTTCAGTAAAATATCAATCGGAACATAAGAATTACGAATCAAATTTTATACATGTTTAGCACTCAGCGGTTGTGTTACGTTTACACTGTAAAAATTAGCACTAGCGGCAGAGCATAGCCCAAAGTTAAGTTTTTTAACGTTCTTCGAAGTATAAGAATTTCCTTTTGTACGAACAGGATTAAGAACTCATCTGCAATTTTGTCTACAAGTTCTAGTTTTACAAACTTTACAGTTAAGTTTAATTTAAGGTCCATGAGGTCGCAGTTTGTACAGGCTGAGTTTTTACAAATTGTTCTCCGTAAAATCAGGATTATGAATCTGACACTGTTTTTGTAAATCAGTGGGTGTATAAATGTAAAATTTGGACTAAGAATTAATTTTAATTTTGAAACGTTGTATAAGGTAACTGTTTAAAAGTGTTTTCAATGATATCATGATTACGAATTAGGAAATGAGTTTTGTTTGCAATGTAGAACTTGATGTGAATGAATAATCCTGTTTCCTGTGTTGTTCAATTGTTATAACTATTGCATTTGGCATGTTACATATGAGTTTATTGATTGATTTACTTAAATCATTCTAATTTAAAGTTGGGTAACAGCAAAGTGAAATGCACCGATGGAATAAAAATGACTATATACTTGGAATAGCGGATTATCAAAGGGATGCATGAAAGCAGAGAACTAGGATAAAGTCACATATGTGCGCAAAAAAATCACGAGAATGTGCTAAAAATAAGACTTTCTTTCAGCAACACAAAAATCGAAGTGTATTCTGCGGCCTCCAAAGAAAGGTGTCATCTCAGAAGATTTTCTCACTTGTGTGCCAAAGACTTTTAGTCGTATTTACACTCCACGCAAGATCGCGTCGCACGATGATATGGCATGACTTTTTTCTAAAATTAGCGCATTCTGCGTAAAATAGTGTGAAACCATCGCATCGCATGGTTTATTCAAACTTCTTGCGAAAAATCGTGTGATAATCCTAAAAATTCATCGCATCGCTCATTTTATTCATACTTGCTGCGATTTTTGCAAACTAGGTCATTCTGCGATGAGTCCTGCAATTTCTTCAGCGAGTGGACTATCGCACAATTTTTGGCGCAGTCTTGTCCTTAGCGGACCTCATCCCTAAATCGATATATTGTTCTATAGTTGAGTTGGTAAAAAATCGATAGATCTGTTCGTTATAATGGAGTGCGACAACGTGGAAGAAAACGAGGACGTTGCTTCAGCTCTTGCTAATTATGTTTTAAATCACAGGAGGCGTAAAATTTTGGGATGGAATATCTCCACTAGTGAGCATTTGTCGTCTGTTAAAGAGTCAATACCATGATCACTTGAGAAAAATAGATCTTGAAGTGTATTTCGACTATTTCTTGAATGTCACTAGAAAGATTTGATCAATTATTCTATTCTGAATTTTTTGATCATCGTTCATCGCAGTTTTTACATTTTTCGGCGCTTTGGGCCAAATTTACCATCTTGATTAAATTTATTCACTGTCTTTGCGGCTTCGATGCCATATTTGGGCGCTAGAAATAGCTTCTCGTAGCAACGAGTCTCATCACGGTTTTAGAAAGAATTTTTTGGAGAAATTATAGCACAGCTTTGTTCCATTTTTTATTATAAGTTGTAAAAATTTTCGCCGCTATGCATCAAACGCTTCAATGAACTTTGTTCACTAAATTATGTAAATATAAAAGACTAAAGAACTTCAAGCATTATTCGCACAAAATTTCAAAGACTTTTGAATTTTTAAATAAATCCTGTACCATAAATCGTTTTGACTGAAAATAGACGATATACAACAGCGAAAAATCGTCAAATCCCATTAAATTATTAAGTTTTTTGATCAACACTGACTGCCTTTTCTGTCACCTAATGTGTTTTTGTAGGTAATCAAAAATTGGATAGTGTGAGACAAGGGACATAAACAATGAATCCTAAAGATAATTTTATATTTTTTTACCCTGCCACTTCTGACATGTACATTATGCGCATAATAAAAATTTTCAATTTATCACTTTTTAATTTTTGATTCAATTTTTTTTAAATTATAAAAGTAATCATTCTTTATTCAAAAACAATTGTAGGTACCTATTTAAATTTGCATTTTCGCTGCAATTTTTTTTAAAATATGTACATTACTCTGATTTTCAATCAGATCGGTATATTATTATGAATGACGTGCATTATGCATTCTGAAGAAGGGAAATGGATGCAATTACGAAGATTTGATAAAATTCTGTCTGCTGATAAAACAATGCACTTAGCTCAGATGGAACAATAGAGACGAATATACATGGGATTCTGTATTATCAAAGGACTTAAAAGGAGGGGACTAGGAAAAAGCTACCTACCTATATGTCTAAAATCGCAAAATTTGTTAAAAATCAGACTTACTCAAAGCAACGCAAAAAATCTAAGTGTATCCTACGGCCTGTGAATTGAAATAAATTATTGAACCAAAAAACGATTTGAAAAACCGCAAGCTAGCTATACACATAGATGGGCAGCACTTCGAAATTCTGGGGGAGGGGGTGAAAAAACTTCTGGCTAGGGGTAAAAAATTTTTAAAGGTCAAAAAATGGTCCTAAAAGTGGTCGTATGGTGAAAAAAACCTTTTTTGACGTGGCATCAAAAAATCGCTAGAAAAGCAAAGAAAATTCAAAAATTGAATTCTGGGGGATATTTTGATTACTAGGGTTTTCCAACTTCTGGGGGAATCCCCCCGAACCCCCCTCTCCCCACGCCTAAGTGTGGCTGTACAGAAGCTATGGAAAAGTAGATGGAGTAAAAGCAGGAGCAACTTTGTAAGCCACTTGAATGAAATAGCAAACGTTGATGCATTCGAGACAATCGAAAAAATCGTTGGCTTCGTGTAAGCTTACGTGAAACAGACAACACTAAGGTACGCTGCATTAAGCAATTGACAATAAAAAATGAATAAATGAATAGTGCAGACTTCACACAACTAATTGGTGTAGTTAAAACTAACAGTCAGATTAGTAATTCTGATGTTACGTGGAACATTTTAAAAAAATCAAACTTCCGCAAGGCTCTAGAACTAAATTTAGTTTGCAGCGTACACTTTACACAAGAACAGAGCATAAAGAGAATTAGAGTCGGATTCATAGCTCTTACATTACTCTGATATTATGATCAACTTTTGTGAAAAAAACAAAGTCTCTTAAATGACCTTAAGACCAATTGACATAAGATGTAAACCACTTTACACCACTGTTGAATATAAACAAATGCGCCCGACTGGCGCATCACGCTAGATTTCTGGTACATTTTTAGACTTGTGATCATGTCCTGACTCATAACCGGAGAATTTGGCGATTTCCTGTGATGTGTACCCCGTAAAAAGTACTTTATTTATATTATATTCGATCTATCCCGACTTTTAAATGAAGAAAGTGTCTAACAAAAAACGAATAAAAACGTATTTTCCAACATCCACCACATTGTAAGCTTTAAAAACCTGAACCTGACTTCCCATTGAATGTAAAAAATTCCGCTTCGGGCAAGTTTGTAGCCTTTGAAACGAAGAGTGTTTGTATAGGGAAAACTTCTGTTCCGCTAAATATCAAAATAGTGTTTAAAACGTGTCTTTCCGCCCATTTTACACCTCTCTGATTTCGAGCTTTACACCCTTATAAATAAGTCAATATTGTGTTTTTAAATGCAATTTGCTGCGACGTGTAGCTCTTAATAGGTGCTTTATTTCTATTCTATTAGATTTATCTAGACTTATTTGTGGAAAAGTCGGCAGAGAAACCTAAGACAAAGTTTGTCTTTACCATTCACAAGAGTCTAATGTTTAAACCACTGGACCTAACTCCGTATTCAGGGTTCAAAAATTTGCTGGTAAGCAGAAAGTAGTCCTTCCGTTAGCCGTAGTACATTTATATTGGAAAAAATTTTTTGGGTTCCATAATCGGAGTTGTTAACAAACATCAAGAAGGCAAAAACGCAACCAAAATCTGTCCTTGCACTCACTGACTTTACACTCTTTGCACTCCTTCGCAAGAATTAATGCAATTTCTAAAAAATAAAAAGGTTTCATCTGAAGAATTTCTTCCTCTACAAATCTAAGCTATCAAATTGAGTGAGTTATTTATACTGAATTGTCTACACAGCTTCGGAAAAAAGTGACAAACTTCGCTATATGTTACAATGTTACGCCAAAACTTTACACCTTCTTTACACAGTCGGCGTTGAGTGTAAAGAAAAACCAAAAACACCGGCAGCGAATTTTTTATTATCTCTGTTTTAAAAAGGACCGCACATCGTAAGCATGTCCTGTTATAGCTGTAGGGGCTCATATGTTGGGAGATAACCAAGTATATTATTGGTAAGCGCTAACGCGCTACCATGAGATACCTTTACAAGATAAATCTTTCATATCCATCGCCTACTTTGTTAGGCCAATAGAGGAAACCGCTCTAGCACTCGACTTTGTGCTTTTCTCACATAAGTAATTTTCGACCAACTATTACTACAGACTAACAGTCTTCTCTTTATAATACACTTTGTTAGTTATTATAAAAATGTATTTTGAAAACAAATAGAAGCCAAGAGAAAACTGTAGAAATTTGTAAAACAGACGAGACATTGGTACAAAAAGCCACGAAAAGTTTTTGAATTACCATAAACAGGAAGATCGGTCAGTGTCTATTTATGAATAATGTTTAAAAACGCATGCTCAGATGATTATGGCAACCACACGTTATCCAATAAATTTATTTTTGCTTAGTCATGATAGGGGCCTACTGTGCAGCTGCACGATCTGTACATATGTACCTAACAACTGGGCCTGGTCGTTCGGACTTGCACTCAGTTAAGATATTAAGATAAGTAAACAAAATGATTTGGCGTTTTATTTAAATCAGATTTATCACTTAATTGAAAGAATAAGCTGTTGCGTTATTTATTTCACTAAACTGAAGCGAAACGATCTCTCACTGCAGGCCGCAGAATATACTTCGAGTGTTGCTTCGAGAAAGTCTGATTTTTAGCAGATTCCTATGATGTTTTGCGCTCATAGGTTAGTTTTTGCTAGTCCTTCCTTTAATGTCCTTAATAATCTGCTATTTGAAGTATATATGTCCATTTTGTTCCATCGGAGCATTTTTCCTTGCTAGTAAAATAATAAGTAAAAACTGCTTTATGCCCGATCGCCGTTTGCACATGAAGACAGAACATGATCATACAGATAATCTAGAAAAATGATTGGAAGTTGGTATGATGTATATGCATCAATTCTGGCTTTTATTGAATGTAATGTCGATCGGCATAGCAGTATGAGGCGCCTGGTTGCTGCCCTATCTGCTAGATCTTTTTTTACGAATGGGTCGCTTCGCAGCCCTTCGCAAGAAAGAGGTAGATTATGAGGACGTGGAATGATATACTCTACATATGCCGCAATTTCATAGAACATTCCTATGTGACATTCCATAGGTAGCCCGTCAGCGTGTACCTGTAATATACATGGGTACTACCTAACATATGAGCCCCACTACAGCTATAACGGGACACACCTGGGCTGGTGGTCTTTTAAAAGATAGATAATAAAAAAGATTATGCGGCAGTGTTTTTTTGTATTCAGCTAAGATTTTTCCCGATGTACAAAGACTTTTGGGGATTGTCTTTGTACATGTACAAAGATTTTTGGAAGACAAAATCTGCAAAAAAGGTTTGAAATTCGCGAAAACTTTCAGCGCTTCGTCGCGTTAAAATGAGTAATTGTGTGTTCTATATATCTTTTGATGTCAGAAATTACATTTTGAAGGTGAAAAATGTCAAATTTTTCGGCGCTTCGCGCCGTTTTGAGACGGTGTATTAGTGATTTTTGCCTTCAGAAACCCATAGATTAGCTAACATACACTACCCAGTGGTCGAATAATTGTTCTTGTCACACTAAAATCGCTACTGTACCATATTATAGTACTTAAAAATTTGTGTGTCCAAAATGTACAAAGACTTTTAGGGACCATCTTTGTACATGTAAAAACGGACTTTGTACAAAAAAAACACTGTTATGCGTTGCTTTTTTCTGTTTATACTCAATATTGAGTTTGTGATGAGCGGCGAAAGTTTTGCTGTAACGTTATAACGTATAGCGATTTTTAGGGTCTTTTTCACTAGCGTCTATACAACTCTAACAATCAAATCTCATGCAGTTTGATAGATAACATTCTTTAGATATATGTTTTTGAATTTTGCATTAGTTCTCGAGGGGAGTGTGAATAATGTAAAAATCTGGTGGTGCAAAGACAGATTTTTGTCGAATTTTTTACTTCTTTCCGTCTGCCAACAACTCTGGACATGAGTCTTCAAAAAGTTTTTCCGATATGAATGTACTAGGACCCAAGGGCTATCTTTGACATACCTGCAAACTTTTTTACACTGAATACGGAGTTAGATCCATGGGTTTAGAGATTGCACTGTAGTAGATAGCGTAAAGAACGGGTTTTGTCTCAAATTTTTCTACCAACTTCTTCGCTTGTGAGTCAGGACAAGTTGAATAGAATAAAAATAAAGTACATAGAAAGTGCTACTCCTTGGAGCAAGCGCGTTTAAAAAGAAACTTAATATTGAGTTATTTCTGAAGGTGTAAATTTCGAAATTTGGGTGTAACATTGAACGAAAAAACACGGTTTTTTCCCTTTTTTTGATTGGTCAATATCTCGAATCGGATGTCGAAGAGGAGTTGTTCACACAAAAACGTACTACGCTTCAAATGCTACAAACTGGTATAAAACGTATTTTTTACACTCAATGGGCAGTTACGTTTAGATTTTTCAAAGTTTACAATGTGATGGGATAGTGGAAAAATACGTTGTGTCCCGTTTTTGTTCGGCTTTCTCTCAATTTAGAAGTCGAGATAACTCAAATTAGATGAAAATAAATCGCTTCTCACGGGGTACATGTCACAGCAAATTGTGTTTATTTACATCAATATTGAGCAATTCCGGGAGGTGTAAAGTCAAAAATCGGTGTGTTAAACGTGTTTCTGTCTTGTTCTTTTCTGCCAACTCCACCGGTTATGAGTCTGACATGATCAAAAGTCTGGAAATACTACAGGTCAAACGTCATAAGTCAGTTGAGCGCATTGCTTTGCACTCAATAATGGTGCAAAGTGGTTTACATCTGATATTTATTTGTCTTTAAGTCATCCTTAACACTTAATTTTTTTAGCCTTACGAACGCTTAGTTTTTTTCAAAATATTCTAACGACAAAATTGCAAATCTGACTTTAATGTTTTTTTGTCAATGTTTAGTTCACACTACAAATTTATTTTGTTTTCAGAGCAATTTAAATAGTGTACACTTTGGTGTAAAGCAATTTTCATCAGTTGATAGCGCACGAAAAGTTGGCCTAGAAGGGCGTAAAATATTTGCCCTGTAGCAATTATATACGTCTGTAGGAGTGACAAAACTTTTTGGACTAACCCTTTAATTTCGAGTTTTAGATGCTCTTTGATTATTTTAATAAAAATTCGACATCAGGGGCCCGTAGCACCCCTGAGCTAAATATGAGGAGCAATCGTCCAATGAAAATTTTTTATATTACATACACACACACAAACAGAAACTCGAAATTGATATAATAGATTTCTTACATAATCGATAAAATCATAAAATGCAAATCAGAACATTCGATTAATGAAAACAAGCGCGAAAAATTTCGTGACGTTTAGCTTTGAAAATTTTAAGACAGAATTCCGCCTTTTTCAACTTATGCAATTCAAGCTTTTAAACATTTGAGGAGGCATGCTAGCTAAAAGGATTTATATGTATACATCTACTCGTTTGTAAATAATGTAAGACACATTCTGTGATTGCTGTTACAGTAACTAAAGACCATGTAAAAATCATAGATGAGACTATATATACATATACTAGAAATGTCTGTGTTGAAGGATTGTCAGCGCCGTAAAATTTCTGAACAGTGTCTTCTGAGCTTAGAAAACAATGAGTGCACGTTAAACATAGCGTTATCCGACGTTTCGGGCAATTTGTTCTTTCTAGAATACAAAAGCTTAAAGGAATTTCGATAAGAATCCGAGCTGATTGAACCAAATATAGTCAAAAAATTAGTATACGGCGCGAAAGACGGAAAATTTGTAAACGTTTGAGTCAAAAGTTTGCTGAAAATGCTGTAAAAAGCATACTTTCACGATTTTCTTAAAACCCACTATTCTAGAAGTGTGCAGTCATTTTTGCGGGTCAGTAGTTATTTTGGGGGTCAACTCCTCTCCAAGAACACATGGTTGATGCTATGCTCTGACACATAGGCACTGCCCTATCATTAGGGATCGGATGGTGGCAGCTCCATTCTTTTTCTGAGGAAGGATGTTCAATTCAGCTTATCGAGAAACGGTTAAAATAATATGCTTTTAACGCTCTACCGTAATTTTAATTCGCCCTTATTCGTCATTCAAAATGAATACTCTAGTAGATTTTCACCTAATTTTGAAATTTTCAGATAGAATATAATCAGTAGTACGTGAAAGAACTGGTCGTTTGATGTTTTATTGCTTGCTCATCAAATGAAAGCTTGTTGAATGTTTTAATTCGTCCAAAACGAACATTTGTCAAAATGCCGGAAGGTTATGATGCAAAAATAAGTTCCATAGTATTGTGGAAAACTTAACTCAGTTGTTTCCCCTGGACCGAATTACACAGCATTTTAGAGAAGCCACAAGGAAATTGCCGCTAAATTACTAAATTGTCACTTTCCTGAGTTTTGACAGAGCTAAAAGCCAATCGAAGCAGCACAAAAACATTCGATTTGTATTCAACTCACTTCATTTATACCAAAGCTTCACGTTTAAGAACGTTGAAATGATAAATGTTTCCACGTAAGACAAATTTTAGAATTAATAGTGTTGATGTTTCGTCGAATTAAAAGCTTATGTGGTTGTAAAACACTAAAAACAATCGATTTAGCAAAATCATCTTCAATGATATTTCCATTTAATTTTGCCCCAACTTTTGCCTTTTTCTAGCATTTTTTGCCATACGAATGCTATTCTTTTGCAATTTTTTGCCCCTTAAATTCGTCTCTACTTATCACCAACGATAAAAACGAAAAAATTTAGGCAATGGAAGCTTTGTCACGACTACAACGATCACTGCGAGACGTGGAAGCGTGATAACTTGTGTCCTCCAAATTATGCCGGAAACGACGCCTTTCTGCGGCAATACATGGAACATCAGTGCCAAAAAACGTGTGGCATTGTCAGCTGTGCTCCGAAGAAATAACGCTGGAAACTTATTCTATAATTAATCAATAAAGACGCGTTTGGCTTCTAATAATTGCTTTTCAACAATAAAATTTTCCTATTCTACAAAAATAGCTAACAATTTTAAGATTGATAAATTTAAAGAAATCGTTAAATGTTTTGCACAGATCCAGAAAAACGTATTTTGGCGTTTGGCAGCAATTTAAACAAACTTCGCTAAAAGGATGGAATCACTTCTAAAATATAATATGTAAGGTTGTTGTCGGATCAAAATGCATTCAGACGGAGCAATGTGCGATGATTGAAGACGGATAATACCAGACATGCACATAGTGTGGTTTTTGGGATCTACACCACTTAGAATGGAGAATATCGGAAGCTTCATAGAAAAATAAGGTAATGCGAAGGCCAGAAATTGATGAAAATAAAAAAGTTTCCTTCAAAAACGCTTCAAATTGACTAAAAACTGTGCGATAACGTATAGTTTCAACGCTAGTTTAGATCTTATACAAGTTATTGAGGTCATTTTGCTCAAAATGGCTGATTTTGAGAATCCAGAGACCGGCTGACCCACTAAAATCTGTCATGCTGTGCATCTATGGTCAATGATATATGTAGACGTACAGCATCGAAATTCTAGGCAGTCAGCGTCATAAAACTACAATGGGTTCATGTTAAAAACACGGTTTTTATGTTTTGGCTTGTTTATGTTTATTTTATTCTCGTAATAGAAACATAAGTCATGCAAAAAGTAGTAAAAAACGATAAAAAATAGGAGGAAAACGCATAAATATTATGTTATGCAGGAGGTCACTTGGGCAGTGATGCCTTTCGAATTGGCTCCCGGTAGAAAGCTGTTAGGTCGGTTTTTTCTAACTTATTAATAAAAGAATTTAAAGAGTCTGAGCATCTAGTTTCGTGAGGTAATGAATTCCACCAATTGCATACTCGGATTACCAAACCAATTTTTCCTAATTTCAGTTCTGGAGTAGTTGATAAACAGGATATTTTGATCAATTTTGAAGCGCTTCCTTAAAAGTTCAAAAATTTCAGAAAATTTCCTTTTTTCGATGTTTTTTACATGTCTGAAAGTTTCAATCAGATCGATTTTAATTCTCCGTTCTTCTAGTGAATAGGGTTAGCCGGGCTAAACTTCCCTTATAATTCAATGCTCTATCCTCAAAACGCGTCGGATAAAATATTTCTGAAATAAATTGAACAGAATCTAGTACAGAAAATTAATTATCGCTAAGCGTTACAAATTGACTTTTGAGAACAAAAGTTGGCTTAAAAAGCTTAGGAAAATCTGCTTCTACTATTTATTACGGAAAATAGCAATTTCGTGGGGTCGCACCTATGGGCAGCAGGAAAATTCTGGGGAAGTGTGAAATCGCCAAAATATGTTAAAATGATTGCAATAATCTGCGAAGGGTGTTCAAATTCTAGGGGGTGCAAGCTTCCCTCCCTATGCCCATTAGAGGTCTTAGCTATTTTCGCGGGGATTCAGAAGCCATTATGAAGGAGTCGAATAGTCAAATTTCCTTAAGAACGTGCTTGTTGTTGTGATCAAAGCTTGGTAAGCCGCGAGATGATCAGCCTACAACCAAAGCCTAAATTCAGGTAATCACATTTGACATCGAGTAGCAAAGCAAGCCCTCTCAAAATAACGCTCACATCAAGCACCTACGTATGTATGATTTATGAAACGCAAAAGAAATTAAGTTTCCCTAAGCACAAGAATGACCGGCCAAAAATCTAAAAAAGAGCGGATAACATATGACACTGCACATCTGGAGAAGGTACATAAGTATGTACCGAATTTGACTTTGCTTTAACCTGTATAATATTCTTAAAGGATTTCCCGTTCGAAAAAGTGTGCTTTTTTGGTTGGAAACTTAGTGAAAAAGCATTTCCCACGAGTGCTGTCGACATTCATTCAGAAAAATGAGGCAAGACAAGGCCCCAAATGGATTAAAATCGAAATTTTTCCCTCTAAAACTTGCTAAAATTGGATAGGAATTGTGAATTTTTTACGAGTTATACAATGTGCCGCTTTTTGAGGTCGACCCAAAAGCTCATTAGATGATTCCACATAGATCTGCTGGCCTCTCAAACCGGCCACGCTGGGCACCTACGCTTATGATATACAAACATATACCTACTCGGGCATGGCTTTATTTCACAACACAGCAAAAAATCGATTGACTTAAAGAAACGAATGGGAAGTTTCAGAATTGATCTTTGAACTTGCATGCATCAAAACATGATGCCGCTTCAAATTACCCTTGTAAGGCGAATAATATTGACAAAACTTGCATTTGTATCTGCTTTCTAACCGTTTGCGGTCAGCGACGATCACATATTTTTTAGCTATTTTATCGCAGCAAACATGTTTTTCGAAGGCTGTTTGAACCTTGAACGCTTTTCGGCATTGTTTGCACATAAACAACATTGCTTTATAGCCGAATTTTCGTTCGTTCGACATCTGGCCCGGTTCCGGTACTTTGAATCTCTTCGCAGGCGCATCTTCTATGTTTAGGAACATTCCCGGGTCGTTAAAATCTACCGGACTCTTACCCGTATTCTCTGGATCTAGATTCTGATACAGTAGTCAGAGGAGACGAAGGCGGCTCGGTTTTCACTGAGCTTTTTATTACCGATTCAAGTCGAAATTTCGACGTACTATGAATTTTGGGCGAAACGCTACAAGGAGATGCACTTTTGGCTGAATTGCCATAAAGTGACGGTTTTGAAGGCCGAGTCAAGCCTGACTTTGGCTCACCGGCGACTAATCGGCGCAGATGGTCCACCATAGTGCCGTTCCTAGTAGCTAAGCAATAGAAGGACAAGTGGCCATCCAACGTTTTCTCTGACGAAAATGTTGCGGTGCAGCTAGGGCACGGGAAGGGTTTACTTTTTATGGCCGCTGTGGCATTAGTCATGGTATTGTTGATATAATCGCCTTCTGGCGATGGCAAAACCTTGTACGGTTCATTTAATTTTTGTGCGAAATTCTGATATCTAAAAGTGGTGCTGGATGCTAATTCGCCATTCGGATTCGTCTTTTCTGCCAAATATAAATACATGTATCAATCACGCTGCAAAAATAAAAACAATGTCACGCATGCATGCCACAAGAGAAATGAGGAAATATTATCGCAAAGCGTACCCCTTCCTTTCAAAGATAGAAAATTCTCACCCCATATTTTCGACGAAATCTTATATTTCTGGCCATTTTTACTTGATTTTTGAGAAGAAGGTCAATTTACCAGCCCAACTAAAAAATAGCCAACAACTCTGTCTTAAAATTTTGGGGCCGTTACATGTATGGTTTACACTATACTACGTATTGGTCTTACATGACAGAGCGTAGGAGTGAAAACCCCGTAATCCAAAGCATTTGCTCATTTCCAACCACAAAAATGTCAAAAAAAAATTGTTTCGTTAACCATATCATCAGTTTTGTATTCCTTTTAACCTTATACCGGGTAAGTTTAAAAAAGCTATACCCGGCGTTACAGGTCATAACATCGGCTGCTGCGAATGTACAGCTTTAGGATTAACTGCATTTAATTGATACAAATTTCTTCTTCAACACTATGTGGGTAAATTTTGCCGGTTATTATTGGATCGGACGGTATCACGTTTAGTTTACACCCGACTGCAAAATTTCTAAAGCGCCAAAAGTGTCATTGGTTTTGTCACCAAAATACTCCCTCTTTTAACGATATCATAAATTTTTTTACCCCAATAGAAAACGTTTCTACTCTCAAACTTCATACAATGTGGTAATGAATTTTTAGACTGCACATATTGTCAGAAAAGGGGATCTTGTATACAATTTACTCCCAGCGTTTTTAGCCGATCCATATAAGCTACAGTAACCAAACTTTACAAGGAGATAGCTATAAGCCTATTGTACTGATCTGGCAGAATTGATTAACTCACGGTGTAAACTTACTGCTTAAAAAAGAAGAAGAAAAATTAAAAAAAAACTTGCTTAACTTTACTTTAAACTTACTTTTTTAAATGTAGGATGTTGATTGAGTTACAAAAAACTGCTTTGTTTGAATCCCACCGAATCGTTTACAATTTTTAGATGCCGTTAGTACGTTGTAAACTGTGAGTGTAAAGCAGTAAGTTTACTTCGTAAGTTTATCAATTTTGCCAGATTAGTACACTAGGCTTATAGCTATCTCCTTGTAAAGATTGATTACTCTAGCTTATATGGATCGGCTAAAAAACGCTGGGGGGTAAATTGTATACTGGATCGAAAAGTATACCTAAATGCTCAGTAATGAGAGACAATGCAGATATCAAAGTGATTTATAAACAAATCGCTCTAGCGCACGAGCTGCTGGCACCAGTCCAAAACTTTTGTGTAGTACGAACAAAGGCATGTTTATCTATCTAATCGAGCTGATTTTCAAATTCTATATTCATAATTACCAAAGTTATGATGTTATATCGGACGTGGCCTTTTTCTGCCCACCCTGTAAATTTTCGTACCTGACTTCGTCGAATTAAGATTATATTCGTATGACTTCGTTACCAGACATGCCTGTGGAAAAGTAGAGTATGAGGGGTCTAAAATTACCCAGAATGAAAAAATGAGTAAGCCTCAGTTTAAACTGAGGCAAAATGTAAGATAAAAACAGATGAAAAACGAAAATTTTCTTTGAGATTACTTTAAAATGACCGGAAATGGCTAAATGGCTTATACTAGTTTTTTGGGCTCATTTTGGCCCCGAAAGTTCAAATTTCAACCCCCTCTTTTTTCACTGAACGGCTGACCCTCTTCTGCCGATCAGCCATGCTGTGCATTTGTGCAATGGTCGTTTCCACAGGTAGGCAGCAACCTGATTCTATGGGGGTCCGATGGGGCGAAATCGTCAAAACACGTTGTCTTCACTTAATACTGTATTAATTATTATTCCTAGACTGATAGTCAAGCACCAATAGCGTAAACTATAACAAATTTATAGTTACTAGATTTGGCATTCAATGAGTTTGCAGGTGATACTATATTTGTTGCATTAAAATAGAAAAATAATTCAGACAATGCGATTTCCTAAACCAATGGCATCAAAAAATTGCTAACAAAATTAAATTTTAAAAAATTTGATTGGGGAGTGGTATTTTGACTTCTGGGAGGTATTTTGGTTTCTGGGGGTGCATACCCTCAAACCCCCATGCCCGGGTATGCATATCACTATTTTTAAGACCATTTTGACCTTTCAAAAATCTTGCGCACTTCCCTTTCCCCAGAATTTTGGTGCTGCCCTTTCATGGTCAGAATTACATGTGGGCGTATGGGAGAGGTTTGGGGGTATCAGTAGCGGACATGCAAGTGAGGAAGGAGTGGTCGAAGGTTCTGACCAAAGGTGGGCAGCACCAAAATTCTGAGGGTAGGGGGTGAGTTGCAAGATTTTTCAAAGGTCAAAACATGGTTTAAAAATGGTGGTATAGCGAAAAACCTACCATTTTTTAACGTTTCTCATCGAACACTATCCATTGGCATCAAAAATTGCGAGGAAAAGAAAAAAATTCATAAGTTTTATTCTGTGGGAGAATATTTTGGTTTCTGGAAGGGAGGTGCATACCCCCAAACCTATTCCGCACGCCCACGTTGTGTCCTGACCATAAGTGGGCAGCACCGAAATTCTAGGGAAAGGGAGGTGTGCAAGATATTTCAAAGGTCAAAAAATGGTCTTGAAAATAGTGATATGCATACCTGGACGTGGGGGTTCGGGGGACCGAAATCCCGCCCAGAAGTCAAAATATACCCCCAGAATTCAATTTTAAAAAATTTTTTAATTTTTTTTTCAATTTTTTGATGCCAATGGGTAGTGTCTCGATGGGAAACGTTTAAAAATGATGTTTTTTCGTCATACCACCATGTTTAAGACTATTATTTGACCTTTGAAAAATCCAGCACCCCTAGAATTTCGGTGCCGCCCACCTATGGTGGTAGCATACTCCAATCTTTCTACGCCTTCGTGTGGTCCTGACCTCCGAGAATGGAAAAGTCGAAAATTGTGTGTGGGAAAAATGAGGCAAAATGAACGCCAAAAACGGATAAAAATTGAAAAATTCCTTAAAAAGTGCTTCAAATTATCAAAAACTGTGTAATAATGTAGTTTTCACGCTATGTTAGCGCTTATGACAATTTTTGAGGTTATTTTGATCCAAAAAAGCTAAATTTTTGACCCCGCCTGGCCAGCTGACCCCCAACCTCACGGATCAGTCAATGCTATGCATCTATGGTCATGACGACACATGGGCGTGAGGGGAATGGGGGTATGCACCTCCGAGAAGTTAAAGTCCACCTCCCCCAGAAACTAAAATACCTCCTCCCAGAATTTAAATTTTGAAATTTTTTTGTTTTTTAGCGATTTTTTGATGTCATTGGATAGTGCTTGATGAGAAACGTCGAAAAATGGTGTTTTTTTCCGCCATACGACCACTTTTGAGACCATTTTTTGACCTTTGAAAATTTTTTCGCCCCCCCCTAGAATTTCAGTGCTGCCCGCCGCCTATGGTCATGACCATACGTGAGCAGCTACCAAAATTCTAGGAGGAGGTGCAAGATTTTGTAGAGGTCAAAAAATGACCTTAAAAATGGTGGTATGACGAAAAAACATTATTTTTCAACCTTTTTTATCGCGCACTATCCATTGGCATTAAAAATTGCGAAAAAACAAAAGAAAATCTCAAAAATTGAATTCTGAGGGGGTATTTTGATTTCTCGGAGGGGGATTCTGGTTTCTCAAGGAGGTTCATACCCCAAACCCCCCAAGCCCATGTGTGGTCATGACTCATGACTGTTACCAGGACACAATTCCTGCCCAACATTCTTAATCTAAAGAAAGTATGAGTTTTCTGAGTGAAAAATTATTTTGACAGGCAAGAATCAAAACACGCAAAATCAGGAGAAGAAAAAGCCTAATTAATAATTTATTTCAAAAACGTTTCTAAAATATACACTAACGTTGCAGTAAGAAACATGAGATAGACATTTCTGAACGCAGAATTAAATTTTCTACAATATGATATCTCTAAACTTTTTATATCTGGTCTAGAAGTTTGTTTTCTAAGGTAGCAGATCATTTCCAAAAATCCTCTACAAAAGTAAAATACTTGTCAGAGGTATTAATATCACATATAGAAAATTAAGAAATCCACAAAGCAAGATAATTCTTTTTAAACATACCTTCATTTGCTTTCATCTTTCTAATATATCGATCTAAATTTGGCGATTTATCCGACCTCGTACCTCTACTACACTGTTTACGAGGTTTATCGCCGCCCAATTCTTTCAAAGGCGATCCACAGTCAATATCGTCCACGCGATTAGATTCTCTTAGATTGACTAAAATTGGTATTTTGGCTTCTCCAAACGGCGTGTAATTTGCGTTTGCACCGGTCATTAAATCATGATCCAGTAAGCACGGATGAGTGGGAAATGTGGTGAGATTTCTCGATACGGCTATGGGTATTACGGTATGTGGAACGCCAATGATTTGCATAGATGATTCCGCGATGTCCGCGTAAGCGCATGGTAAAAAAATGACTGGAGCTGCTGAGGTCGAACTCTGGACGTAAGGCGCCATGAAATTTTGGTGGTCAAGTACATCATCTCTCCTAGCCGATGCTTCCATTGGTTCACTCCGATTCGTCACGTGATCCTGGCTTGCCTGATTCTGATTGGCCGAAATTATCGGCGACTGATTTTCGCAAATTTTATTTAAACTAGGAGCCTTGGCGTTAACGACCGACGCCAGCGCTATTAATCGGGCGTAAAAGTTTGACAGAATTTGCGCATAGTCTTGAGTCGGTGGCAGACTGCGACCTGTTTCCGATGGAGACCAATTGGAATCTAGAGATTAAAACAGTCTCATTCTTGAACCCTATTGACAAATCAGCATGCAGGCGAAAAAGAATATTCAAATAAATAAAATCGCAGTTGATCATGAGGACTTTGATACCTGAACTTTCTTCCTAATGTTGACACTTTGATTTGCTTTTAAATCAGATTATCTCTATAAATACAAATTGAATAAAGGCAAATTTAACTATCATTCTCCCTTATTATCAACTATAACT
The DNA here is from genome assembly GCA_036768485.1 of Mermis nigrescens. NCBI lineage: Eukaryota > Metazoa > Nematoda > Enoplea > Mermithida > Mermithidae > Mermis > Mermis nigrescens. The sequence continues at coordinate 669,020 of JAVLUZ010000401.1, read as the reverse complement.
CTGTTGGTTCGATTTTTATTTTTGTTTTCATTTTGTTGTTATTAAGCTTTAAACTAATAAAGTTAGAAATTTGAATAAATATTGAAAATGAAAATGATTCGATAAACGAGCTAATCAAGCACTAATTAAAATAAATAGCTGATGCAATTTTCGAAACAAATAGCCCAAAAAGCTGTAAAATTTTGCATTTTGATCGTATTACGGATCGGAATTAAAACCATACTGAGAAATGACATCACCTTGGTTACCGTCAGATTTTTCGCTTGCCTTTTTCTTGTATTGTATATTTTAGACAAAATTAATTTTGGATTGTACATTGCCATCATAAAAATTTTCAAACAACTATAAAAATGGAGCAAAATATAGTCAAAGTAGAGTCTACGGCTCTAAAATTTTTCAACTTTGATCGAAAGATTGATAAAAGCCTTCAAACAACCGCTTTTTTAGATTTGTTTGAAGTGGGCGAATGGAGAGTGAAAACCTGTCCTAGGTAAAGTTAGAACCATAGATGGGCAGCAGTCGAATTCTGAGGATGTTCCAATGGGGCTAAATTGCCAAAATTAGCACGAAAAATTCAATTCTAGGGGTCTATCGATTTTTAAGTGGGGATAGGGATAGAATCCACTGGATTCTTGGAAGGGTCCGGATCATCAGGTGGACGGCAACAAAGTTCTGTGGGTGCATGATTTTTTCGAAGACATCGACGGCCTTTAAAATAGAAGTATGGCGATAAAACACCATTTTTAAACGTTTCTCATCAAGCACTATCCATTGACATCAAGAAATTGCGAAAAAAACCACGAAAAATTTTCGAAAATTGAATTCAGGAGGGGTATTTTCTTTCTGGGGAAGGTATTTTGGTTTCTGGTGAGTGGATATTTTCCAAACCCCCGACGCCCAGGTATGCTACGGAACCCGCTACGCCCATTTGTGAAGAAAACACCCTTATAAAAAGCTCAATTTTTGACCCCTCCTTAGATAGACCATGCTACGCACCTACAGTTCATAACCCCAAAATTAAAGCGATCAGTAACTAAAGTAAATTACCACCAATAGAGTCTGATTCTGTCGGTGAACTTTCGAGGCTATTAAAGTCTGCTGGCCTTTGAGTGCAATAATGAGTTTGATGGGCCTCCAGAATCGATAATTTGCTAAACCAGGTTCCACAATATCCGCAAGGAAATGCTGAAACATGTATCAAACAATGCAGAAAGCAATAGGCAATTCAAGGCATTAATAATGCAAGCTAATTCAACCTAAAGCAGTCAATTTCATTTACTCACCGCATAAAAATATAGCATGAAATGCTCGAATCAAACCCCTCTTTTTCGTAACACGCGTTACAACAAATAATTAAAAGCAGTTGTGCGGCCCACCAGCCAAATTTTAGTCTCGTTAAGTTTTCCGGAAAAATCTAAAATTTTTAAAAGATAAAAAAGACTGCCAAAACACATTTCAAGCACATTTTTGAACTCATTGTAGAGCTCTGCGTTTATTTGTCAATTTGACAAATTTTTCCTCTGAGAGTCCTGATCGAAGGCAGAGACCGAAATTTTAAAATTTTTTATCAGTCAGGCTTAGATTGAGACCATAGGTAGACGTAAGGAGCTCTGAGGAGGTGCAAAATTTTTCAAAAGTCAAAAAATGGCCTTAAAAATGGTGGTATAGCAATAAAAACACAATTTTTCAATGTTTCTCATCGAGCATTATTCATTGGCATCAAAAAATTGTGAGAAAAAAAAACAAAAAAAAATCAAAACATGATTTCTGGGGGTGGGGTGGGGGTGTTTCGATTTCTAGAGTGGGGTATTTTGGTTTCTCGGGGGAGGGGTGCATACCCTCCCAATCTTCCAGCCCACATGTGGTTCGGAGTGTATCCCTCAGAATGGAAAACTAAGAAATTTTGTGGAAAATATAGAGCAAAGTGAAGACCAGAAATTGATGAAAATCTACAACTTTCCTTAAAAAACGCTGAATTGACCAGAAACTGTGAATAACATAGTTTGGCAATTTTATCTTTATATTAATTTGATGTCATTTGGCGAAAAAAAGCGAAAAAACTGATTCTCCCCAAGACGACCCCAGATCGACCATGCTCTGCAGCCAGGCTGGTAATCTTAGATTTCATAGGAAGGATGAATGTAATTCACAATGGTGTATGAAAAAGTGAAATCGGTTATGCATTTTCTGATCTCACGCGAAGAGCTTGCAACAACCTGCTACGCTTCTTGAGACTTTTTCGTGAATGAGTTCGATCCCGTTTTTATAGTTTTCATGTTACGATTTTAATCATTAATAGAGTTCAGTTAAATAACTTGTTCAACGAGTGAAATTGTAATGATACGAAAATAAAAAAGAGGTACATCCGTACTGAAAATTATCAATTATACAATAGACATTGCTTTAGAATTTATACGAGCTCGGCGCAGGCTGTGTATAGGAAAGTGATGCTATTAACTTAAGGGTTATATAACCAAAATTGGACTGAATTCCAACGTAAATTATCTTTTTCGCAAGGATCGTCAAAATCAACAATAGTGCTCATAGATGAGTGGGGTGTGGGCTGTAAACTTGAGAATCTTAATTCCTAAATCTCTAGACTCCAGAATGAAATTTTTAGCGTTTTTCTTCGCGATTTCGTCCAGTGAGACGTCCTAATTGATTACAGCTCATATATATTGCGGTCCATAAGTTTTTGTGCGTATGAATGTGATTCATAACGCTTGTCTTATCGGCATTTTTGCTAAGGCTATGTTGTTAAGTTGCTGATGAGGAGATACATTAAGAATCTAAGCAAAATACAGGAGGAAAAAACGGAATTCAAACTATATAATTTACCTTTACCTTAATTACTCAAATGTGACTGTTATTGACTCGCGTTTTGCTGCTAATTTAACCAATGACACATAATTTTTTATCCTAATTGCTTCATGTGAAAATACACAACCCACGCATGAAAATGTTTTTCAGACGTTAAGATCCAAAAAATCTGAGAAACTGGTCGCAGAAGACGTTCCATGCTTCATATTAAGAAATGTCTTCTTTTTTCATTAGTTTTGAACGGTATTATTTAAGTATTCTGGCCTGTTTTTGAAAAGCATGGTAGAAATTATTTTTTTTATTTTAAAATTCTTATGACCTCTCAATCTTTCCTTGTCCATAAATTGATTATTATTATTTGCTTACCCTTTAGAGGCATTATCGCAGGATTTGCATTCATTTCTACTGTATTCTTCTTTAAAGTTCTAACCGCCTAAATTGGAAAAATGGTTGTTGATTCATGATCGATTAGAGACTTTTATGCAAAAACAAATCCATAAGAAAAGTTAATAAATATACAAATTTAATTTGACATATAATAATCACGTCTAAAATTCATAGTTTGATTAATGGATAGGTCGACTTTGCCTGCAAAAACAGATTGCTAGAGCATTTTATAGGATGAAAAACCTCATTTAATATGATAAGTCATTGGAACAGAAACGACAGGCAAAATGAACAAATTAATTAATGAATAATCACATAAAATTATTGATAAAACGAGGGCAAATAAATTTGTAGAATAGAAAAGATAGAATAAATTAATAAATAAAATAAAACTAAATAGTCGAAGAGATGTATTAGTCCAGAGAAAACAGAAAAGATGCAAAAAATAAAAAAGTCTATCTAGAGAGAATCATATTGATCAATTACAAGTGTCCGAGACGCGTTGGACTTTGAGCAAAAATTATAAAATTACGTTTTCTTGGGCGGCTGAGGTTTTATTTCTCAATAGGCTAATGACCCGCCACTCCCTCTAGAAAATGGCAGCTGACACCCAAAAATGTTGATTTTTTCGAAAGAATATCTTTTTAAGTACATATATTGCTTAATTTACTCAAATACTTGTTATTTATCCTTTACATTCCAGGTTCTAGAAAGAACAAAGACCTTAAACGTCAAAACAGTGCTTGTGACGTGTACCATGGTTTTTAAGCCCAAAAATAAGTTTTTTAATACTTTTTTGGGGCTGACTCCCCTCCCTCTGACGCCTTCTTTTCTCCACGGTACATGCTTGATCTGAACCCTACAATTTAGTTGCTGCCTATTTGTGATCGTTGCGTGAAATTTAAGAAAATATAAATGGAACGAACGAATGAAATGAATCATACATAATACATGTGAATACAAGAAATATATACGTCTAAATCTGATTCACATCGCTTAATTTTGGGCAAATACATAGGCATTATAATCTAAGTGCTGAAGTTTTTAATAATGACAACATGTCTGTGTTTAGAAATTTTTATTATTTTTTTAATTCTTTCAAAAATCCTCTCTTATTGCGTCATATATTTTTCAGAAGTTGGAAGATACGCAAATGCTGATCGACTGCAGGAGAATCGCACATGAGATTTCATTTATCATAGAACATTTCGGGTAATTATTCTTATGCTTAAAAGTAAAATATGATATTTAGAAGTTTACAACAAATTCTATGTGTGCATTATTAACCGAGGAACGAATAAACACTTTGTTATAGTTGTAAACACATGGGCGGGAGGAGGTCTGGGGATCCAAAAAAGACATGCACATGTGGGATCTAGGTTTTAGACTCCCTTCCTTACCGGATAGAATAATGGAAAATTTTGTGCGAAAAATGAGCGACAAAATAAAGTCCAAAAATAAATTACATTTGAAAATTCCTTTTCAAAATTGCTTCAGCTTGACCATAAACTGTGTAATAACGTAGTTTTAAAGCTTTATAAACGCTTATACCAATTTACGAGGTCATCTTGGCCCAAGAACGCTCAATTTCCGACTCCCCCAGACGGGCTGACTCCATCCTAGATCGGTCATGCCTGTGCATCTATGGTTAAACCCCCGCAATCCGGCGACCCCCTGCCCCTAAAAAAATCGATAAATCCAATCAGAATTTAATTTTTGGTGCTATTTTTGGTAATTTTGCCCCATTGTACCCCTCCAGAATTGAGTTGCTGCCCATGTATAAGTCGCGAGTTGTTTTGTAACGTAATCAAGAGGAAGGCTTAGATTCATGTATCTTCATGATAGCCCTTTGCATTATTCAGCAGGGCCCGGGTTGCTATACCTCGCGCCCAGGCAATTGGATCAACATAAATAATTCAATATTTTAAGCTGAATCAACATTAAACCTTTATAGTGCTATACTAAAATTTTTATGGCAACAAATTACACTTAAAAATTCTATGTTGATTCTACAAATTATTTGTTTACATTGTAGCGATCAGCCGAGCTCGAGCACCCGGAGCTCGAGCTGAACTGAGCCCGAACTAAAGAGCTCGAGCTGAAGGCCGAACTCAGATCACATTAACTAGGTGACCTATGAAGAATACTGTAATATGTACCTGTGATGTCACATGTATGAGTGTGTTTGTGAATGTGTGCAACGTATAACTAAATGTGGAATATTCAATTTGCATATGCGCATGCATACATATCATGCGCAAGTACAAATATGTACCTATTTAAAAGCATAACAGTTAATACCGTCATTCATAATTTTGATTGAATATTTTTAATTTTAAATTCAACCTTCCGTTTACCATCATGTTTTTGCAGTCGAAGTGCACCATCATGGCATAAACTCCTAGTGCATATTAAGCTTTGCCTTCTTCACATTTTTTGACAGTTATTACCTTCCTATAGTGTAATTTTTCATGCTCTTTCTGAATATGTATGTTATTTTCTGTGAAAATTATTTTTGGAAGAGGTATAATTAAAAAACTATCACAATGCATAAGAATGGGCACCTGTTGGGCATTATGCAAAAACAAGAAAAAGTAGATTTCTCTTGTGTTAAACATATCCAGGGTATGCATTTAAAGAGCTGAATAGGAATAAACCACTTAATTTATCATATTAGAACCTTAATTTCCCATCTCGAGTTTTTTGTGATATCACTGTAAATAGGTCAAAAAATGCCTATTTCTTACTACACCTATAACTCCTCTTCGAGCTAAACCATGAAAAACGATGTAACTGAAGCCAAAACCTGGCTAGACAAAGTTTTGGACACATGGATAAGGTAGAAAAGAAACAAATGTCACGAAATTAATTCATTATGCCTCCGGCGTAGGACATGGTAAACGGGGTATTAAATTAATTTCATTTTTTATTTTAATTTTTTACTAATTTTGATCTTAATTTTTAGTTTTAAGAATCTTATTCATGCCACAGTGTTCTGCATTCTTTTTTTCAAGAAAAGTAATAAAACTGCTTGTACTTAAAATATAATTTGCTTTTTATTTATTATTTTTGCAGAAATTTTTAACAATTTTTTGTGTACTCGTACAATGCTGAAATCTCTCAAGATTATTTTACTCATTTCAAACGTCGTTTTGACAAACATTTTCAGATTGGAATACGTTTCAGAGTCGCCAAATACAGATACAGTTCGAGATTAAGCCTGATGGGTAGTAGGTCTAGCTTTAACACAGCGCTGATCGCAACATCGAGCTCAATCACGGAACGAAAATAATATTGCAACCCGCTTAAGCTCAAGCTCGAGCTTCAAGCTTGAGCTTAGTCCGACGTCGCGATCAACTGAGCTCGAGCTTAAGTCCGAGGTAATGCAACCGATGATTACGAGGTCAGTTAAAAAAAGTTCGACTTGATAGCAAAAGCTTAAGACACGATTTCCGAGAGGGTCGACCAAAGTCATGATAAGTTGAAAAAAAAGTTTCCCTGAAAATTTAATATATGGGTCAGTTTTTGGAGCTAAGAATCATGGTGACATTCATTTTTCATATAAACGAATATTCATCGAGCTACAGTGAAGCCAAAGTTTGAAAATTTGGTTACTTTTACGAAATTTTTGTACTTTTGCATAAACTCAGTTTTCTACCGTTACACTAATGACAGAGCAGTAAAATTTGGTGTGATCATAGGGCCATATGTGCTTCATAAGGAAAATTTAAAATTAGAATTTTTTCGCATTTTATGCGCTTTACACAAAAGTGTAAAGTCAAATTTTTCGGCTATTTTTTAACATTTTTTCTAACATTAATCGTGCCCAGTCAGTCAATTTTTGAGAAGCACTAAAACTATTTACTGTGCATACGTGCGCACATATCCCCAACATATGTGTAAAGTTTAATAAAAATTGTGATACCCTTTCTATACGAAGTTGAACATCAAGTGAACAGTTTTACCCCATATTTTCGAAAAATTCATTTTAATGTTAATTTTGTTTGCGTATCATTTGATACCGAGCAGCAATTTTTGATGCGAATATAGAGTCATACATGATCCTTCATAAATTCATAGAATTATAATTTTTACGCGCTTGTTGCACTTTACACAAATGTGTAAAATCAGATTTTTGGTCAATTTTTAAATTTTTTGTAGCATAAATTCAGCCCATACAGTCAATTTTTAAGAGGCACTAAAAATATTTATACCGATTACATCTACACATGCCTCCAACCTACGTGTAAAGTTTAATAAAAATTGCAATACCCTTTCTGTGAAAAGTTGAACATCAACTGAACAGTTTTACGCAATCTATCTCAAAAAACTCATTTTGTTGTCAATTTGGTTGCCCAACATTTGAAACTGAGCAGCAATTTTTATTGCAAATATAGAGTCATAAACAATCAGTCAGAAATTCATTGAATTTTTTAGTTTTTCTGACATTAATCCTGCCCATGCAGTTTAATGTTCAAATATTTTTGCTCGTTCATTATAAAATACAATGAAAGATATAGAATTAAGAATTTTATGCATTAGTTGCACTTTACCAAAGTGTAAAGAAAAATTTTATCCCAGCCTTACATTTGATTCAAACAGCAATACCGCTTTTTGTATGAAAACTGAATTATTTTTGAGCATCCTCTACAGCTTTACCTAACGTTAAATTCTGTCTGCATATGCAATGCATCAAATCTTGGTGATGCACAAATTTTCAGCCATCTAAATATAAAGAATTCTATTTTACCACTTGTATAGTTAAAACATGATAGGATATTCGACCAATAAAGCGTATGGATATTAAAGTATACGTCATCATTTTTGCAATACAGTCCAGCCATCAGAAAAAATATTTTAGAATTTTATTTGATGTAGACATAATTTTTCAGAGAATGTCTAGTTCCGTCTTTTATGGAAGCTTTATTTTCTCTCCTGTTTGATCTAGCATAAGTTTCAGACCTAAGCTTTCTCTAGGCTTTCAACGTTTATTGTGTTTTCGAGAAACGTTGAAAGCCTAGAGAAAGCTTAGGTCTGAAACTTATGCTAGATCAAACAGGAGAGAAAATAAAGCTTCCATAAAAAACGGAACTAATCATTCTCTGAAAAATTATGTCTACATCAAATAAAATTCTAAAATATTTTTTCTGATGGCTGGACTGTATTGCAAAAATGATGACGTATACTTTAATATTCATACGCTTAATTGGTCGAGTATCCTATCATGTTTTAACTATACAAGTGGTAAAATAGAATTCTTTATATTTAGATGGCTGAAAATTTGTGCATCACCAAGATTCGATGCATTGCATATGCAGACAGAATTGAACCTTAGGTAAAGCTGTAGAGGATGCTCAAAAATAATTCAGTTTTCATACAAAAAGCGGTATTGCTGTTTGAATCAAATGTAAGGCTGGGATAAAATTTTCTTTACACTTTGGTAAAGTGCAACTAATGCATAAAATTCTTAATTCTATATCTTTCATTGTATGTTATAATGAACGAGCAAAAATATTTGAACATTAAACTGCATGGGCAGGATTAATGTCAAAAAAACTAAAAAATTCACTAAAAATTTGACTTTGCATATTTGTGTAAAGTGCAACAAATGTAAAAAAATAAAAATTCAATGAATTTCTGACAGATTGTTTATGACTCTATATTTGCACCAAGAATTGCTGCTCAGTTTCAAATGTTGGGCAAACAAATTGACAACAAAATGAGTTTTTTGAGATAGATTGCGTAAAACTGTTCAGTTGATGTTCAACTTTTCACAGAAAGGGTATTGCAATTTTTATTAAACTTTACACGTAGGTTGGGGGCATGTGTAGATGTAATCGGTTTAAATATTTTTAGTGCCTCTTAAAAATTGTCTGTATGGGCTGAATTTATGTTACAAAAAATTTAAAAATTAACCAAAAATCCGATTTTACACATTTGTGTAAAGTGCAACAAACGCGTAAAAACTATAATTCTATGAATTTATGAAAGATCATGTATGACTCTATATTCGCATCAAAAATCGCTGCTCGGTATCAAATGATACGCAAACAAAATTAACATTAAAATGAATTTTTCGAAAATATGGGGAAAAACTGTTCACTTGATGTTCAACTTCGTATAGAAAGGGTATCACAATTTTTATTAAACTTTACACATATGTTGAGGGATATGTGCGCACGTATGCACAGTAAATATTTTTAGTGCTTCTCAAAGATTGACTGACTGGGCACGATTAATGTTAAAAAAATGTTAAAAAATAGCCGAAAAATTTGACTTTCACACTTCTGTGTAAAGCGCATAAAATGCGAAAAAATTCTAATTTAAAATTCTTCTTATTAAGCACATATGGCCCTATGATCACTCCAAATTTTACTGCTCTGTCATTAGTGTAACGGTAGAAAACTGAGTTTATACAAAAGTACAAAAATTTCGTAAAAATGACCAAATTTTCAAACTTTGGATTACTGTAGCTCGATGAATATTCGTTTTTATGAAAAATAAATGTCGCCATGATTCTTAGCTTGAAAAACTGACCCATATATCAAATTTTCAGGGAAACTTTTTTTTCAACTTATCATGACTTGTGTACACGGAGGTCGATTTTATAGGAAATTATTGCAACCGGCCATAGAATTTCTAATGTTCTGAATGATCATGAAATCATAAAACGGAATTAACTTAAAGTGAAATTAAATTATATTAAATTCGAATTATTACCGTCTTTCCTACTCCACAGCGTCCAACATCAGCATCCATGGCGCGTAGTGAACAATGAGCAGCCGTTGGACTTGTTACAAGATTATTGTGAGAGTACCGCTTGCAACTTTGTTTTCCTGTCACTGGACTGCTCCTTTTATTGCATTCCATTGTTTTTGTGCTGATGCAACAATCAGGCGAAAAATTTCCTGTTGTCGCAATTTCCGCAACGCTGACCTTCGACTCCATCAGCTTATCTGATTCACAAGTTGCCCCATCTTCCTTCTTAAACGACGCAATTTTTTTTATTCTTTTATTACTGTGGCCGAAATCTTTCGACGCGCCTTTATCCAAATCGCTACTTATACGGTTCGTTTCCTCAGCCGCTGGCTCATCTTGTTGGGTTTTGGGCAAAGAAGGCATCATTTTTCGCCCTTGTGATTGTTTTATTCGGCTGGCCGGTTTTCCACTTGTTGTCACTGCTGCTGTAAAAGCGAATGTGGAGATGAAATTTTCGCATCCGCTGCTGATTCTTTTTTTACTGATCGTGGATCCGGCTTGATTTAATACTGCTGATAAGAAAGGGAAAGTTTTGATTCTATCCGTGACGACCTATATTGTCAATAACTCAATCGCTATACTGTATATTGAAAATCCTTTAATTCGTGAATGAGCATCACGCAAGTCTTAATGCACTTATTTCGTATTTACTGCCGAAATATTCCAGACCACGTGGTATAACAAAAACTCTCTACAGTAAGAAAAATATGTTTCGCTGTTCAGATCATCTCTACTAAACAACGCATCGATTTGTCGATGGCAGTCAAACAATGTAAAAAAACACCAAAAAAGCAAGGTAGAAAATGATCAAAGAAGGTGCATGAATTAATTGCTGACTTCGTAAAATTTGCGCAACGTTGCTTTAGTCGAAGGTAGCTTGATGCTATCAATTAAATCATAATCTGCAAAGATTTCATAATTCTTTTAACAAAAAAGATCTTTGATGAGTCAATGAAAAGTTTTCTTCTGAAATAAGACAAAAAGCTAGATTAGTACAGTAATCGTAGGCTAATGATCTAAATTTAATACATTTTTTTGCCCTGGATCTAACGATTTCACTAAATTGAATTATCTTTAGTTCAATAAATTTATCGATGAACTCCAGTATTTTACCTCCTAGATAGGTCGTAGAGCAACAGACTTGTTCTTCGTGCTAGCTAGAAACAACTCAAAGGCACAAACAAAATTATGCGATGCAATGGGGCAGAACGTTCAAAAATAGCATAAGATTTCATTCTGGGGACTATCAATTTTAGGGGTAGTCTCAATTTTCGATGAAATCTACATGCAAAGTGCCCCTTGGGCGTTGTCCCTCGCGCTACTGAATCATCTCTTCGAATTTCTACTTAAAAACATAAGAATATATGTATAATATGCAGAGAGTTCTAATTGAATTTTTTGCTCCAAAAATATCATTTTTTCACCATTCGCAGCATTTTTATATCATTTTTTAAATTTTGCATGTTTTTATGTTTTAGAGGATGCATCATTGAGACCGACCAAAAATTGTCTTGTAAACGTTCTGTGGAGGACTGAGACAATCAGAACGGCGGGGAGTTGGCGCATCCACTGATAAATGATAGCATCGATACACACAAAGTAATACGACTACAGTCTCCATCATTGCTTACTAAAATACTTGGTTAGGCACCTATTTTGCGTTTTCGTGCTTCGTCAATTCCTTTCCAAATTTGTTTGGTTTGTGTTGCTTTCGCCGTGAATTAATCAACATCGCATCTGTAAACGAAAGCAACAAAAGTATTCACTTCTTTTTATTTAAATCCGCTTTACCATGTAACCCCAGCAGACCGCAGGTTGTCTACTATTTCCATCTCGGTTTTGCAAAATACCAACTGACATCATAAACATACCTGCTCATAAAAAGATATAATTATATCGGTCTAGTGAAATTCAAAAACTTTTTATTGCTCATAAAAATTCCGAAAAATTGATAGTAGAGGCAAAACTCATTTTCTGATAATTTATATCAAGCCCTTCCCAATTTAAAAACTGAAAATTCAATTTTAGTGGTCTTATGAAATCTAAAGGCAAAAGTTCTTTAGATTTTGTGTCCATTCCGGCTTTTTCTCTCTCTCTCCTGTGCAAATAACTTGTCACAACACAGGCCTAGTGAAGAGAGCTTCGATGGAAGTGAAATAGCCTTACGAGTTGACGTATAAATCTTCAAAGCTAGAAAAATATCTTTATTGGCTGTGATACTGCATTTTTAGTCCGTTGTTTCTGACCTTTAAAATCGCCTCTATATTTTGAACAAATAACTATTCTTTTTTTTGAGTCTAGGTGCATTACTTTTGTGAGGTATTACATGACGACATGATGTACTTCACGCTTTGTTATTCGCAGTTTTTTTGGCGCTTACACATTTTTTAAAATGCGTTATGACCAGATTACCGTTTTATTTGATAACATGGTAAATAAGACATAAGCGAAAAATTATTGAGATACTTTCAGCTTCCTTCGTGCATTGTTAAGTTTTTTACCGGAGAGTTTGACTTAAAATATTCTGAGTATGCTTCCAACACAACAATTAACGGTCTAATCATAAGTAAATAGAAAATGTGATTGCGTGAAATTTGTACGTATAAAATTGCATGTTTATCCTATTCGTACACAGTATAGTTTCCCAAGGTCGAAAGTTCAAGGGGATGGAAGAAATCCTAAAAAAATTTTTAACATCTTCGCAGCTTTTGTATCCAAAAATCATTGCAAAAAATGTTTGATAGCTAAAAATCGTCTGACAGTGATTCAAGTCTCGGACCCTGAAGTGGGAATAATACACCCTCACCCCTTACCCTATAGGAGTGTGTGGAACACAGCTAAGCGAAATGTTTAAAGAGAAGAAGGTATGTAATGTACACGATGGTTATAGCTTATCTGGATCACACATAAATTCGCCTAAATTCTGTGACGGCTCAAAATTTGTCACTATGTATTCCTCAGGGCCACACAGAGACATGTGGGAACTTCAGTCACCATAATCCACATAAATGTCTTAGTCATACCAAAGAATTTATTTTGGTAATTTTCCATTTTTTGCGATTTATTATGTCAGTTGATAGAACGAGGAGAACGAGAAGACAGAAAAAACTGGGTTTTGCCCCAGCTTGAGTGACCTTTGAAAGGTTCTAGAATTTTATTATCCACGATTATAGGTGGACGGCACCAGAAGTTCTGGGGGTGCAAGATTTTTCAAGGGTCAACAAATGGCCTTAAAAATGGTAGTATGGCGAAAACAGATCACCATTTTTCAACGTTTCTCATCGAGCACTATCCATTGACATCAAAAAATTACTAAAACAAAACAAAATTTCAAAAAATTTGAATTCTAGGGCTGAGGTATTTTGGTTTCTGGGGTTGGAGTGCATGCCCCCAAACTCTTCACGCCAAGGTGTATGTCCACGAGTCATGGACCCATCCCACGTACACTCAAAACCCAGATGGCACATTGCAGACTTGGCTAAAAAGATACAAACTGGTATTTCTTTATCAACACAGAAGATTTCTCCTCCTTTCGAAAGGTTTGAAAAATGTCTCGGATCAAAATTTTGGTCTTACCTCAGCTGGTTTTAGTGTTTTTTGTACACGGTCGTTCATGGACCGAATGTGTTTTCAAAATTTTTGAGTGCGTTTTCTACTTGTAAATTGCAAGGCACACATACCGTTTAATAAAAATGCTTTGTTACCTATGATAATCAAATAATCTGAAAAAATGTAAAGTAAATTGTTATTGTAAGAAACGTCAAAGCAATGTTTTTGAGAGACGATCAACTTTTTCAAATTCACTTCCGGCTCTTTAATATATCTTCTGCATGAATCTACCTTCTCGCAGAATGATTTCCAATCTTTGAAAAATGCCGCTTCCAGGCTTTTGGCAATAAAAATACAGAAATTTGCCAATATTGCACAAAGCACCAAAAAAGGTTATGTATATTTTACTAATTTAAAGTGGAAAAATGATAAAGTACGCAGACGAAGAGCATGCAAAAATATTGACAAAAATTACGGAGATATTACACTACTAAGAATGATTTGAATGAATTTCAAAGATTTGCAAGAAGTGATTAGAATAAAACGCAAAACCAAAAGATTAGAACAACTTGCGCAAAACATTTTTTACGCGCATAAAGACCGTCTTTAAAAGCCTTCAAGCGTTCAATTATTGCCGAATAAATACAATAGACCGTGGATAGAAGTAGAAAAAAAATTAAAGAGAAAAGAAAGAACTAATCATTTATGAGAAAAATTGTAAGAAAATCGATCATTGTAAGAAATGTCAAAGATATTTTTTTCCAGAGACCATAACCTGTTTAATTTAAATCCGCTCATAAATATGCTTTGCATAAATTTGCCTCGACTGTTTATAGGTATCATTTCTTGCAGAATAATTCTTGATCTTTGAAAATGGCGTTAAGCCTCATTTCCTTCAGAATTTCTAATTACAAAAAATGAATAACATCGTGTATTTTGTGCATTTCGCTTCAAAGTATACAATTTATGAGGCATGGCGTCTACATTTCAGTTTCGAATGCTTTTCCACGTAATTTGAAGATTTTTCATCAGCACGGTCTAAAAACCTTATTTTTCCGCGGAAAGTAAATAAGAAATAGTCTGTGCTCTATCCTGATTACTACCACTTCTATATTATACAATGCAGGAAAATTTCTGGAAGTTGCTTATTCGCTTGATTTCAAGGTATGCAAGAGTTGAGTCAAATCCTCAAGAAATAGAATGGACTTTTTATTTATTTTTGATAAATATTAAATTTAAGAGAATGGCTTTATAATAATATAATAGTATCCTGATTTTAATTTTGACGAAAAACATCCGATTTCTTCTGCGGAATCCCATCGATATTTGCACATTTTTAGTCATTGTTGTCACTTATATATATTTAGACATCATTATATTCATATGCGAGTGAGCTACGAGTAGACATTGCCTTGAGAGGTCCAGGGTTCTGGCTATACCCGCCTGACGGATCACCAAAAAAATCAGTAGTCCTTCGGCAGAATTCTATTTTTGGTGCCATTTTTAGCAATTTTTGAATTTTCATTGAATTCTTGATGCCATTTTTTGCATCAGGCACCATGGGACTCCCAGAATTAGGCCGCTTTCTTTATACGGTCCCGAGCATAGGTGCACAGCATGGTCGCTCTGGGCGGGGAGAAGAGGTCAGCCGCTCTGGAATGGCGTCAAAAATTTAGCCTTTTTCGGGCCAAAATTACCTCAAAAACTGGTATAAGCGCCTACATAACGTTAAAATTACAGAGTTTCTGGTCAATCTGAAGCACTTTTGAAGAAAATTTTCATTTTTCATCTTGTTTTTGGCCTCCGTTTCGCCTCGTTTTCCCCAAAAAATTGTCTATTTTTCCATTCTGGGGGGTCAGGACTCAGTACCACACCTGGGCGTGAAGGGTTGGAGGTATGCACCCCTGAGAAATTAAAATACCCCCAGAATGCAATTTTTGAAATCTTTTCATTTTTTTTAGCAACTTTTTGATGCCAATGGATAGTGCTCGATGAGAAACGTCGACAAATGGTGTTGTTTTGACATACCACCATGTTTAAGGCCATTTTTTACCTTCAAAAACTCTTGCACCTTCCCCCAGAATTTTCTTGCTGCCCATGTATGCTCGAAACCCCAAAACCCCCTCCAATCACGTGCCTGAGATGGCCATGAGCACCAATGGGCGTGGGGTGTTGGGGGTATGCATCCCCCCAGAAGTTGAAATACCCCCTCCCCAGAAAATTTTTTTTGCTTTTTCAGCAATGTTTTGATGCCATTGGATAGTGCTCGATGAGAAACGTCGAAAAATGGTGTTTTTTTCGCCATACGACCACTTTTAAGACCATTTTTGGACCTTTGAAAATTTTTCACCCCCTTCAGAAATTTTTCCACCCCCCCCCCAGAATTTTGTTGCTGCCACCTATGGTCATGAGTATGCAAGTGTAGGTTCGAAATTCTAAAGTCTGGGACAAAATAGATATGTGGAAGGTCGACGAGCAACCAAAAATCGTTCATTAAGCAAGAACTTCACACGGGGCCCCTCTAACCGAAGCGTAAAAAATCGCTAAAAAACGAAAATATTATTCAAAATAATTCTATAAAACACTAGGAGATTCATTTTCTAATAGTCCAAGCAAGATCTGCATCATATAAGGGCTGAAAGTCCAGGAATTCCTGTCCAAAATTTTTCTAGAGCTTTCAACACGAAATTATTTAGCTTTTTCACATTCGTCGACGCTAATATTTACTAACTTTCGGCGCTCTGCGCCATTAGTTTAGTCAAAATATGTAGCTATCTAATATGTATTTTTTCCGGATAAATTAGGTAATAAATTTATTATTTCTTATGAAAGAAAAGCTTGATTAGGAAATAAGTTTATTATTTCTTATGAAAGAAATTATTGCAAATTGAATTCAAAACGATAAAAGCGTCGAAAATTTGTTGCACTTACCGTCAAACACAAGTTCTAAATCGAGCCTACAGGAATAAAAATACAAATTATAACGTGTATAGTTTTTGTATTGTATATGCTCGAAAAGACTGCGAAATCGGGTGTTAAAAGAGTCAATCGCTGAATCGAGCAAATCACGGAATCTTTATATTCTATGACTGTAATAATGGTATTTTGGCTCTTTATAGTTTTATCGCTTAAAATCGCGAATAAATGCATTATACACATTTTGAAATATTTTGGCTGTTTCCTACTACACAATTGGATTATGTGCACGGATTTTTTGACGCACCCTGATAAATCAATCCATCATCATAATTTGTTTTTAATTAATTCATAGGCATAAATGGGCGCTAAGCGAATTCAGGGGGCTTCAGTATGGAGTAAATCGCCAAAATTGTTACTGAAAATGGAATTCTTGAGGTCAATAGTAATTTGCGGGGAGAATTTCAACTTTCCAGGGAGGGGGAGGGGTGCTACTCCGTTTTCATTCTATTAAGCACAAAAATTCCTGTTTTTATTCATTGCAGAAGACAATTGCCGTCCGTTTTTTTTAAAGTTGCGATGTGCACCTGATTATATTTTTTCCTCTCCAACAGCTATGTAGCAACAACTTGAATACTCGTATTTAAAAGAAAAAACAAGAAAATCAGCGTGTGAATTTAAAATAAGTTCAGTAATACAATTTAACATGAAAATTAAAAGCTGTCGTCAGAAGATTCCTTTAATCCAACACACTTATATTAATGTTCATCACTGGAGCTCCATCAGAAATTTCAAGAAAGCCAATCAAGCTTATGCTGAACGAATGTACCAGAATCAGCAGTGGCGGATCTAGGATTTTCTTAAATGAGACTAGTATCCCAACTTTTTCAAAACGGTCGAAAATAGGTCGAAATTTAAACTCTTCGCGACCAAAATGGCGTTTTTCGACGTTTAACGTTGCCCGCTTTCATTTAAAATTATTTTGGCGCAATAATATCTCGAAAATTTCTTATATTTCCGACAATTTTGTGCGAAAAAATGTTTAAATTTCTTCGCCTTGAACTGAATGCGGCGCGAAGCGCCAGAAAATCCTGGATGCAATTGTAGTTTCTTTCTAGCACATGATAACAAGCGTTAAAAATCATTTAAAAATGATGCTAAAATGGAAGTAAATCAATTTCAAATAGTCGTTTCTGTTCCATAAATCGTTTTAGGAGTCATAAAAATGTTTGCTGCCAAAAAAGCCTATCATTGGCGCCAAAATTTGACTTTAAGGCCTCCAAAAAGCAAATAAATGTCATTAAGAAGAATAATCCAGCGCAAAGCGTCGGAAAAATGTTAGAAATTAGAAAAATGTTAGAAATTATGGCCACCGACGACCAAAAATCGCCGCAACTAGCAAATCCATTCCTCATATAACTCGCTAAATATTTTTGGCTAATAGGATGGGGGCCGCCCCTCCAATTTCCTCAAATCTTCCCCTGAGAATCAGACATGCTCGTAAGGATGAAGACTCTTTAGAAAAGGAAAATGGAAAATTTCCCGCGGAAAATGGGTAAAAAAGGATACCAAAAATCCAAAAGAATAAAAAAATTTCTTTAAAAGCGCCTTACATTGACCACAAAACGTGCGAAAAATGTAAGGCTAATTTAGCCTTTATATCAGCTGTTTAGGACGACTCGGCACAAAGAAGCTTGATTTTTGACCTTACCTTCAGGGGCTGGCTTAAAGGAAGGCGGCCGCACCCCTCTATTGGCCAAAGATATTTGACGATATAGAGAATGGATATGTAATTTGCAATGATTTTTGACCATCAGACACCATAATTTCTCTAATTTTTCCGGGGCTGCGCGCCGGGTAAGTTACCAGTCAATGACATTTATTTACTTGCTTAGCGACCTAGAAGCCATTTTCTGCTGATGGGAATCGGTTCCAAAACAATTTCAACAGCAGAAATAGTTGTTTTAGCAGTTTTATTCGATTTCCAATCAAACATTTTCGACGTTTAGCGTCAAATGCTACAAATACAGGAAATCAAGCAATATATGAATAATGCTGCTAGACGTCCATCCGCCTGAATTTCAAAAATTTCACGGCGCAACGCGCCACATTTTCGTAAAAAGTCAAAGAAGTTTAATGACTTTTCGCAGAAGATTGTCAAACATATCAAAGTTTTTCGAAACATTCTGTGTCAGAAGTAATTTTAAGTAAAAGTATACAATTTAAAACGCTGAAAAAACGCTATTTTGCGCATTTATAGCAAATCTTTCGTCCTATGTGTCTTTGACTGTTTTCAAAAAAAATTGGGGTACACGCCCTTAGGATAATTCTAGATTCGCCACGGCTCACCCCTACAGACTGGATGACCCTCCCCTGATATGCCCTGCTAACGATATATGATCAAAGTGCGCTCCTGCCTATGCTAAATACAAACGGTGAAATGCATACATGTATAGGCTCGAAATTTCGGGTGGGGGAAAGTTTCTGACCATTCTTAGGGGGAAGGGTATATGACCTCCAAGTTTGGCCAAAAACGGTCGAAAAACATAATATAATGACCGAAAAAATTTAATTTTTTCAAAACACGGGAGGGTTGGGTGGGATCCACGCCTGAGCGTGGGTGGCGGGATTGGGGGGTATGCAACCTCCCCCGAGGAACCAAAATACCCCCCCCAAATCAAAATACCCCTCCCCCAGAATTCAATTTTTGAAATTTTTTTCGTTTCTTTGCAATTTTTTGATGCCAATAGATAGTGCTCAATGATAGACGTCGAAAAATGATGTGTTTTCACCATACCACCACTTTTAAGGCCACTTTTTTGACGTTTGAAAATTCTTGCACCCTCCCCCAGAATTTTCTTGCCGCCCACGTATGGTGGGATCCACTCCCGACAGGGTGTGAGGTGGATCCCATCATTCTCCTATTACATGTATGGTCGAATAATATTAAACTTCAAACCGAAAGTGGGACTCTAGCTCTAATAGTCTTACTGTAGAATCGTCTGTAACAAATGCGACGATTCGGTTGAAATGGTCCGATAATGAGTTGACCAATATCGTATAGTATCAGCAAACGATCTACGAAATATTACGAGTCGGAATGAAATAATAAGGAATCTTGTTCCGCCTTTGCTCGTAAACACACTAATAAATGTAGCGTTCAAAAGTATCGGCCGAAGTCCTAGTTTTACGTAATAAAATTAGACAAATTACCGAAATCTTTTTGCGAACCGAATAATACGTGCGGTTACCAGTGTGTTAAATGTATTATTAAACGCCCGAATTTAAATCAGAGAAGAAAGATACGCATTTAAGGCTGGGGAAATGAGAAGAAGGCAATCAGTTTTTAGATAAGGATAAAGGAGATTCGATATGCTGATAAGAGGAATGTCAGTCCGCATTCATATCAAGCAGGAATTATCTCTAGTCCGAGTGCAAGGTATGTTAAACGGGGCTTATGTTCCTTATCTCAAATGTATTTAATTTATCCTATTTTTATTCTTTCATACTCGGCGCACGCAAAAAAGGGCGAATACACATCCGAGATGAAGGGGAAAATTCCGTCCGACACACACGACCACGCACCACCGTCCCATTCATTTGAGGGCGAAATACGCATCCACTACATCATAAACAGATTTCTATCTTTTTTTGCTCGATTTGCTACTATTATTTATTACGATGGCCGTCGACTGATTGCGCCAGTCGCTTTATTCTCATCGTTATCTTTCCTCTTTTCCCTGCGGTGGCTGATTTTTCGTGTGTTCTTTTGAGAAAATCATTTCGGCAAACTTTTGTTCCGGGAAGATTATGCGAGATCGCGGCGGAGATAAGCAGCGGAACGATTCTTATTTACGCGGTGCGTTCGCCGACTATGTTCTATAACACAGTAGAACATTATTATAATTAGAAAATGTTCGGAAATATTTTACCCGACGGGCTTTGAGCATACGTGGGCAGCCAGAAAATTCTGATGGGGTGCGAGATTTTTTGAAGGTCAAAAATGGCCATCAAAATGGTCGGTATGGCGAGAAAACACCATTTTTCGACGTTTCTCATCGAGCACTATCCATTGGCATCAGAAAATTGCGAAAAAACGGATAAAATTCTCAGAAATTGAATTCTGGGGATTATTCCGGGTCTAACATATTGGGCTCCTGCAGGGGTGCATATCCCCCAACCCCGCGCCCAGGTGTGGTTTTTGAGGGATAGAGCATTGAATTGATAAGGAAAGGTTAGCCGGGCTCACCCTGGATTCACTTGAAGAGCGGAGAATTAAAATCGGTTTGAACGGAACTTTAAAATATGTAAAAAAAACATCGAAAAAAGGAAATTTTGTAAAATTTATGAAGCTTCAAAAAAACCGCTTCATGATTGATTAAAATATCCAGTGTGTAGTCAACTACTCCAGGACTGAAATTAGGAAAAATTGGTTCGGTAAGCGAGTATGCAATTAGTGGAATTCATTACCTCACGAAACTAGATGCTTAGACTCTTTAAACCCTTTTAATAATATCTCTGAAAAAATCGACCTAACAGCCTTTTTCCGTTAGCCAATTCAAATGGCATCACTCCTCCAGTGACCTCCTGTAGAGCATAATATTGATGCGTTTTCCTCCTATTTTTTATCGTTTTTATCGTTTTTTACTACTTTTTGCATGACTTATTTTTCTACGAAAATATACATTACATTACATCACATAACAGAAGCGTGATACTATCACGTAATATTTTTTCTGCATAAATAATTTGATATCCTGAATAAAAGGTGAGAATGTGATGAGGCGTCAGCGAAGCAAGAATGCTGCAAAGATTTAGATAAGTTAATTCATCAGGGAGACCAGGCTGGTCCAGAAGAAAAAGTATGAAGATTGTTTGCTAAAATGATATGAATTTAGCAGCAGAAAGAACAAAACTGGAATTTTCCGTAAAATATATCTTGAAATCAAATGTAGATTGAATAGAAAGAAATTTTAGTTCGTTGTAATTTTAAGGTTGCTTTTTTAAGATTGAAGGGTAGAAATGCGTTTATCGACTTTTGGATGGCCTGTTTATTTATATTCTGAACACGCTAATGATAATAAGCGTTTAGTTTGTTATATACGCATTAGATGCTGATTTCAGGCTGTCATCAGCATAGGTTGGCGGCACCAAACATCTGGAGGGGGTGCAAGATTTTTCAAAGGTCAAAAAAATGGCAATAAAAATGGTGGTATATGAAGAAAAACGCCATTTTTTAACGTTTCTCATCGTACATTATCCATTGGCATAAAAAAAGCTAAAAAACAAAAAAATTCCAAAAATTAAATTCTGGGAGCGGTATTTTGGTTCCTGGGTGATGCATTAACCCAACTCCTCCCAAGCCCATTTATGGTCATCAGCTTAGGTTCACAGCATGGCCGATCTGGTGAGAGGGTCAGCCGTTCGGGGAGGGGCTCAATAATTGAGTTTTTGGGCCAGAATGACCTCAGAAAATAGTGTAGACGCTAAAATATCATTAAAATACGTTATTACACAATATCTATTCTAAGTGAGACATTTATGGGAAAAATTTTCAATTTTTATAAATTTTTGGCCTTAATTTTTCCTTAATTTTCCGAAACAACCACCTCTCCCCAGAACAACGTGAATACTGGGCTTAATTACCGGTCTCCAGCTGAATCCTTGAAGCGCAATTCAGACTGATTGATAAAATCACTTTCTCAAGAACATGCTTCAATATAAAAATAGTGTAACGACCGAAGAAAAATAGGTCAACATAAAATATTATCGTCAAACTTCGTGCAATGTTCTCGTGTGTGCACGCTAGTAAAAACGATATCTTATCTCCTTATAAGGAAGGTTAGGAACAGAAAGAACTTTCTATCTTCTATAACCCTATTACAGCACCGTACTTTAAAGAAGCTCTCTGAACTCTGGCCAGAGAAATGCAGTTGAATTATTTTAGCGCAGTCTGCCCCTGCAGACAAGCACACGGGCGCTTTTGGGTGTCTATCCCCTTAGAGCGAAAAAGTGGATAATTTTGTAGGAAAACGAGGTAAAATGAAGGCCAAAATTGAGTAAAAACTACAATTTTCTTTAAAAATGCTAGAAATTGATTTAAAAACAGTGCAATAACTTAAATTATATTTAAACATCACTTACAAGCCCGAAAATCACGCTCTTCGACTCTGTAAAAACAAGATATCGAAACAATGAATGAAAGAGAAGCGTAATTAATAACGAAAAATATGTACGTATAATGGCAATATTACAAATATAAAGTATATTTTTGTTTGCTGCAATGATGGCGAATTATTAAAATATTGAATCCGTAATACGCGGTACTTCGCTTGCTACTAATATTTTGAAAAAGTGTTATATAGCGCTCGAAAATATATAGCTACATTCGATATAAGATAATCGATTTAAAACTGTTCTCAAAGAACAATAATTATTGTTAAATTATTATAATTTATACTAAAAGTTAAAAAATAATTCAGTCCAATTTTTTTCGTTGGTTCCTACTGAAATGTAAAATAATCAAATTATTTGGAAAAAGTCATCGGTGATGCTCACACCTGGGCGTGGGGGAAGTTTGGGGCGTATGCACCCCCCTCGAGAAACCAAAATACACCCATCCCCAGAAATCAAAATACCCCACAGAATTCAATTTTTGAAAAATTTTTTTCGTTTTCTTCGCATTTTTTTGTTGCCAACGGGTAGCGCTCGATTATAAACATCGAAAAATGGTGTTTTTCGCCATACCACCATTTTTGAGGCACTTTTTTGACCTTTGAAAAATCTTGCATCCCCCAGAATTTTCTTGCTGCCCACGTTTGATGATGCTTCTAATTCTAGCAAATCTGGAGAGTGGCGCAGTTATTAACTAGGGTGCAAATTTTTTTAGGACATTGAAAAATAATTAAAAGCTTATAGTTATAGGTACCGATTATTCGCACATTTTCTAAAAGAAACAAATTTTCTGGCGTATATCACTAAAACAAGAAATTTCAGTCTTTTAAAAGTCAGCTTTTCTGCGCTGATCCTGAATCTAACTTTTAAATTTTTCAATCTTATCACATATAAAATTGTGACTTTTCGAAAAATGCGATGCGAATCTGACAGCTAAAATTATGTATATTTTTTTGAACATAAAGCATTAAATTTTCTTTTATAATCATCCTCTTAATTTCAATATCATTGGTCGTGCGTGCTATACGTATTTTAGTCGGTTGAATATTGCACTTAATTTACATATTCATAACAGTGTAGAGCTTATAGCTTTTATCTAGCTAAAGAGTTTTGCATATTAGAAATAATAAATCTATTATTGATTTATTTTTACGCTAATTTTGAGTCTCTTCTGTTTTAAACTAGCGCTTATACGTTTTAGAAATTTATGTTTTAGCATAATATTGTACCTATTCTTTACTTTGTTAAAAATTTCAAATTATTTAAATTTTTTTAAAAATGTGTCGAAAACAATTTTTACGTCTATTGCTAAATATTTTTTTTGCTGACCAAGTATAATATGCTCTAATATGCTCAACGTTTGACACTCTTAGAAGTGTAGAGTTGCCGAGTTTCAAAAGTTTATGCATTTTTTAAATTGCATTAATAAGAAACTTTCATTTTTGCTAGCCTATAAATACTTTATATTTTTTTCAACGAAAAACAAATAAAAATAATAAATAAATGATAAAAATAAAACAAAATAAAAAAGAAGCGCACTGTTAAGGAAACAGAAAAGACGCGGAAAATAACAACGAATGGGTAAAAACATTTATTGTCGCTTCTCAATTTCTCTAAATCGCCCATTAATAATATTGGCGAAAATGCTACAATTTCTTCCAAAAATTTCGTGAGCGTACGACGACTACAGACTTTATTCTCAAATATAAATAAAAGGAGCGTAAGCGAACAAACAATGCAAGTTTGGCTTATCGCTTAAATGCTGCGCGAGACTTGATCTTATCTCTTCGCCTTTCTCAATTACATTCTCTTCATAGGCATCGATACATCGAGCATTATATCAGATTGTAATTTTTGCGAGCACATGCATTTGCGATCGAAACGCCGGTTTTCTTATCTAATCGCGAAATCTCGACACATTTTTGAATTAATATTGAGCGAATGCTCGGGTACATATATTGCACGAATTTTATATTAGATAGCAAAGCGTTCTATTATGCGAAATGCAAAAAAAATCAAAAAATAAAACATTGTTGATAAAGATTAAACTAAATTTCGAGGGCAACGCCCGGAGACGGGGGCAAAGGAGGCACGCGCCCCCAGTGGCGGATCTAGGATTTCCCTAAGGGGGAGGAATCCCAACTTTTCCAAAAAGAGTCAAAAATAGGTCCGAAAATTCGCCCTTAACGCGCGAAATAGCGTTTTTCGGTGTTTTATATTGTATACTTTTAAATAAAATCACTTTTGACACAATATTTTTTCTGAAAATTCTAAAATTTTCGACAATTATGTATGAAAAAATTATTAAATTTTTTTAACTTTCACAAAAAATGGCGCGGAGCGCCGGAAAATTTGTAAAATTAAGGCGGATAGACGCCTAGAAGCATGATTTACTGCTTGATTTCATGTATTTATAGCATTTGATGCGAAACATCGAAATTTTCAATTGAAAATAGAAGAAAACTATGCAAAAATGACTGTTTCTCCTGTTAAAATTGTTTTGAAACCTATATGGACAGAAATTGGCTTCCAGGTCGCCAAGAAAGTAAATAAATGTCATTGATAGATATCATCCGGCGCGTTGCGCCGGAAAAATTTGAGAAATTATGGTCACTGACGGCCAAAAATCATTGCAAACTGCATATCAATTCTTTATCTCGCCAAATATTTTTGGCTAATGGGGGAGCGGCCGCCCCCTCCGCCCCCTCTAAATCCGCGCCTGCGCGACCCTCCTTTAAATTTTTCGGAAGTTTTGTTTATTTTAAGGGCAATACGTATTAGAAAAATCAAACAAAGAGACGACAAACGTCGAAATTTTCTAGGGCGTTTCGCGCCGATTGTTATTGAGTTTTGCCGAGCTTTAAATCACTAAAATAATTTGGCGCTCTTCGCATCAATACAATGATTCAATATGATACTTGTCCGTTGAATGCTACTGTGCCTATAGCATCTCAACGGAAAATCACTGTGTGTCAGTTTGCCTTTTATCTGTTTTTCTTGTCTTTCAGATCATTTTCAGCGTAAAAGGAACGATTCTTTGTTTTAAATGTCAAGATCGAAAGCGCTACAGAAAGCCTTACTGTGAAAGATGTATTATTGGAAAAAGACATCCAATTTTTTATCTATTTGCATAAAAAAATGCTGACTGTCCTGAAGCAGTTAAGAATGATAAATCAGATACAAAAATTCACCTTTTCATTACAGTTACTGAAATGTCAGCCATATTAAACTTTTTTCTCTTTTCCCAAATTAAACAAACAAGTAATCATATTGAAGCTGTTTTTTTGCGCTTTTCAAAAAGTGCTTAATTTTGAAATTTGTAAGAAAAGCTAGACGCTACAGCTGAAAGTATAATTTTTTCCAATATGGCTGCCCAATGACAAAAATTTGTGTTGAGCAAAGCCGGAAGAACGAGCGAATCTTGTTCAACCGCGTTTATTGTCCAAGAAAGCCCGTCTGAAGACGCAAGTATTTCGCTGCTATCCAGCACTGTACAAAGTAAATGGGAGCCTGAAAAAATTGTCGCCAATTTTTCCAATGTGGCAGGCTACAGTAATAAGAAATTTTAATAATTTTTTAGGCAGTATAGTTGCGCCCAAAATTTTTTATCTAAATCGCGTTCACATAGAAATTGGAGCAGTGGTTTCTGAGAACTGCTTAACAAACCTAAAAAGTATGAAACACTTTTATGAGTGAGCATCAACGACTAAAATGCATTTATGTATGTATGTACATAAGGATATCATAGCAAAGAAAAATGCTCCGATGGTAAAAAAGGTCAATATATGTACTTGAATTTCTTCATTCCTGAAGATGTAAAAGGAGGAGAATTAGAAAAATTTCACTATTATATGCGCAGGAGCCATAGGAATGTGCTAAACAGTTAGACTTCCTCCTAACAACGCAACAATCGGAATATATTCTGCGGCCTATGAAAAATGAGGGTGTACTCACAAAATATTTATGAGTGTTTCGCAAAAGAGCACTGAAGAAATTTTCTTGACTATCAAATCATCAATTTATTATCTATCTCTTGAAATATTAACCTTACACAATGCTTTAGCGTAAAAGTAATAGTGTAACCTTTACACCTACATGGCCAACTTAATAATTTGCTTGAAAAACCACAAAATATTTTTTTACATTCTCCAGAAATAAAGTAATCAAAATACTTTCCATCGTAATCGAAATGACCGCAGAATATACTTTGATTTTTGCGTTGTTTAGGGGAAGTCTAACTGTTTAGCACATTCCTGTGGCTTCTGTGCATATAGGGAAAATTTCCCCTAGTTTCCTCCTTTCACATCCTTAACAATGAAGAAATTCAAGTACATTCACCTTTTCGGTTCCATCGGAGCATTTCTTTATGCTAGTTCGCTTCTTTTATTTGATACTTCAGGTCATATATCCGTACTAGCCAGTTAAAAAAGATGAAGAACACGGAAAAAGGAAGGTCGTTTAAGTTTTCGCGAGTTTGGACATATCCTTTGAAAAGTAGTAGCGTTAAAACGAGGGAGTAGTCTAGGCAAGGGAGCAGCCGTGAGGAAGGCAGCCGTCTTAGGGAAGGACGTGGCCTTGGGAACATTCTTTTAACTATACACTGTATGAATCATTGTTAATAGGCTGATAGTCGTGCACCAAATGCATAAATTATAACAAATTTATGTTCACTAAAATGAACATTTTATGAGCCTTCTGATGATACCTTCTTTGTTAGATTAAAACAGAAAACAAGTCAATTTACAAAACGATAGAAAACTGAGAGAAATTTGTAAAAAGTCAAAAAACCCTTGAAGATTTCCACCTCAACTTTGAGCTTTTTTGAGATTGCGGTCTTAAACGCCGCGAAGTTATTCGCATTTGAAAACGAAATTTGCACGTTTTCAAGGATTTACTGTAGAAATCCATTTTTTTGAACATTGCTTTCGACCGATTCGGCCAAATTAGATGGATTGTAGCCGGAGAGTTAGATAATTTCGGATCTTTAATTTAGCCTAATGCTCAGCTTCTAATTTCTAGTGGTTCAGGCTGTAATTTCATTACAAAATTCATGGAATTTCTTATTTGCTAATCAGAAATCAATCCTCTGAATAATGAAAAAACGCGTGGTGGAAGAGAACCATAAGGATCGGAGTCCCCCTCCTGGACGTTTCGCGCTTCTTAGCTACCGGACCGAAGCGAATGACCAACCAACTGCAGATAAAGGACCGATCGACTGGTGCCAGATGACCGACCAAGCGCCTGTAGTCAGATAAGACTGCTCTAAGCTGTCAGCCATGTAGAGGCGGAGAAGCTAAAGGTGTTTACGCCGATCTATGACTGCATTTACTTCACACTCTAAATTCTTGTTTACACTTACTTTGTATCTAATTTTTTACTAGTTTGTTTTCAGGTTTTCGGGTCATGAAGAGATAATTACTTTGGAACAACGATTTTTGAAGTTGTTCACCCGTTTTTCACAGTTTTAATTTTAATTTGTTTGGTCGAGATGAACTTTACACTTTCAATTTATCCACTCTAGATCATTTAATTTCTCACTTCTTCTGGTTTTTGGCATAAATGATGTTTAAAGTTTACGCTTTATCTACCTTTAATTTTATCAAATTTATTTTTGATTCAGGGTCTTTTCATCTAAGAAGCTACACATTTTACGGTCATTTTTCAATTGGACAGAGCACACGTTTACAGCGTTAAAGCGCGTTTAATTTCCGCTAGTTTCGAAACTTTACAACATTGCAGGCCAAAATATATGAACGTTTTTGCAGTAAAATTTTCAAAAAAGGGCAAAAAATTCGAGTTGTGCATAAACCGCGAATTGAATGAACAAAAATTGAATTTTACTTGCGATGTATTGAAGTTTTCCACGATTTCTCTAAAACTTATACGCCTAATGTCCTCAATCGCTTCGCCTGCAAATTCAATAGTCAGTTCATTTATCCGCTCCATAGACCGCAAAATATGGGTCATTAGTCCCGGGTAATTGCCATTCAACCGCATTCCTTTCAAAATCAGGTTACAGGGATCGAAGTAATGGTGCAGTCTTCAAGTTCCGGTAAAGTTCCTTTCAACAATTTTTGCTCTCCATTTTCCCACATATGCTCCACAAAATTTTCCCTTTTTGAATTTCAGTGATCTAGACC
The DNA here is from genome assembly GCA_036768485.1 of Mermis nigrescens. NCBI lineage: Eukaryota > Metazoa > Nematoda > Enoplea > Mermithida > Mermithidae > Mermis > Mermis nigrescens. The sequence continues at coordinate 640,275 of JAVLUZ010000401.1, read as the reverse complement.
CCCACGTGCATGCCTGGTAATGAGACTTTAGTGAAAATAGGCCGTTTGAATGGGATAGACTATGGTGCATGAACTCCTCCAGCAAACCAATTTTCTTAACACTTAATTTTTGCATCGCATGACCCGCCATATGTATAAAAACATTTGCTACACACTATGTCGAGCAAGTGAATAATCGAGCACAACAGTAATTAGGATGTTTTTTCGAACGGATCCATGCACTACATACACAGTTTTAAAAACTGACTGGTATAGTCTATTTCACGGAACCTTGTGCAGCTGAAATTCAAATTTGAACGATTTAGCGGACACCTACAAAAGTGGTTTCTAGGCAGCTGACCGTAGCACACTATTGCATAATAGATTGAATAGCGAAAAACTTTTGGCTAGACAGGACTCGAACCTGGGCTTCCTGGTCACCAGCCAAGTATGCTTCCAACTACACTATCTAGCCGTAATTCAAGAAACAAACTTGACGCCTGTGTTACAAGGAAGTTGAGGAGAAAGCTCCACCAGCACTAACCTCAACACAGTGCGGCAGCTTTTTCCATCCAAAACTTCACTGCACAATATCACGATTGCAGCTTCAATTAAGCCGCTTTTGTAACCAATTTGCACTGAAATAGGAATTCTAGTTCATGCACACAAGGTTTCCTCAAACAGATTATCGTAGTTAGCGCGTTAGCGCGTTACCTATAATATACTTGGGTACCCCCAACATATGCCCCCCCCTGCCAGCTATAACGGCACACATCTGAGAGGTGCGGCTTTTTTAGAAGGTAGATAATATAAAAACTTAGGACCCCCATTTTTTCTTGTTTACACTCAATTCCGAGCGCGTCGTGAGTGTGTAACGTTTACAACAAAAATTCAAATCATTTGCGGAGGGCCATTTTTTTAAACTGGTTTTCCCTAATTAGTAGGTTACGAATCTGGTCTTAAAATTTCTTTACATTCATTAGTTGTTGCACAAGAGTGTAAATTCGACGGTTTTTTACTGTTTTCATGTTCAAGATCATATCTAACTCAGTTTTACATTCTATGCAGTCTGATTGGTTTCAGAATGTAGACGGGAATAAAATCTAGGGAAGTCTTTTTTATTCTTTTTAAAAAGTAATATTTTAAAATTTAGAAGCGGTTTATTGTAAAGAGTCTCGGACAAAAAAATATTTTTTCACTGCCATATTCTCCAATTAGTAGACAAAACGTGGTAACTACCTATAAATGTGCCTCGTCTTAAGCGCTACACGTCAAAATTAATTTGTTTCTTCACAATCAATGTTGCGCTATTAGTGCAGGTGTAAGCTTTACACTGAAAAAAATTTTTTTCCTAGAGAGTCGTGGATGATGAATTTTTCAAAAAAATGTTCTCCGTAAGGTCAGAATAACGAATCTGACCTTTGAACTTTTCTACAGCCACTGTTTGTTGAGGTATGAAGAGTTGAACTTTGAATTCATAGGTAGCGCGTTAGCGTTACCTATAATATACTTGGGTACCGCCAACATATGTCCTTACCCCTCACAGCTATAACGGCACATATCTGAGAGGTGTGATTTTTTAAAAGGAAGGTTACGAATCTGGTCTTAAAAATTCTTTACACTCATTAGTTGTTGCACAGGAGTGTAAATTAGACAGTTTTTTATTGTTTTAATGTGCACGAGCATATCTAACTCAGTTTTACATTCTATGCAGTCTGATTGATTTCAAAAGGTAGACGGTTATAAAATTCAGGGCGTCTTTTTTATTTTTTTTCTAAAAAAATAGTATTTTTTAAATTTAGTGGCACTTTATTGTAAACTGTCTGGGACGAAAAAATTTTTTTACCTGCCTAATTCTCCACATAGAAGACAGAACGTTGTGTCTACCTTTAAAATGTGCCTCGTCCTAAGCGCTACATGTCAAAATTTATTTTGTTTCTTTACAATCAATATTGCGTTATTAGTGCAGGTGTAAACTTTACACTGAAGAATTTTTTCGGCCTAGAGCGTCGTAAATAATGAATTTTTGTATAAAATGTTCTCCGTATGGTCAGAATAACGAATCCTGACCTTTAAACTGTTCTACAGCCATATGAAGAGGTGAACTTTGAATTATATATCTATTTTCTAATGCCGATAGATAACTCCGTATTGCATATTGTTTGATCAGATTTTTCTTATTTCAGAGGTTTTTGACTCGTCTTTGTTAAATAATTTTTTTTATAGAAAATGCACTATTCTTAATTTCAGTAGAATGATGAATATTTTTTAATAATTGACCAAGTATTAAAATTCGCCGATTGGTCAAGTTGGTGCAGAGGCTGACGCATCCGTTCTCGCATGCGGGTTTAAAACAAGAATAATCGGTAAAAAAACTTCTGAGTACTGACTTTTTTCATTTTTTAATTCTTTCGGCAAAACCATGCACTTTCGACCTGTATATGTCTACCAACCACTCTTCTTACGAGATTTACGAAATTTATTCAGATAGAAATGTACTATGGATCAAGAGAGATCTTGTATTTACCAGCAAACTTTTTTACCATCAATACGCAATTAGTAACAGGGATTTAAACTTTAACTTCCAGTAAATGAGTAAAAAATAGATTTTGTCCGCGATTTCTCTGCCAACTTTTTCGATCATGAGTAAGGATAAATTGAATAGAATAGAAATAAAATAACTCTCAAAGGCTACAGGTCGAAGAAAGCCGCGTTCTAAAAACGTAATATTGAGTTGTTTATAAAGGTGTAAAGTTCGAAAATAGAGATGTAAAATGAGCGAAAAAAAGGTTTTTGTCGTATTTTGATTGATAAATCATATCAAATATTTGGCATACATAAGTTTTGCACATTTAAACGTACGACAATCAAAGGGCTACAAATTGGCCCGAAGCTGAATTTATTTGCACTCAATGGGGCGTTAGGTTCAGATTTTTAAAGTTTACAATGTGGTGGACAGTAGAAAATATGTGTTTGTCCATTTTTTGTTCGACACTTCCTCTGTTCAGAAGTCGGGCTAGGTCGAATAAGATAAAAATAAAGTACTTTCTAAGGATCACGCGTCACAGCGAATTGCGTTTGTTTACATCAACATTCAGCTTTTTTGGGAGGTGTAAATTTAAAAAAATGGGGGAGTTAAACGTGCTTTTGTCTTGTTTTTTCTGCCAAGTTCTGGGTTATGAGTCTGGACATAATCTCAAGTCTAAAAATTAAGCAGAAACCAAATGTGATGCGCCAGTTTGTTTGCACTCAGCAGTGGTGTAAAGTGGTTTACATCTGATATTTATTAGTCCTAGGTCAATTGTGGAGAATTAATCTTTTCATAAATGTTGATCGCAATATCACAGTAATATCAGAATTACGAATCCGACTGAAATTTTCTTCACACTCTGTGGTTGTGTAAAGTTTACACTGCATCTTAAATTTACTTCTAGAGCCTTGCTAAAGATTAATTTATTTCAAAATGTTCTGAGTAAAATCAGAATTGGGAATCTGACTGTTAGTTTTCTATACACCTAGTAGTTGTGTAAAGTTTGCACTATTCATTTGTTGTCAATATGGAGTTTATACTACAAATTTATTTTACTTCCAAATCTGAGCGTTAGTGTTCCTTACACTTGATATTTGCGTAAAGTTTATGCTGAAAGACTTTGATCGATCTGTTTCAATAATGTAAGGTTGTCTTGTTTAAAAAGGATAATGCTGAGGTAAAGAACAATATTGTTTTCCGCATTCTTGGACTGCTGTCATTATTGTGGTATGTTACTGTATGTGTTTACTGACTGATGTACTGAAATCATGCTAATTAAAAGTAGGGTACTAGCAAAGAAAAATGCTCCGATGGAACAAAAAAGATGAATATACTTGGAATTGTGGATTATTAAGGATGTAAAAGGAGGGGACTAGGAAAATTCTACCTAAAGTCACAAAATCTGCTAAGACTCACACTTTCTCTGAGCAACGCAAAAAATCGAAGTATATTCTGCGGCCAACAGATTAAAATAAATCTATAACCATAAAAATATTGAAAAAGCAGCACATTAGCTGTGTAGTAGCTATGGGAAATGATGTTGAGTAAACTAACAGTCTTTCTAAGCCAATTGAATGAAATAGCAAAGATCGATGCATCCAAGACAACTGAAGAAAATTTTGGTTTAAAACTGTAGAGAACGCGTTAGTTGACTTGAAACAGACTAAATGTAAGTACAGTAGCATTCCCGTAACGACTGTGTGCACTAATTAATCGGCCCCTGCTTTGCCTGCTATAATGTTCATAACAAAATAAAACAACTTTAAATATAATACCACTTAGTATTCTATCAATCAAGATACAAAGCTAGTCAGCGTTGGTACTTGCTAGCAATTTAAGAAAAAAGTAAACATTACAGATTTCGTTTATACACTCGTATCTGAAACTTTGAACATTGTTTAAAAAAGACTTTTGTTTGAAGCCGCAAAATATATTTCGATTTTAGCGGTGCTTAGAGAAACGTGTGATTTTTAGCAGATTTTGCGACTTTAGGTAGATTTTTCCTAGTCCCCTCCTTTTACGTCCTTGATAATCCACAATTCCAAGTATATTCATCTTTTATTGTTCCATCGCAGCATTTTTCTTTGCTAGTAGTTACCTATGAACATACTGTTTTACTTTATCTAAGTCTCTGATCAATCAAATGATATCAAAGATGTGCTTGGTCTTATTTTTTGAAATTAGCAAAAAAATGAACCAGTAGACTAAAACACACATTGGCGTTGGGTTTTACATTCTCACATAAGTTGAACAGGTATTATCCATGCATGTCTCCACCTTCGGAAAAACGAGTCCTCGAACACTGTTTTTGTGTAAAAGTAATCGTTCATAAAACATATTTGGTACGCTGATTACGAATATGATAGTCCTTTCTGACAAAAATGACTCTCATATTCATCTTTTCAAATTTTTTCGGTTTTTTAATTTTCTAAAATTTTTTCAATAGGATGACTATCATATTCATTTTTTTGAATTGTTTTTCTTTTTTTGACTCTTTTCTTTTTTTCGCGAAAGTAATCGCTTAAAGTCATACTTGGTACGCTGATGACGAATATGATAGCCATATTTGACAAAAATGACTTTCATATTCTTTTTTTCTTTTTTTATTTTAATTTTTCGAAATTTTTTCTAATATGAAAGAAATGAATTGAATGCACGTTATATGAGTGGAAATTGTGTAGCTATTTCGCGCAGTATGTCTCAAAACGGAGTCTGATGATGAAGCTTTTGCCACCAATATTCTGCTAGATACCCTGGCAGCAAATTGATCGATGTCCCACGTATTTTCCAGACAACCATATAGTTTCCACTTACATAATGTGCATTCGTTCCATGTCCTCTATATTTAGAATCTTCGAAAAAATTAAATTAAAAAAAAACAGAAAAAAGAATGAAAAAAGACAATAAAAAAAATTAAAAATTAAAAACAAGGGAAGTTTCATCTGTACGGGTTTTGTAGAATAAACATAGGTGTTCCAGATCAAGTTTAAGCTTAAATAAAAAAAAAATTAATCTGAAAAAATATGATAGTCATTTTTGCCAAAAATGACTATCATATTTATCATCAGCGTACTAAATATGACTATAAACGATTACTTCTGCAAAAAAAATTAAAAAAAAACAAAAAAGGAAGAAAAAAATTTTTAAAAATAAATATGATAGTCATTTTTGTCAAAAATGACTATCATATTCGTCATCAACGTACCAAACATGACTTATAAACAATTACTTTTGCACAAAAAAGTGTTCAAGGACACGTTTTTCCGAAGGTGGAGACATGCTCGGATAATATTAGTTAAACAATCCGTGCAGATTGCATTCGACCCCAGAATTCTATTTTTAATGAATGTTTTGGCAATTCCACCCAGCCAACACCCCCATAATTTTCTTGCTGTCCATGTATGAGGCCAACACTGATAGAATTAATAAAAAACAGTGATTAACACAGGAGTTATGGCAAGCAGTGAAATTTGGAAGATGACGCATAAATGTTCTTCGCTGCATTCACAACTGTTGATTTAGTTTTAACATTAATTATCAGATTCGTAATCTACAACTCATGGACAACATTTTCGGAAAAAGATTGGCCCTACGCGAATTGTTTGATACATAATACTCTGGGCAGAAAAGTGCTTATCAATGTAAACTTTACAATTTTGCTAATAACGCAATATTGGGTGTATAGAAACAAAATAAGCTTGGATCTGTAACGCTAAGGTCAGGGCATCTTTTAAGCATAATTAGCATGTTCCGCCTACTTAGCGGAGTAGTTGAAGAAATATCGTTTTTCGTCTCGAAGCCTTTACACTAAAACGATCACAGATCGAGAAATATTGCGTTTAAAAAGGAAAAAAATTGACGTTTCGAGATATTGTAACCCTCTACACTATAAAACTAATTGGACTGCGCAGAAACCAAAATTGAGTTAGATAAGCTTCAGGACACGCTAACAGTAAAAAACCCGCATACTTTACACTTTTGTGCAACAACCATTGAGTGTAAACAAATTTTAAGGTCACATTCGTAATCTACAACTTGGGGGCAATATTTCCAAAACTGAAATTGGCCCTCCGCAAATTATTTGATACCCAGAAATCAGGGCGGAAAAGTGCTTCTTGGTGTAAACTTTACATTTGTGCTAATAACGCAATATTGGGTGTATGGAAACAAAATAAACTAGGATCTGCAACGCTAAGGTCAGGGTACATCTTAAGCATAATTAGCATGTTATGCCTATTCAGCGGGGTAGCTGAAGAAATTTCGTTTTTCGTCCCAAAGCCTGTACACTAAAACGATCACAGATCGAGAAATAAAGCGTTAAAAAGAAAAAAATTTCACGTTTTGAGATATTGTAGCCCTCTACATTATAAAACCAATTGGACTGCACAGAAACCGAAATTGAGTTAGATAAACTTTAGGACACGCCAAGAGTAAAAAACCCGTATATTTTACACTTTTGTGCAACAAACAATGAGTGTAAAGAAATTTTAATGTCACATTCGTAATCTACAACTTAAAGGTAACATTTTCAAAACTGAAATTGGCCCTCCGCAGATTGTTTGATACCTAAAAATCTGAGCGGAAAAGTGCTTCTTGGTGTAAAATTTACACTTGTGCTAATAAGGCAATATTGGGTGTATAGAAACAAAATAGGATCTGTAACGCTAAGGTCAGGGCACATTTTAAGTATAGTTATCATGTTACGCCTACTTAGGGGCGTAGCTGAAGAAATTTCGTTTTTCGTCTCGACTCCTTCACACTAAAACGATCATAGATCGAGAAATATTGCGTTAAAAGAGAAAAAAATTGGTCTTTGAGATATTGTAACCCTCTACATTATAAAACCAATTGGACTGCACAGAAACCAAACTTGAGTTAGATAAGCTTTAGGACACGCCAGGAGCAAAAAGCCGTATATTTTACGCTTTTGTATATATGTCTTTCTTTGCTTATAAATTGTTGATGCCGGGTTACTGTAGCCTCAAAAGTGCTATATTTCGCTGTTTTTTTAAAAATGAGCGTTTTTTATGTCAACCTTTTTAATGTATGGATCAAATAAGCACATAAATAGAATAAGAATTTAACGCTGAATCCAAAAATGTCCTTACTTTTTTGATTTGATGTTTTTTTCGTGATCTACAGTAATCTACAGTATTAAAAATCGATACTTTTATAAACATTATTTTAAGGCACATCATCAGATCCGCCTTAAAAAGATCTATCGATTGATGCTGAAAACTTTGAGATATAATTAATCTACAGTAATAAAACGTTCCATTTTGATAGTGCATTCTTTGTCATTAGATATCTTGACGAGACTCCCGTCATTTTTTGGATACTTTATTTTCTAAAAGAGTGTTGTCTAAGCGGTTTAAGTCTCATGCTTTCAAATAGGATACTTCTTGAGAAATTAAATTTCTTACAGTATGAAAAATTGATACTTCTAATAAACCAATGTAGAAGTGTTATTTCGAAGCTGGATTATTTTTGGTAGCATTATTACATGCGCCTTAAAAAGATCTATCGATTGGTGCTAAAAATGTTTCTCTAGCATCAATCTACAGTAAGCTACATAAGCTACAGTAAGACACCATGGTTTTTGATGCAGGGATGTAACTCTTTTAGGTCCAGGTAAACCTCCCTCAAATTTTTTTTAATAAGTAGCTAAGACCCTTCTGAGTAATGTCCATGTAGTGGCACGGCTGAGATAAGTCTGTAACTCGAGCATTGTGGGTTTAAAGTTTTGTGTAAAAACTTAGTTTTTAAAGAAATTACCGTGGCGAAAAAATTTTTTGAAACTCTTTTTCAAAAGCTCATGCAGTAAGCTACTAAACAAAAAAACGTTTGTTAAAATTGGATCAATATTTAAGGAGCAGTGAATTTTTGAAGTTTTGCCATATTTGAAAGAAATTTTAAGAAAGTGCTCCCAGTTTGGGTTTGAACGTAGTTCTTGCGTTTTTCATAGGTAATATCGATGCCAGAGTAATATTTTTTGTTGCAAGCGCCCATGTGGGTCAAGGGCAAGTCTACAAAACCAATTTTGACAGAGGTATATGTATATTAACAGATATGAAACTTCACTGTATGTAATGTATACTAGCAAGCGCGTATAGGTGCGCAGAGAGCACCATGCAAGCAAAGCAAGCGTGTGCAGGTGCGCAAAGCGCACCATGCGAGCAGAGCAAGCGTGTATAGGTGCACACCATGCGAGCAAAGCGAGCGCATTTAGGTGCGCAAAGCGAATCATGTGAGCGAAGCGAGCGCATGTAGGTGCACAACGCGCACCATGCGAGCAAAGCAAGCGCGTGTAGGTGCGCAAGCGAAGCAAGCGCATGTAGGTGCGCAAAGCGCACCATACAGCAAAGCGAGCATGTATAAGTGCGCAAAGCGCACTATGCAAGCAAAGTGAGCGCGTGTAGGTGCGCAAAGCGCACCATGTGAGCAAAGTGAGCGTATGTAGGTGCTCACAGCGCACCATGCGTGCAAAGCAAGCGCGTGTAGGTGTGCAAAGTGCACCATGCGAGCATAGCAAGCGTGTATAGGTGCTCGAAGCGCACCAAGCAAGCAAAGCGAGCGCGTGTAGGTGCACAAAGTGCACCTTGCAAGCAAAGTGAGCGCATATAGGTGCGCAAAGCGCATCATGCAAGCAAAGCGAGTACGTGTTGGTGCTCAAAGTGCACCATGCAAGCGAAGCAAGCGCGTATAGGTGTGCAAAGCGCACCAAGGGAGCATAGCGAGCGTGTATAGGTGCGCAAAGCGCACCATGCAAGCAAAGCAAGCGCATGTAGGTGCGCAAAGCGCATCATGCAAGCAAAGCAAGTGTGTGTAGGTGCTCAAAGCGCACCATGCAAGCAAAGCGAGCGCGTGTAGGTGCGCAAAGCACACCATGCGAGCATAGCGAGCGCGTATAGGTGTGCAAAGCGCAACATGCGAGCAAAGTGAGTACGTGTTGGTGCTCAAAGCGCACCATGCGAGCAAAGCGAGCGTGTATAGGTGTGCAAAGCGCACCATGCGAGCATAGCAAGCGTGTATAGGTGCGCGAAGCGCACCATGCAAGCGAAGCAAGCGCATGTAGGTGCGCAAAGCGCACCATGCAAGCAAAATGAGCTCATGTAGGTGCGTGAAGCGCACCATGCAAGCATAATGAGTGCTTATAGGTGGGAAAAGCGCACCATGCAAGCATAGCGAGCATGTATAGGTGCACAAAGCGCACCATGCAAGCGAAGCAAGCGCATGTAGGTGCGCAAAGCGCACCATGCAAGCAAAGTGAGCTCGTGTAGGTGCGTGAAGCGCACCATGCAAGCATAACGAGTGTGTATAGGTGGGAAAAGCGCACCATGCGAGCAAAGCGAGCGCGTGTAGGTGCGCAAAGCGCACCATGCGAGCAAAGCGACGCGTGTAGGTGCGCAAAGCGCACCATGTGAGCAAAGCAAGCGTGTGTAGGTGTTCAAAGCGCACCATGCGAGCAAAGCGAGCGCGTGTAGGTGCGCAAAGCGCACCATGTGAGCAAAGCGAGCGCGTGTAGGTGAGCAAAGCGCACCTTGCAAGCAAAGCGAGCACATATAGGTGCGCGATGCGCACCATGCGAGCAAAGGGAGCATGCATAATTAGAGTAATTACCCCATTGAGCAAGGTAGCTGGAATCAGTACGAAGCGTGGCGCAGCCGCGCTTTCTCATCTCCCGCAAAGCATGCTGATTCTTAACAACATGTTTTAGCGCATTTTAACACATTTTTCTTATTTTCTTCATAACTTTCTGAATTTTTATCGAATTTTGACAAATTTTTTTTGTTCGGTAGAGAATTTAACGGTCTTCATTGTTAGCGGAACGGACAAAATAACAGTGAGCGCAGCAAACTTTTATCTCGGAAGTTACAGTATGACAGTAGTCTTGGCGGCTATTTTCGAAAATTCATCGAATCAGCAAATATTTAGGGTACCATTTGAAAGAACATTTTTAGGGCTTTCCAAAATACGCTTAAACAATAAAAAACATGAAAGATAGCATACGTAAAATGCATACTTAAGGAGGCAGCTATATTGGAAAAAATAAATTGAAATTGCAGGACGGACTATTATGGAACAAAAAAACCATTAAGTTAAGAGCACAATATATTTAGCTATTTTGTAATTTTTTAAAATAGAGAATAAAACCTCTATGCTGTATGCACCATGCGAAATAATGGCTTTTTTTAGCATTGCACACCGTAGCCACAACCTAGTACAATTTTTTGACAAAATATATTTATTTATAAATTATATATTCAAAACACTTTATTTCATTGAAATCTGTGTAGTGGTTATTGAGTTAATGTTAAAAAATAGTCATTTCGGTGAAAGCAATCTTTAAAACGGGCAGGAGTTGTATTTGCTAATGCTTGCAGTTATACTGTAGGTACATAATATTAAACCCTTCTGGAGTACTTCCAATTTGAGTAGTTTTCAAAAATTTTTGTCAGCTGACTACTTAGGGATCTTGTATTAATTGCTACTTCAGAAAGGAACTACACTGGCGCCAGTGTGCACTTCAGAAAAACGGTCACTGCGGTTTAGTGATATTTTGTTTACCATTTAGTAAAAAAATCGCTGAACAGGAGTGACCATTTTTCTGAAGTTCAAAAAAAGGTCACGGAACTGCAGTGACCGTTTTTCTGAATTTCAAAAAAAGTTCACGGAACTGCAGTGACCATTTGCAGTGACTATTTTTCTGAAGCTCAAAAACAGGTCACGGAACTGCAGTGACCGTTTTTCTGAATTTCAAAAAAAGATCACGGAACTGCAGTGACCATTTTTCTGAACTTCAAAAAAAGGCCAAAGAACAGCAGTGACCATTTTCCTGAATTTCAGAAACCAGGTCACGGAACTGAATTGACTGTTTTCCTGAATTTATGAAAAGAGAATGGGAATTGCCATGCTTTTTCGCAAGCACGTAGCTGGCCCTCCTATTTTGGGGGGGAGACCAACACCAATTTTGGGGGGTCTAAGCCAAAAATAGCACAAAATAATGTGAAAAGGTCCAATTTTTCCAGTTTTTTTTTCAATTTTGGGGGGGGGGTCCGGACCACCCAGTCCCCCACAGCTACGTGCCTGCTTTTCCGAACTAGAAATACCATAGAAGTGCACGAATTTTTATGAAATTCAATATCCTTTTAGAAAGTTGGAAAGGAGCATGCTGTAAGCTGAATCAACTGTTTGCATTCCTGGATAGGAAGCACAGCTTCTTGAGTAGCAATTTTTAACAAATTCTTGGCATTGCCTCTTTTAAAATCGAATAAATGCATTTCAGTGATTGAGGCGGTGCTGCCATGCTGGTGAAGGTCGAATTGATCGTAATGGTACCTATTTGAAAAATACACAAACTATCTTGGCGCTGGATGAACAAATCGTCGAAGGGTAGCAATTATGCTAATGTAGAAAGGTCAGCTGATCGCTTTGTTCGTGTTGATGTCCACATGCTGTTTTTGTCTTTTGCTTTCATATGTGCTTTGTTCTGGTTTTCCTATGATTGAAGGTATCTATCCCATTTGATGAGAAAAATAGAGATGTATTTTTGATGAAAAAAGGGACCATGAGTAGGTATGTACCTTTGTATCTTTAGAGTGGATTGTGCTTGTGTATGGCTAGTGCTCCTGGATCAATCGTAAAAATTTTAAGAATATTTTGAGAGGGCGTTATTTGAGAATGAGAATGAATACTGTTGGAATAGTCCTACTTCAAAACAACTTTAATTTCTTGTACAGTAAAGCCGAGACAATCACACATACAGCGTGGGGGTTGCCTGCCACCCTCAGAAGTTGAAAAACCCCCCAGAATGCTATTTTCAGTATTATTTTTGGCCATTTACACTGTCATGACCATACGTGGGCAGCAAGAAAATTCTGGGGGAGTGCAAGATTTTTTTGAAGGTCGAAAAATGGCCTTAAAAATGGTGGTATGGCGATAAAAACACCATTTTTCGACGTTTCTCATCAAGCACTATCCATTGGCATCAAAAAATTGCGAAAAAATTTTCAAAAATTGAATTCCGGAGGGGGTATTTTGATTTCTGGGGGGGGGTATTTTGGTTTCTGGGGGGTGCATACCTCCCAAACCCCCCACGGCCAGGTGTGGTCCTGACTCCCCCTCCCACAGAGGTAAATACTTATATGTGTCGGGGAACAGTGCTTGAAGCATAGTCTGTCAGCTTTTTGTCAGAGGTGGTGGTTTTTAGGATTTACGATTCGATTTGTATGTAATGCTTTAAGTTTTGAACTTTGATATTAGCATCAAAATTTGCGATATTATTTGCGTCATAGTTTTGAAGCTTGCGCTCAATGCAAAAAAGTTATCTAAGAATCTCATCTCCGAATTTTATTGGTCATGCGAATATCATAAAAACTTATTCCAATACCCCGCACTCATATGACTTGGAAATGTTTAATGTAGAATATAAAATGCCGCATTGTAGCCGTGCCGAGCGAACTTGGGTTGGATCTCCCAAATTCTGGGGAACGGCTTAATTTATTATTGCTGTCGTATGTGCCGTGGCGATCGCTGTTGTATTATATCTTAAGTATCGCTCACCTTGTTGTTACATAATATCTTAAGCATAATAAAGTATGTATCACTCACCTTATATATACACATTACTAAATAAAAGGCACGCGTTACAATAGTGGCGATCGCGCCTTAGCTATTTATTTGTTCATACGTTCGTGTGATTCACTCACTTTTTTACTCTAATTACGGATTCATCGTTGAGCGGAGTTTTTCAACGCATTGAAAAAGGAAGTAAAGATCCGAAAAAGACTAAGTGAAGGAAAATCGTTAAGAAATCGGACGTTAAGTGTTAACTTATAACAAGAAACAGTCTCACTTTTTAAAAATTTGCCTTTCTGTGATAAACAAAGTGTACCTAAAATTGCTCAAAAGCCTGTGAAAATGGATGCACAAGTCTTTAATCTTTTACAACAAACAGTACAGCATATTCAAGAAATGTATGATAGCAGGCCAGTTTCAGTAGTAGCTGCTCCACCTCTCACTGTTTTTACTGGGGACGGAGAAACGGACTGGACGGATTGGGAAAAACAATTCTCTAATATGTCAATTTTAGCTGGTGCTTCTCAATTAAATCGAAAAGTGGCTTTATTATGAACATATTTAAAAGGCGCTGCGCAAACCTTTTTCGCTGAGCTTAGTGCACAAATCCCTGCTCTCACAACCTGGCAAGAATGGGTAAATGCTTTTCGTGATCAATTCCCCGACAACCAACACATAGATATCAAACAGGATCAGCTTCTCTCACGTTTTCAAGGCCCCGGAGAATCAGTACAACGCTACGCAACAGATATACAGACGTTTATCTAGAAAAGCCCAACCAGGCTGGACGGGACATGATGAAAATGATTTTGTAAAAAGTCACTTTATCTCAAAATTATTACCTAATCTTTGTCTTTGGGTTAGAAATGCGTCACCAAAAACTTTTGAAGAGGCTGTTTCAGAAGCACACAAACAAGAAATAAATCAGGCGTATGAGCAAGGAGTCTCACCCATCAGCACAATTTTATCTCAGGCTCCCACTACTAACTCAAGTCATGTAAATTTTGTTAAAGACGGAGGCAAACAAAATGACTACTCTCTCAGGCGTAATTTTAATTTAAATCCACGTGACAATAAGTATAGCAACACGGGTATGCGTGATTTAAATAAAGAAAGTAATAATCGCAATATTCACAATGACCGTAATCTCTCTTTTAATGTGGATAAAAATGTAAATTGTTATTTTTGCGGAAAATTAGGCCATAGACAGATAAATTGTCGAATAAAAAATAATATTTTGGCACGTAATTCAAATGACTTTTCAAATGGAAATAATTATAATAATGATAGCGATAGGGTCGCAAGAGCACAGCCATTTTCGGGTCGGGGGTTCATTAATAAAGGACCCCAGGGTCGAGGCACATTTCCTAAACGAGTTGTCTGGTCGGATAGGAGTGTTACGAGCAATATAACTAATGCGCATGCGGAGGATGACAGACAGGGTTCGAGCTCCCAGAATGACTCGTGCCCACCTGAACAAGAAAAGATTTTATTCGATCCATTTTCTATCGAAGATCCGTTTCTTGCTCAGGCATTCTCATACAATGAGGTTGGTTTTCCCTCCAAGAGGACGTTCTGCATAATGTCCGGCCTACATAACGAAGTAAATTTTAATGGGGTTCCCGGGTATCTTTCTGATATTCCGAAAGGCGAAGATCATGAAGGTAGTGCTAGATCATATTTCAAAAATTTTATGTTAAATTTAAAAACACCTCCCTCGGTGATTGGGTGTCAAAATTCCATGCCAGAGGGGGATGCCATGATTTATCGCAGTCCGTTAGTAGGTTTTAAAGGCTACTCGGGATCGCACTACAACTCTCATATGTTTGGGTCGTATGATTATTGTATTTGGGATATTATTGATTTTTATGCTCTCACTGTGTAATTATGTGTCCTCTGACTTTCACGATTCACACCATGAAGACTTATTTTGTTTGTGATCAATTTTGGGGTGGTCACGCAGTTTCGGTGCCAAAAGAAATTAAGTGCATTATGCCCAAAAACTCACAAAAAAATGTTAAGAAAATAAATATTGCTATATGGACTCCAAATATTAAGCCCACTCAAATAATTGCTTTCAAATGTTTCATGAAAATGCACACTATTTGTGCAAATTATGGATTTTTCTTTTCAAAAGGCATTGTTGCTGATAAAAGCGTTACTAAAAGTGTAACTATTGAGAAATGCAAGACTGTCTGGGCTCGCAAATCATACTCACATCAAATTTTGTATAAAATTTCAGATAGAATTTGGTCTACGAACAACACATTAAACCTAAAATTTAAATATTGTTGTTATGATTTTTGCGAAACTATCGAAAATTTTGTAATCGAAGTAGGGTCCGTTGTATCATATGATGGAAAGTCTGTTTTGAGTAATTTAGGTGATACAGGAGGATGTTTCTTACACAGAGGCCAGTGTGTAAACTCACTCTTTGTTATGTTTTGGCTTGTTTCTTCCAATCTCACACACCCATGTCATTATATTAAATCTGGTTCATATAATGCAAAATATTTAGATAATTATATTATCGTTGAAGCAATCCAAGGTGCGTTCACTCTCAAAAACAGGAAAATCATTTGCAATATTTCAAATATTTTTGAAACCTCTCAAGGAATTTTCGTTCAGCTTGAGGACGATAATGTTTTCAACTCCACGCATTCTCTCACACTTTTTAATTCATCTCACAGAAGCGAAAATCTAGAAATTGATCCATACAATGCCAAATTGCAATTCCTTTGGTCTGAAATACAGGATTTTGAAATGCAACATTTTCATGACATTTGGATTGAATTATGTAGAGCTGCTGACAGATATCTTCAGCTTGTCTGGCAAATACTTCGTTTTGATCCCACTTTAGGAGCTCGAGCTCTGTTAAAAAGAAATAATATTTCGGCGATATTTTTAGGAGAAGCACTACTTACTTGGGACTGTCAAAAAGTAATTCCTGATTTTATTTTTTGGAATTACACCGTGAATAATACTTGTTATTCTTTTGTACCTGTGAAAATAGGTGAAAAAATTAGATTTATCGTTCCAGGGTCAAATGATCTCACTCACCGTTCTCCAATTGTTAATTGTGCTGAAAAACACAATGCTATTTATCAGTTAGATAATGTTTGGTTTAGTGTTGATGGCAAATCACATGTAAGTCAAATACCTTTAGAAATAGCTTCGCATCATAAATGGAAGCCATATGTTTTTGAAGCACCCCCACTCATAAAAATACCTAAAGAAATTAATACTCACATATTTTCTTCTTTATTTCAATATATGGAAATGAATGAACGATTAGACGCTCAAATGCAGCGCGTAATAGATTACTCAGCTAGTATGTCACTTGATTCAAGTGTTATTTATAATTTTATGAAAGGCACTGGCGAAGCTGTAAGTGAAATTATTGAAAGTGAAGAAAAAGCGGTAGGATATTTTTTATTAAATGGTACCTCTTACTTAAGTACAGGTCTTAATCACCTCCTCTCCGCTCCTTTACAATTAATTATAAATATTATAGTAACGATTATTGTTATCATTTGCGTTGTGTATGTTGTCTATTTGCTCTACAAATTTAATATTTTCAGCAAAATTAATTATTTTTGCGCGAGTCGAATTACGCAGCGCAACCAAAACTCACCCACACAAACGATGGAAGCAAATCGCGAAAGTGAAGTGCAAAGAGAAATTAAGACTGCCAGTCCGAAACGAGTTGCTAGTCCTAATGCATCCAGCGATAGTGGAGAAACCGGTAATCTCACTCAAATACTATCCCAAGCACTCTCACCATTTATGAATAAAGAAATGCAAGAATATAGAATATCTTCAATGATAAGGAGTGACTCTGAAAATCTTCCAAATAAATATAATAAAAATGAGCGTTATCCAAAAATTTTGGTTCAACTCACTAACCCTCAAAACTTATTGACTAGTGAAGTAATTGAAGCTATGTTAGATACAGGATCAGAAATAACGCTAATAAAAGACGGGTTGCGTCAAAAATTAAGACTCTCACTTTATTCTTCGGAAATTAAAATAATAAAGCAAGCTTGTGGTGTTGTATCAAATGTGCTAGGTAGTACATGGATAAACTTACATTTAATTAATAATAAATATTTGGCTAATGATGAAATGATTCGAGCATATGTTGTTCCTGAATGCCCCGTAGATTTTTTAATAGGTAATGATTATTTGTGGCGTTACCCTAATTTATTTTTTATTGGAATCGTAGTATTGTTAAATTTGGTCCACATGAGTTACCCACTCTGAATACTAGGCAACACTCAGATGGAAGTAAAGGAATCACACGACTCTCAGAAACATTAATTATACCTCCCAGAACTTCTTTAATTGCTACAGTTGCGTTAGAATATCCTTATTCTGATTTGAAATGTGTCATTTTTGAGCCTTTTTGCGAAATTTTAAATAAAAAAATATACATATCGGTTGTTCAGTCGATGCACCCTCTAATAATGAAGTGAAAATTAGTGTTTTGAACCCTAATCAAGACCCTGTTAAAATTTTTAAAGGAAGTCGTTTAGGTCGAGTAAGCTTTTGTAATGATGGAAGAATGGTATCGCTCTCTAATTTAAATTTTAAAGATGAAACTCTCACTCAACCATCTTTGAAATTTAGTGAAATTCCTGGTAAACCAGTATTAACAGAATCTGAAAACGCTGATTTATTAAAACTTCTATCTCACTATGCAGAACTTTTTGTAAGAGACGATAAGGATTTAGGACATACTCAACTTACTGAACATAAGATAAATACCGATAATGCCTCTCCTATAAAACAACAAGCCTATAGAGTACCACATAAGCAGAGAGAAGTTATTGAAAATGAAATAAAACATATGTTAGATAAATCTGTGATAAGACCCTCTCAAAGTCCGTGGGCTAGTCCTATCGTGTTAGTGCCTAAAAAGTCAGGAGGTTTCAGATTTTGTGTTGATTATAGAAAACTCAATAAAGTTACAAAAAAGGACTCCTATCCTCTCCCAAGAATTGATGATATTATTGAAACACTCAACAAAAGTGCATATTTCACAAGTCTAGACCAAGCTTGGGGTTATTGGCAAATACCTGTCGCTGAAAAAGACAAAGAAAAAACCGCTTTTATAACATATAAAGGTCTTTATGAATTTAATGTTCTCCCTTTTGGTCTCTGTAACGCTCCCGCAACTTTTCAAAGGTTAATGGACCTTATTCTCTCTGGACTTCAATGGGACATATGTCTTGTATATTTAGATGATATTTTGATTTTCGGACGTACTTTCGCAGAACATCAATATCGACTCTCAATAATTTTAGAAAAGCTTCAACAAGCAGGTTTAAAATTGCGTTTAGAAAAATGCAAATTTGCGCAGTCAAGTATTTCTTATTTAGGATTTACGGTGAATAGAAATGGCGTCACTCCCGATTTTAATAAAGTCAAAGCCGTTTCTGAATTTCTCACACCCATTTCGATCGATAAAGTTAAAAGTTTTCTTGGATTAGCTGGCTATTATCGTCGATTTATACGCAATTTTTCTATCATTGCTACGCCCTTACATAATTTATTAAAAAAGGATAAAAAATTTGTTTGGAGTGATGAATGTCAAAATGCTTTTGATTCGTTAAAACACTCACTCATCACTGCTCCTGTTCTTATATACCCAGATTTCACAAAACCCTTTATTGTTCAAACAGACACATCCGGAAAAGGCATAGGTGCTATTTTGGCTCCAGGAAATAAATGGAAAAGAACACCCCATAGCTTTTGCTAGTAGAAGTTTAAAATCGTCGGAAATTAATTATCCAGTGTTTGAGCAAGAAGCATTATCTTGTGTTTGGGCCGTAAAACAGTTTAGGTCTTATATTTTTCAACGGAAAATAATAATCGTAACGGATCACTCTGCTTTGCAGTATATTCTAAAAAAACCCAACCCCTCACCACGTATAGCAAGATGGGGCTTAGCCTTACAAGAGTATGATTTTGAAATTAAATATAAGCCAGGAAAGCTACACACTAATGCTGACGCTTTGTCAAGAAATGCTAATATAGTCGTAACTCCTTCTCACTCAATTTTAAGCTTATCTGATAAGCAAAATCAGGATGATTTTTGTGGAAAAATGATAAAATATCTTAATACGAATGAGTTACTGCAGGCAGAAAATGAAGCAAGGCGTTTTACCTTACTTAGCTCTCAATATATTGTGGAGGATAATCTGTTATATTTCGTAGGTTCGCCTTATAGTAAACACACTGAAAAACTGCTTAGTTGTGCCTAATAATTTAAAAGATGAAATTTTATTCGCTTTCCACGACCACTCTCTCTCCGGCCATTTTGATTTTAAGCGTACGTACAAGAAAATTAAGGAAAGATTCTTTTGGCTGAAAATGTATAATGACATCAAAGATTATTGTGAAAAATGCTTAAGGTGTTTGACTAGAAAATCACCAAATAAACTCACTAAAGCAGAATTGTGTCCAATTCATGTCAATGGACCTTCTGATCGTGTTGCTACTGATATTTTAGGTCCTTTACCCCTCACTGAAAATGGTAATAGATTTATAATCATTTTTACTGATTATTTAACAAAATTTGTTATGGGAGCTGCTATTTCTATTACAACTGCTAAAACCGTTGCTCACACTTTATTACATGAAGTTGTTCTCAGGCATGATGCTCCCAGTTTTTTATTATCTGATCGTGGGTCTAATTATATGTCTGAGTTAATTAAGGAAATTTGTAGCTTATGTGATATTCGCACAATCAACACAACCGCTTATCACCCTCAAACGGACGGCTTAGTAGAGAGATTCAATAAAACATTGACTAATATTTTATCGATGTATGTGAATAAAAGTCAATCGGACTGGGATGCTTTCTTGCCTTTTGCTATTTTTGCATACAATACCTCTGTTCAAGAATCGACTAAGGTTTCACCTTTTTTCTTGCTTTATGGAAGAAAACCTAAGTTGCCAGTCAAAGTTGCACTCTTTAAGCCTGAACATCTCTCCCCATATAAAATTGATCTCGGTGATTACGCGACTGAAGTAGCAAAAATTTTGAATGACTCTCAAAATATAGCACGTGAAAATATAAAAATTTCTCAGCAAACACAAAAGCATCAGTTCGATAAAAAAGTTAAAAATATCTCACTTCCGATAGGTTGTTGGGTTTATAAATTTTCGCCGGCTGTTAAATTAGGGCAGACAAGCAAATTTTTACATCCTTGGATCGGGCCTTATGAAATTATGCAAATTAAATATCCTATTGTTTTGTTACGGGAACCCACAAAAGATGCTTTAGAATGGGTTCACGTTAACCGATTAAAGCTCTCACCAAATAAAAATTGTTAAAATATTGACAATCTCACTCAAAAGAATCAAAAAGAAGAAATAAAAATTGTAAAGAAACTAGCGGATCGTCAACCACCCAGTCACCCTTATTATTTACGTAGTAGCAAATAATTAATTTTTTTTCTCACCTAAAAAAAATATAATGTAACTATTTTGTGGATTCCAGCAGTAGTTATATGTGGGACCCTAGGTGTAACGCTATAACATAGGCAATAGTTAAGCATAGGCAATTCTAAAGAATAGACAATGTTATAACATAGGCTAATGCTATAACATATACAATGGTTAAGGATAGGCGAGGGGTGGAGCCTTGCTCCTGGGATAAGGGTCAGAGAGCAATGGTTAAGGATAGACAATGGTTTAAGATAGGCAATGGTTAAGCATAGACTGACGCTATAACACATGAGGACATAGTTGAGGAGTGGAAGGGGTAAAATAGGATTAAACCTGAACTAAGTGTAAACTAATTGCGAGTGATATACAATGGTTAAGCATAGACTAAAACTGTAACACATGAGGACATAGTTGAGGACTGGACAGGGTAAATTAGGCCTAAGCAAGCTAAGCTAAGCCTGTGGGTAAACCAAGACTGAGCTGAACAAAGTGTAAATTAATTGTGAGTGTTGTCTGACATACACACCCATACTAGCGCACCTGTGCCATGTTGGAAGGGTAGGGGGAGCCCCCAATACGTCAAGCATATTCCCCCGTGTGTATCCACTGCCACTCAGTCTAAAAATTACCTCAAATGTGCCAAAGTAAGACAAAACTAGGCCCAAGGACTGGATGTGAGTGTAAACTAAGCTTAGGTAAGCATTATGAGAAATTTATCAAGCAGTGTATGGCTTCCTGCCCCATTATGTTAACCTGGCAAATTATGCAATTAAGTCTAAATATAAAATAAGTTTGTAAACTAAGCCTAGCTGAGCTAGGGATTAAAGTGGGTCTAAGCACAAAAGGAGTGTGTATATATAGGTTTGACTTCCCGGTCCTTCGAATTCTTGGTCCTTTGTCACTTCCTGGTCCTTTGTCACTTCCAGGTCCTTCAAATTCCCGGTCCTTCAAATTCCCGGTCCTTGCTTAAACGCGTTCTATTAGTGTTGTGTTATGTGTGTTGTGTATATCCACCACCAAAATTAGATGGGATGCAACAATGCATTTGAACATTTACACCCAGTTAGGCGTTTGGGTGATTAGGTCGTAGCGACCATTGGAAGCATACAGACTGACAACTTTCTGTGCAGCAGGCCCTTCATAAAACAACATTTTGCCTGAGTGAACCTTTATTTGGTAATTGGGCGTTTTTTTATGCGTTATATGGACAAGTATATGTCTGTCAATGGTTCTTTCAATTAAATACTTATAGTAATTTCTCGCCTAATTGTTAGAATGGTGAGACAGATGATATAAAGCATGCAGATCTTGTTACACTGCTCCGGATTTGCAAATGCACTAATATGTGGTAATAATTTGGCTAACTCAGCCCCATTTTTGGGGGTGCTTGATAAAAATTCATATGTAGCTTCAGGTCGTGTTTGTATGCTTGAAATGCAATTTAATGATAGTTTTTCCAAACTCGAAGAGGCTGGCATATCTTAATCGGTTTTAACGTTAATTTCAATAGTTTTAAATGATTTTTTGAGCACGGGTATATGGTGTGGACTAATATAGGCGTGATTTATTATATCCATATAGGTTCCTTCGATATTTATCAACTGCAGAAGCGGGGCAAAAACATTACCAACGATTTGAGGTTCGACTATATCACAATATACATAAAAATTGTGCATTCCGCCTAGCATATCGGGAGAATGGTGGGCAGCTATTGTCAATTCTTGGGCTACCTTATAATTTATGCTAGAGAGTTGGTCTTCTAGAAATTCCAGCATGTACATTAAATGTTTGGTTAATTTTAGGCTCTGAATACGTTCAGTGTTGAGTTTTAGATGACAGCATTTTTTACTATCATCATATTGTAAGCTTATATGTTCAGTACAGTCAAATTTTTCATTTGTGCTGACCATGTTTATTCCCTCAGTAATTGTTTTGACAAGATCGTGTATATTCAAGTATCTGGCGCGAGGAATAAGCATTTTTATTCAGATATTATTTTTAAAATCATAATATTGAATCATGTTCTGATCTTTGGATATATTATTCCAAGTGCTTGCATAGATTATTTCGGCTAGCCCTACTTCCCAATCACCATTGAGCATTATGTGTCTAGGCAGCTTTGTAATGAAGGTAGAGGCGGTATTTGATTCTTGAAAATCGCTCGGAAGCGTCATGTAGAACTGTTTAGGATCCATGTTTGTTTTTTTCACAATTTCTCCAAGTAGTTATAGATTTTGGGCGTGTGCATAGACTTAACGACTCTTTTGAACAAAATCTCTTTTGCTCGAAAATGCAGGAAATAGATGCACATATGGCCGCATGATGTAGAGAAAAGACCCTGAACCCTCATATTATTGTACATGTACGATGTTGCATTTTTCTCAATATATTCTTTGAGCTCAACAAGGGGTTTTTGACCATAACTATCAAAAGAATCACAATGCGATCTACAATTGAAGTACATGGCCACCCAGTGTGACCCTGGTTCATTGCTGAAATCCAAATTGGCTATTACTGCAGCGGGGTAGCGGGGTATAGGCGGAAGGCGATCAATAGGGAAGACGCCCAGCAAAATTTTCTTAACAGCAGGATCTGTTTCTAAATTGTGTAGTACTTCAAGTGTGTTCATTGCTAAGCATTAAAATCGTGGAAAGTGTTGCGGTTTTTATCAATCATTATTAAATTATCAAATTCGGCGTATATAATAATTTCTACTCCAGAATCGGGCAAAGCGTCTGCAAACTTGACATTTATACTTGTTGTTCCTTCGCGCACTAGATCCCAATGCCCACTATCATCCGCATCAGGCGTCAGGTCGAACACAAAGAAACGATGACTCGTTTTAAATTCTTCTCTGCTGATGAAATTACCTTTATTATCATGCCCAATATCAAGCGTGTTGTACATCTGATTAAATGCCTGTATAAACTTATTTTGCTTGAATGACACATTTAGTGAATGAGTTTGTCCTCCACACGTTACTTTCACATTGTAAATGCTAAATGGGTTGAAATTAAATGGCAATTTTGACAAAGTGCCTCAAAATGCTTTTCCCTCAACACAAACAAGTACTAAACGTCTCGGCAGCTGGCCTGTAAACAATGCAAAATTGGGTGTTTCCCTGGAAGGATTTGAAATGTGGATATTTGTCATGACAACTCTTCTTATAGGGTATTTGGCAGTATATGCCATCATTGTTTGCTCAAGCGCTAAACTCACTCTCTCTAACACCTCAACTTTGCGAACAAACAATTTCATTACAAAAACATTGAGTTCTAGTGGAATATCTTCAAAACACTGTATGACAAAATTATTACTGTTTCTGTGTAATTCTAGGCGAAAATCTGTGAATTTCAGCAAATACCTATCTTGAGAGAACAAGTCAATGTGTAGAGGCGCAGATACTTCTACAACACTTGAGTCTTTAAAGAGCGCCACTCGTTCTTTGAACCCTTTATTATCGTCAACATTCACATTAGCCCCACATTCATGAAAATACAGCGCAGACTGAAGATGAAGCAATTTTGCATCAAAACCATAATTCAATTCAGTTTCAAAATATGCCCTATATGCATATAAATTGGAGCTGTCGAACACTAATCGGCCGCCTAGAAAATACTTGACTTGCTTGAAAAACGTTTTGCCTATAAGGTTGATTGGCGCATAATTGGGTAATGCCACGCCTGCTGCAGGTGTTGGTTTTTTAATTTTTAGCGCCATGTATATATAACTTCTGCTCATTTGCAAATAGTGTGGATCGGGTGGGATTCTGAATTCGTAGGGGCCTTCATTTCTTATTGGGTGCATAGGCTGCACTTCATCCCAACATCCTCTTTTAACAGAAACTTGGGTAGGAGGGACAGTGAAAAGATCGAGTTCAGATTTCGTACTTGGAATGGATTTTATGTCTATTAGAGCCATTTTTTCGAATTAGGTTTGTAAATACGTCATCATCATTCATATTTATAGACTTTTGGCGCACGCCTAGCCCCTCACCAGACATGGTCTTGGATGCCTCATCTGAGAATTGCGCCGCCTCATGCTTGGAATGTTCTTTGGCAGACTGAAATAAGGGTTTTCCCTGTGCCACATCTGATGCAATATTAGCACCAGCCACTAATGTGTGTTTCCCTGCGCTTTTGCCAATAGACCCCAATACAGGCACAGCCATTCTAAATAGTGATTTGAAGAAACTCCCTAATCCACCACCTTGTTGGTATGGTACGCCTCTATAGCCTTCTAGGCCATACCCTGTTTGTGAGGCTTGTTCTGCGTAATATTGTAGCCAAAGGCCACTGTTTTCAGGATTGAATTGTACATGCATGTTTTTTGATTGTATTATTCTTTGCTTGAACATTTCTACTATTTATAGATTTTCTTCATCCCAGGAAAAGTCGCCTTCAGATGCCACTGCACTCCTCCGTTTCTTGTTAGCTATACTCTCAAGTGGGGCGTTTGAATGTTGAAGGGCCCTAGCCAACTCTTTTGCACCAATTGCAGTGGGTATGGTTTTACAATCAGAAGTGAAGTTGTGAACCCAATCAACAATATTTGATCCATATATTTTCTGACCATCAATCACAACCTCACCCGTTGGTTCAAGGTCTATACTAGGAGCGTCATTAATATGCTGTAATAGTAGTTTTGCATTTGACTGTAAGGTTTTTGGAATACCAGCTATAATGTCTTTGCTTCCAAATGATTTGTGTGGACCTAGAATAGTTAGCTCATACGGTTTCTTACTCTGTTCCTGCAATCAGCCAAACTTGCTCAAATTTGGTTATACTTCATCATTTTCAAGCCTGAGGATGAATGCTTGTTGCTTAAAATCCTGTACATCTCCCGATCCACGGCGTTTATTACCTGATCTAGTGGTTTACTTTGTTCAGCAGTATCTGCTGGCACTAGAATTAGTTTTTCTGTGTGCTTCATTTCTTGCCTATAATTGCTTCTGCTAGTAAACTACCTACAACTGATAGAATAGGTGTCAATAAAAGAGGTAAAAAACCACCGTTCTGAATAATTAAATCTTTTTTGAGTTTAGTACTTGCACTCTTATCCTTTGCCAAATACCTTATATGTGATTTATATTGCTACAGTCTGTGAATATCTTTATCAGTAAAAGGAATGTTGCCATTTAGAAAATTGTTTGCACAATTGCAATCGCAAATACATAGGATTTGGTCTTTACTAGAATTATTTATAACCACATTGCATTGGGGTTTTCTTTGCAATGCTTAACAAATGTAAACAAATAATGTTTCGTTTTAGTCTTTGAGGAGCCATTTTTGTAATTTTCAAATAGATCATTATGCATATTTATAGTTTTTGGCACATAAAATGTAGGGTGTTTGCTCAAAACACTCGTTTTCAACCTGTGTAAATCATCTGCATTTTGTGTCAGATCAATGAACAAGTACCCGTGTGGCCTGAAGGTGGCATCAACAAAAGCTTCAAAAAAATGTTTTGTATTACTAGGGTATAAATGATGCGATAAAATATGCGATTGCAGCTGATCTGCTGGGTTTTTGAATAGAACAATATAATCAGAATTGATGTGTGAGGTACAAAGGCCATCATAGAATAGATTTTGCACAGTTTGTATAACACTTATGTTCCAATGATGACAACCACGAGTGAATAATTGTATAATCTCATGGTTTCCTCTACTTTCATGCATTAGATTATTGAGAACTATCAGGTGGGCTATATGACCATACGTGGGCAGCAAGAAAATTCTGGGGGGGGGGGTGCAAGATTTTTTTGAAGGTCGAAAAATGGAATTAAAAATGGTGGTATGGCGATAAAAACACCATTTTTCGACGTTTCTCATCAAGCACTATCCATTGGCATCAAAAAATTGCGAAAAAAAACGAAAAAAAATTTTCAAAAATTGAATTCTGGGGGGTATTTTGATTTCTGGGGGGTATTTTGGTTTCTGGGGGGGTGCATACCCCCCAACCCCCCCACGTCCAGGTGTGTATATGACCTTTTTCTTTGAGGATGCTAAAATCTGGCAAGCCTTTATTAAAAATTACATTTTTCATCTTATAGTACAGAGGCTGTTCTTCACTATGAAACCAATAGATTTTACCAATTTTTGTATTAATTATTCTTTCTCTATTTTCAATAAGTTGCTTAACAAAAGTTGTTTTTCCTGAATTTGTTGGGCCAGAAACAGTGCATTTAAAGGGGTGTTCCATTTCTAGAATGGTTTTCAACACAATTTCAGCATCAATATTTATAAACTTTTGAAACTCTGCACACTTTTTCCGAAACTCTGCACACTTCTTTCGAAACTCTGCACACTTTTTCCGAAACTCTGCACACTTTTTCCGAAACTCTGTACACTTTTTAAAAAATCTGCACACTTTTTTCGAAACTCTGCACACTTTTTCCGAAACTCTGCACACTTTTTCCGAAACTCTGCACACTTTTTCCGAAACTCTGCACACTTTTTTCGAAACTCTGAACACTTTTTTCCGAAACTCTGCACACTTTCTATGTTATAACGTGTAAAAAATGTTCCAAAACTCTGCACACTTTTTTCGAAACTCTGCACACTTTTTCCGAAACCCTGCACACTCTTTAGACCAAAATGGTTGACATAGACAATGTGATGTGCTCATCTATATTTTTTGTGAAAACATTTGCAAAGTAAAACCTAGCTTCTGGACTTAAAAATTCCCATAATTTGAATAACACACATAGATCTCCTCTTTTTAGGCGTTTTCTGACGTACTTTGAGAAACCAGAAGCAGCATTTGCATCAAGTTCGAGCAATGCTTGCCTATAATGATTGCTCATTTTTGGCCAAAGATAACCCTCAATCGCACTGACCAGTCTCCATTTTTCATATCAAAGCAAGACTAGAATTTTTATTTGTAAATTCATTAGGCTAGTGACCCACGAATTGAATTTGGATGGGTAACCATGCCAATGCACTGAATAGTCCATTTTTTCCAGCACGTTTTCGAGTTTTTAGAATTTTCTCTACAATAAACAAATCTTTTGCTGATGCATCAATTTTTTGCAATTCTTGTTCGTAAAAAATACCCTCCAGTTTTTTGTCCTACTGGTCTTTTAATGAATAGATGGGTGAGTTGCGCGCGAACCTTTCACCAACTATAAAATACATTTTGGTACAATTGGGCCACACTCCTTTTTCAAATGCTCACTTAACTTTACTTATACGAACTTTGTTGCCTACATTAAATTTAAACTGTACGGGCCGATGCAGTTCTACCCTAAATGCCCTATTCAAAATTTCTCGCTCGTTTTTTGCTAATGTTTTTTGGGGCTACACCTATAGTTCTATGCACTGAATTATTATAATTTTCAGTTAGCTTGCCAATAAGGTCAATGTACCTATAGGTGTTGTTACGTGTAAAGTATCTCCACATTTTTTCTT
Organism: Mermis nigrescens; assembly: GCA_036768485.1. Classification (NCBI taxonomy): domain Eukaryota; kingdom Metazoa; phylum Nematoda; class Enoplea; order Mermithida; family Mermithidae; genus Mermis; species Mermis nigrescens. The sequence goes on along the minus strand of JAVLUZ010000401.1, from coordinate 612,322 downwards.
TGAGTGTCCGATTGAAACGCTCTACCACACTAGCTTTCATTTCGCTTTTAGTGGTGAAAAAATGCACATCTTCCGATTTTAGAAACGACTGCAACTCTTTGTTCACACACACCTTGCCCGCATCCGTTTGCAGTTTATATGGTTTCCAGCCAATACCCAAAACATGCCTAAACGCGTCTCAAACATCTTTTGCGTTTTTGGTTTACAGGGAAACCACCCATGCATATTTTGAAAACAAATCTATGCAGTTGAGCAAGTACTTAAAATTATCATTATGTTCAGCTAGAGATTGCAGGTCCACAAGGTTGGCCTGCCACTGTTTGTCAATTTCGCTCACAATCACTTTATTTCGGCTATACTTTTTAAAAGCTGGTTTGTGCAAAGAGTAGGTGGGCTGTTTAGCTAACCATGATTTTACCTGGGACAATTTAATGCGCAGATGAGGCTTGCTGGGCTTTAGCAAACAAATGGAGAGCGCCCAAGTACCTCATTTTTTGATCATAGTATAATTTATTCAATGTTTTATTCATTTTGAAAAAAAACGTCATTTCAAAGTGGATTTTCTTTATTTATTTATTTACAACACCATATTAACTTTATGCAACAAAGTATGTTTGTACGAATTTTCCCACATATTCTTGGCGTTTGTATCAAAATGACACCACAAATTGTACAAAATGTCATTTTCATGATTTATTATACAATGTTTCAAGTACAAGGCGAAAGTCCAAAATGCTTTTTTCTCTTCGCTCTTTCATTCTTCCTTGAACGTTTCGCTAAGCTGGCTCCAAAAACAGTTGTCAATTTGTTCCACATGATGGACGTTGATGAATCTGAGCATTGCTTTTTTGATGAGTCTATTGACAAAGTGATGGTAGGCTAGTTTGCCTGGGGAAGACATTTTCAGGAAGCTATAAAATAGCGTATACACCACCCATACTTATAGATTCATATTTATAGACTTTCAGGCAGGCTTGTGGGCTTCTGCGTCCTGCTCCATGTACCTCACAATCACTCAATTGCCAGCTTCTTGCGTGGCGCGGTTATACGTGCAGCATTGGGAGCACATTTGAATGCTCATGTACCACCTACCCCCATTAGTTTCGAAAAAATTGCATTCCAACGACGCTTTTTGACAAAAATAACAGAGTTGAACCATGAGTGCATACATGGGCCGCACCAGATTCCTACCACACAACTGTACGGTTGGTTTAATAGACCTCCTGTACGGTTTCTTCTCTTCCTCAATAAAAGGACGCTGTTTCATTCCCTTAACTTCTTCCATTTTTAGTGTTTTCTTTTCCTTGAAATTTTAATTATATTTATAAACTTTAAACACACCTAAATGTGTTTGGGCACGCCCAAACGTGTTTGGGGGTTGTTTGGGGTATACACAGTCCAGTAAATGACTGTCTATAAATAAGAAGTTGAATAACAAAGGAGACAAGCACCACAATGGCTCTTAATCAATATTGCACAGTGGATGAACTTGCTTCTGTTCCTGTTTGTAGATTCAGAACAACAGCAAAAGCATATTTACTTAAATTTGCAAACATACACAAATGCCCAAACCTATTTAAAGACTTGGAACCTATTTTTGAGAGCGCTATTCAGAAAATGTTACTCAACTGTCCTCCTGAAAACATGGTTGGCTTCGAAATCACACGTCCAAGCTTGTTTGAGCCTGTAATTGTACCATTCACTAGACGTAAAAATGTTAATTCCGACAAAGTTTTCAGTATAATGGAGAAAATGTCTCAATCAAAGAAGGAATTCAACTTCAGTGAGGATATGGCTTTTAAGCTCATTATTGTAGACCACAAACCACAATGGGGCATGGGCCTTTCTATTGATTTTACAACTGTAAAGGAATTCTGCAAAAAAAAAGGGAAAATTTATTAAAACTGCATCTAGAGATAATTTATCTTTACCCCGCGCTATTGTAAGAGAAATAGCAAGGCTAAACTTGGACCCCCAGTGGGAGGCAATTCAAAAAGGCAACAAGAGTCGTTGCACTCTGCAAAAGCAGCTAGCATTAGAGTTGATGAGCAGAGCTAATCTTAGTGTAGAGGCAAATAAGAGCTATGGCTTAAACACTGTAGAACAAATTCAAAACGTCTTAATGCTTAATTACCAAATAAAGGTTTACTCGGGCAAATGTTGTTCTATGAAGGGCCTGCTGCTCAGAAAGTCGTCAGTCTGTATGCAGCCAATGGTCGCTATGACCTAATCACCCTAACGCCTAACTGGGTGTAAATGTTTGAATGCATTGTTGCATCACATCTAATTTTGGTGGTGGATATACACAACACGCATAACACAACACTGATAGAACGCGTTTAAGCAAAGACCGGGAATTCGAAGGACCGGGAATTTGAAGGACCGGGAAGTGACTAAGGACCGAGAATTCGAAGGACAGGGAAGTCAAACCTATATATACACACTCCTTTTATGCTTAGACCCACTTTAATCCCTAGCTCAGCTAGGCTTAGTTTACAAACTTATTTTATATTTAGACTTAATTGCATAATTTGCCAGGTGAACATAATGGGTCAGGAAGCCATACACTGCTTGATAAATTTCTATAATGCTTACCTAAGCTTAGTTTACACTCACATCCAGTCCTTGGGCCTAGTTTTGTCTTACTTTCGCACATTTAAGGTAAAGGTAATTTTTAGACTGAGTGGCAGTGGATACACACGGGGGAATATGCTTGACGTATTGGGGGGCTCCTCCTCCCCTTCCAACAGGGCACAGGCGCGCTAGTATGGGTGTGTATGTCAGACAACACTCACAATTGATTTACACTTGGTTTAGCTCAGTCTTGGTTTACCCACAGGCTTAGCATAGCTTGCTTAGGCCTAATTTATCCCTTCCACTCCTCAACTATGTCCTCATGTGTTACAGTGTTAGTCTATGCTTAACCATTGTATATCACTCGCAATTAGTTTACACTTAGTTCAGGTTTAATCCTATTTTACCCCTTCCACTCCTCAACTATGTCCTCATGTGTTATAGCGTCAGTCTATGCTTAACAATTGCCTATCTTAAACCATTGTCTATCCTTAACCATTGCTCCCTGACCCTTATCCCAGCGAGCAAGGCTCCACCACCTCGCCTATCCTTAACCATTGTATATGTTATAGCATTAGCCTATGTTATAACATTGTCTATTCTTAAGAATTGCCTATGCTTAACCATTGCCTATGTTATAGCGTTACACCCAGGCTCCCACAACTACTTCCAGCCCAAGAGGAATCGCCCTCACCAACAAACAAAATGGATGACGTTTCATGGAAACGCACAGTGGCAGTTACTCCGGCTAAAACAACATTGTTTTTGACTGTTGTTTCATGGAAATGGTTGTTATCACACCTGGGCTTGGGGTTTGGGGGTATGCACCCCCCAGAAACCAAAATACCCCCCCCAGAAATCAAAATACTCCCCCAGAATTCAATTTTTGAAAATTTTTTTCGTTTTTTTCGCAATATTTTGATGCCAATGGATAGTGCTTGATGAGAAACGTCGAAAAATGGTGTTTTTATCGCCATACCACCATTTTTAAGGCCATTTTTCGACCTTCAAAAAAATCTTGCACCCCTTCCAGAATTTTCTTGCTGCCCACGTATGGTTGTTATGGTTTAATTGACAATCCACCGAATCAAAGATTTTTTTGTGCCAAATGATCTGGCGCCAGAGGACGCTTGTTTGATCATATGCAGTGACCCACCCATCAAAGGCATTCTTGTTCTTCATTGTTCACACTATGTTAAAATAGCTAATATTGAAGATACTGCTCTCACTCTAAAACCCACACAATCTTTTAAAAGTGAAGGAAATGGCCCATTTTGCGATTTTATTAGTTTGTTTCGGCCAGATGGCATAGATTGCAGTTTCAATATCATGAATTTGCGTGAAATTCCCACTGTTTTGCACAAACTTCTATTAGACAAAAGCGTAAGAAAAATCGGCTTTGATTTCGATAATAATTGTTTAGCTTGCCTTGAAAATACGGATTGTCACTAACTCGGTTCTAATGCTTTGGTAGATGCCACTGAATTAATGAAAGCAGCACAAGAGTCGAAAATAGCACCTTTTTTCGAGCACAAAGTGCTCACCAATTTCAGTTCTATGCGTATTTTTTCTTCACAGCTAATTTATACGGCAATTTAGGGCAATATTCAATTGCTTCCCCCGCAATAATGAGTGCGATGCTTGCTGCAACGCGATTTCGGAAGGAAACTATGATGAATTATACTGCGCAATGAAAATGAAAAATAGTGACATTCGTTTCCTGCAGCCAATTATCTGGTGCGCAAATACATATCGGAGCAAATATACTCAAACAATGAAAATAGGGAAGTTGGTACCAGTGTGTGTTGTTGATGTAAACACCCAAACAACTGCATCCGCTAATGAAAGCAACAAAGTTGCACTAATAATCACACCACAATTTTCCGATTTATTGCAGCATCAGTCTCACTCCTCACCTTTGCAGTTGGAACCAAAAATGAGTGGACCAAATGAGTCAATCCGAATAGGCTTTGTACGACCAGCTGATCAAAGCAAGCCAAAGGCAATTACAGTGCAAAATCACCCATATCCGAATCAGCAGCGACCATCATCTTACAACTACATGCCGGCTCAAGATGTTTGCACAAAAGATATAGGACCACAATTCCAGATTTTTCTCAACACCATGCAACAAGTTTTTGGAGAACAATTTGGCAACTGCCGCGTTAATATTTGGGGCTACTACAAGCAGTTTTACTGGGAATGCGTTGAAGAATTGCATAAAAGTTTCATGATGCTGGCAAATAAGATGAAGGAAAAAGAGCAGCATTTACTAAAATTTTCGCGCATGAGGGTCGAGTCAAAGCCAGGCAAGATACACACATATAAGCCACAGGAGCGTCCAATGCCGTTCTATTGCCATCCACCACAACCATATCAATGATTCATTGTTTATTGCATTTTGTTTATTGAAGTGTATTTTTTGATAATGTATCTACGTGCTTATTGGCTTTACGTACTCACATACTAATAGGTTCAGTTTGATGAGGCGTTTCAGTCCCTGCAAGCACTCACGTAGATATTGTTACACAATACAAAACACTTACATAGGTACCTCTTTACACAACACATTGCAAATTGCTTTATTCTTTACATATGCAATACTTTTTTACACACACTTTTCCTCTCGCGTAGGTTTTGGGTACCTAGGCCTCTTTTTCTAAACAGGGAAGAATGTAATGCTTTAAGTTGAACTTTGATATTAGCATCAAAATTTGCAATATTATTTGCACCATAGTTTCAAAGCTTGTGCTCAATGCAAAAAAGTTATCTAAGAATCTCATCTCCAAATTTTATTGGTCATGCAAATATCATAAAAACTTATTCCAATACCCTGCACTCATATGACTTGGAAATGTGTAACATAGAATATAAAAGGACTGCTCAACATGAACCCGCATTGTAGCCGTGCCGAGTGAACTTGGGTTGGATGTCCCGAATTCTGGGGAAACGACTTAGTTTATTATTGCTGTCGTATGCGCTGTGGCGATCACTGTTGTATCATATTGTAAGTGTTGCTCACCTTGTTACATAATATCTTAAGCATAATAAAGTATCACTCACCTTATACATACACATTACTAAATAAAAGGCACGCGTTACATGTACACAGACTATACCTATGTATATGTGGTTAGGTGCGCACATTGTGTGCATGTATGTAATATGTGTAGTCTGTTTCACAAAACTTTGTGCATTATTTTAAAACTATTTGACTATAAGCTGACAGATTGCGATTCCGCTTGCGTTCAGAAAAAATCCCTAAAATTCGTGCAGTCATGTGAAACAGACTATAGGTACGTACCTACATAAATACCAGACTTGCTGATTTTAATCTCAAACAACTCAGAAACACTATCTGATTCGTGTAATTTACTGCATATGATCAATTTCTAATGTGCAAAATGTATACGTGTAGAACTCTGGAAAAGCAATTGCATGCACTCTACTCATTGACCTCTAACAAATCAGCTGAGGAGTCTATTTAGATGGATTTTCTACCTACTGTATGTATAGCAGCCCTGTAAATACAGACAAACGTACTCTGGCCTGGCGACGCATCGTCATATTGTTTAGATTAGTAGGCACAAGTCTATAATTTTTATGCTGGTTCTTTCTGTTTATATGTTTCATCAGACGCTTTAAGTATACGTCCTACAGTGAAAAAGGCATTGAATAGCCAAAAATAAGAAATTGGGCCGTTTTTGATTGCTATTGATTGCAATGCGGGCATTAATTACGAGTGAACTGTAGGTCTGATCATCTGCAAAGCAAAATAAAAAAATGGTCTTTGAATATGACGCAAGTGCAACATCCATCAAGGCGGTTATTTTTACAACGTGCATACTGTCGGCAACATAAAACGCAAAAAAGCGATCAAAAAACAAAATAATGAAGTCATTCACAGAATCGATGAAATTTACGCTTCAACTGCGTCTTTGTGCATATTTCTTTTGCCGTGTGAAGGTTCAGTTGGACTCTGTCTTTGCCGTATTACGTCCATCCTATTTTATTTATTCGTTAAATGGACTTTTGATGACTGTATTTTTTTAGCTAAAATTAAAATCAAGCTTTCTAACACAGTACATTGGTAAGCATTTTTATGTGTACACCTGAAAAATCTGAACACTACATCCAGTGGCGGATAAAGAATTTCCAGACAGAGAGAGGCTTTCTTTTGAGAGACGATCCGAAAAAAGTTATTTTTCGAAAATTTTCTCAAAAAAACGAGAAATTACTGCATCAACGCAAAGTGCGCCAAGAATGTCAAAAAATGCCATTAGTAAGTACAAAATTTTGAAAAATCATTTTAAAAAAGGCTAAAATCATTAAAAATACATATTCTCTATTGTGTATATTTTTTGTCAAAAGTGTAGAGGGTGGTCGCCCCTTAATTCACCCTTGAGTGCCCTAATTAAACCATTCGCAACTTCTGCTTGATATAAAACGGAATTTCTCTTAGTGATGGGTTCAGAATTTCCAGAAAGAGGCTTAATGCGCCCGCTAATTTCTTAGCGTTCACCCTAAAATGATCCGCCTGATTACTATGCGAGTCAATTACATAATCTGTATTTGCTCGCACATACATGTTAAAATTTTTTTATCCTGATTGATTACATCTATGCTCGATGATCCGAGCGGGTATTTTTTACTTTTAATCTTCTTTGATTCACCCATTCATCCATCTGTCGGATAAAATTCTTGAAAATTTACGAACAAGCCAAATGTGAGAGAAGAATTTCCATGACTCAAAGTAACTGAATTACAGTACAAAATTTTCTACTAGAAAAATTTTTGAAAGTGAATAATCTAATGACTATATTGATTTTGTTTTTACAGTCATTCAATGCTTACCGAGTAGAGGATTAAGTATTGAATTTAAACGGGAAAAGATTTTATACCTGATGTGTGGAGAGGCAGCGGGGCTGATATTGTAATCAAAGTTCTCGAAATCAAAGTTTATCATCTTTTTATTTACCAAGCTCATCATTGTCAGTTTATCCTTTTTCTGGTCTCTTTAAACAGGCCAACTTTTTGCAATCATAGAATCGTTGAACACACCACAGAGATGCTGGGGTCAAACAGACCCCCTTGAAAGAGCCATTAGAGATTTGTCAACGAAAAGTATTTTGAAATGGACTAGTTTTTTTGGACCTAATTCGAGAAAGGTAAATAAGTTTTCCGCAAAAAAATTTTCCGTAATTCGCGTATTCTTTCATTTATGTACCTATGTCTGGAAGAGTAAGCAGAACCTGGAACCCTCATTTCCGCTTTTCTGACAGCTGATGCATGTAAGTTGAAACTCGCAGTGCATAATCTATGTGTGCCAGTGACTTCCTAAAACGTTCGTGATTTAAATAATAAGAAAATTTATGATGATCCGATAGTTAAGTTATTTATTTGTTCTATCTGACTGCACAATTCGCTATGTCAGTTCCCTAACCATAAGAAATTGCCTGGAATTGTGCTTCTGTTGTACGATAGCCTTTTTAAATATTCAAATATAGTCCCCTAATATATTTGCGAATTTCCTACACGGAAATTGTTGGGTACTAATGATAAGGTAGGTACAGTAATGCCGTCACTGTTACATAATGTATCCTCGACTTTTGGCACTATATTTTAGCCAATTTTCGGGGTTATGACGATAAAAGTACAAAAAATAGCATCAAAACGGCGCTGCAAAAATTTGACATTTTTATTTGTGAATCAAGATTTTGCCACTTCCGAGATATATAGAGCTGACAATTATTCATTTCGATGCAAAACGTTAAAAAATTTAGGAATTGTTCACCCTTTTACAGTTTTTGTCATGTCAAAAATGTTTGTGCATTTAGAAAAACAGTCTTGGAAAGGCTTTGGACATCAGAAAAATTCTTAGCCATTAAAAAAAAGTCGTGGTCACAGAAGGGTGACACGACATTCAGTGCGAGACTTTCTTGATATATGTCTACTAAAAATGTTCAAGTGCAGAGATAAACAAATAAATAATTAATTAAATAAATAGATGGATAATATTTCCGGCCTTTTAACGGTTTAGAATAATAGTGAGTTTAATATTTAATATTACCATAAACAGAGGCACAACATGGTCGATCTGACGGGGTAAACTAAAAAACCAAGATTGGCAGTTTCTGATTCATTTTGAGCAATTATGCAGGCGTGGATTTGAGGTGGGGGCGGGGGCGGATGCTTGCATTAACCAAAAATATTTGGCGAGATAAAAAATGGATATGCAATTTGCAATCATTTTTGGCCATCAGAGACCATAATATCTAAAATTTTTCGGCGCTACGCGCCGAGAACAACATATATTTACTTTCTTGGCAATTTGACAGCCATTATCTGTTCATGTTGATTTCAAAACAATTTTGACAGCAGAAACAGCTATTTTTGCATAGTTTTCTTCTATTTTCAGATAGAAATTTCGATTTCAGATTTTGCGACTTTAGGTAGATTTTTCCAAGTATAATACATACACAATGCAAGTATAAATTGCTAAGTACCTAATGACATTCGCTACAACACTGACAAAGATAGGAATACACTACTATTTTTTGTTAACAAAAAGTTGGGTACTAGCAAGAAAAAATGCTCCGATGGAACAAAAAAAGGTAGAATATACTTGAAACAAAGAATTATCAAGGACGTAAAAAGAGGGGACTAGAAAAAGCTCCTATCTAAAAATGTCACAAAATTTGCTAAAACACAGAAATTTCCTAAACAAAGAAAAAATGAAAGTAAGTAAATCAAAGAAAACACCTACCTGTGCCTAAAACTGCAAGATCTGCTAAAATCAGACTTTTTCTAAGCAACGCAAAAAACCAAATATATTCTGCGGCCTCTGAAAAAAATAGGTGAACCTCCTCATATTGTCCACCATACAGTGGGCGGTTCCAAAATTCTGAGGAGGTTTTTCAAATTGGGATATTGGCCTTAAAAATAGTGCTATGGCGAAGAAAACACCATTTTTGAACGTTTCTTGTCTAGCTCTATCTATCGGTACCAACCTAAAATCCCAAAAAGAGCAGAAAGATTTAAAAAATTTAATTTTAGAGGTATTGTTGGGTATTTGCGTTTTCTTGTTGGGTATTTTGCCTTGGGGTGCATACCACACCTGGGCGTGGGGGGGGTTTGGGGGGGTATGCACCCCTCCAGAAACCAAAATACCCCCCCAGAAATCAAAATACCCCCCCCAGAATTCAATTTTTGAAAATTTTTTTCGTTTTTTTCGCAATTTTTTGATGCCAATGGATAGTGCTTGATGAGAAACGTCGAAAAATGGTGTTTTTATCGCCATACCACCATTTTTAAGGCCATTTTTCGACCTTCAAAAAATCTTGCACTCCCCCCAGAATTTTCTTGCTGCCCACGTAGGGTGCATACTCCCCAAACCATCTACGTCTAGGTATGGTGTTCTATGCTTAATATAAAGCTTATAAAATAAATCTCAAATCTGCGTTTTTGCTAATCACTTGAAACGATAATTTATTCGATATTGTGGCTAGATAAATATTACAAAAAGTTATATCCTATGATTATTTGCGATACCGCAATGACAGACTGTGATCTCTATATAATGCATGCGTCCATTCAGTACTCTTCTGGCGTTTAATCCCACCAGACCACCCGGACTTTATTCCTGCTCATGTAAACTGATAACCATTAGGCGTGGGAGGTTAGAGGTATGCACTGGTGTGCAATCAGAACGTCGAAAATTGCCGTTTTTCCAACATACCATAATTACTATTTTTTGACCCAGAAATATATTGCAACATGGCGCTGCTCAGCTATGGCGATATCTGCTTTTGCAGAGTGAGTGGTTCAGTTATCTAGCCGAATGTTATATCTTTGTTCGACGGGATGCTGCTTTCTTCTGCAGCCGCAGAATATACTTCGATTTTTGCGTTGCTTAGAAAAAGTCTGATTTTTAGCAGATCTTGCAGTTTTAGGCACAGGTAGGTTTTTTCTTTGATTTACTTACTTTCATTTTTTCTTTGCTTAGGAAATTTCTGAGTATTAGCAAATTTTGTGACATTTTTAGATAGGAGCTTTTTCTAGTCCCCTCCTTTTACGTCCTTGATAATTCTTTGTTCCAAGTATATTCTACCTTTTTTTGTTCCATCGGAGCATTTTTTCTTGCTAGTACCCGACTTTTTGTTAACAAAAATAGTAGTTATTCCTATCTTTGTCAGTGTTGTAGCGAATGTCATTAGGTACTTAGCAATTTATACTCGCATTGTGTATGTATTATACTAGGAAAAATCTACCTAAAGTCGCAAAATCTGCTAAAAATCAGACTTTCTCTAAGCAACGCTAAAAATCGAAGTATATTCTGCGGCCTCTAAAAAAGTGTCTTTTTTTAATAATGTTCGAAGTTTCAGTAAGAGTGTACAAAATCTATCAAGATTACTTTTTTAAATTGCTGGCACCTGATTGATAGAAAACTAAGAGGTATTGTATTTACATAAAGTTGTTTTATTTTGTTATGAGCATTATAGCAAGCAAAGCAGGGGCTGATTGATTAGTGCACACAATCGTTTCGGGCATGCTAGTGTATCTACATTTAGTCTGTTTCAAGTCAACTTACGCGTTTCCTACTGTCTCAAACCAACCATGTCTCCAATTGTCTTCGATGTTCGCTATTTCATTCAATTGGCTTGAAAGACTGTTAGTTTACTCAATATCATTTCCCATAGCTACTGCATAGTTAACGTGCTGCTTTTTCAATCATTTTTATGGTTAAATATTTATTTTAATCTGTTGGCCGCAGAATATACATCGATTTTTAGCGTTGCTTAGAGGAACTCTGATTTTTAGCAGATTTTGCGACTTTAGGTAGATTTTTCCTAGTCCTCTCCTTTTACATCCTTAATAATCCACAATTCCAAGTATATTCATCTTTTTTGTTCCATCAGAGCATTTTTCTTTGCTAGTACCCCACTTTTAATTAGTATGATTTGAGTACATCAGTCAGTAAACACATACAGTAACATGCCACAATAATGACAGCAGTCCAAGAACACGGAAAACAATACTGTTCTTAACATCAGCATTATCCTTTTCAAACAAGACAACCTTACATTATTTTAACAGATCAAAGTTTTTCAGCATTAACTTTACGCAAATATCAAGTGTAAGGAACACTAACGCTCAGATTTGGAAGTAAAATAAATTTGTAGTATAAACTACATTTTAACAACAAATGATTAGTGCAAACTTCACACAACTGCGAGGTGTAGAGAAAACTAACAGTCAGATTCTCAATTCTGATTTTACGTAGAACATTTTGAAAATTTAGTTAACCCCTTTGAGATTAAGTACCTAATTAAAGTAAGTTCCCCGGAAACCTAATTGAGGGCTCAAAAAGATTATTTAACTTGTTTTGGACCGAATTCCGATGCTTGAAAATATTAAGGGTTCCTAAGTATAGTGTAGCACAAGGACAGAATTCAACAGCACGGAAATTCAACCGAGCCCAGCATTGTTCATTAATAATTAATTTTTACAATATTTTCTGGACAGAAAAATCATGAAGCAATTAAAAAGCGACAGCATGGAGGATACATGCTGCCGAAATTGGGTAAAATCAAACAATGTAATTAAACAAGGGCGCAAACCCTGCCAAAGGCATACAACTGATGCCAATGGGCACAAACACGAATGATTAAAAACAAAGCGTACGGCGAAAAGAAGCATGCACACTACTCAGGAAAACTAACAGACGAGTTCTGCAGCCAAGCAGATAAAAAGGCACGTACGGCGTCTGCTCACGTACGGCGACGGAAAGAAAAAAAGATACGCTCAGCGCGGAAGCTGGCGGAGAGGCTCTCAGGCTCAAAAACTAATTGTAAAATGTAAAATCTTAAAGTGCCATCAAAACTGCGCTCGCATGCAGTTTCAACTGACGCGGAAAAAGAGGCGTAACAAACAACACGAACCAAGAGATATGAAAAGGATCTATGAATGCGACAATAGGCCTGGGCAAAAGCTTATGGTAAAGGTATGTCCAAACTAGACAGGCACAAATATGAGACACACACATATGATCTTTTAACACACGTAAGATATGATAACACACATACCAATTCGTATCTCAATTCGCATTAAGCCCGAGTGCCCATTTTCCTATCCCGGATTTTGATTGAAAATATGTGTGGGAATGGAATGAAAAATATGATAATTTTTAGGGAAAGGTAGTCCCGGGCATACCTGGGCAGCAAGAAAATTCTGGGGGGGGCTGCAAGATTTTTTTGAAGGTCGAAAAATGCCTTAAAATGGTGGTATGGCGATAAAAACACCATTTTTCGACGTTTCTCATCAAGCACTATCCATTGGCATCAAAAAATTGCGAAAAAAACGAAAAAACTTTTCAAAAATTGAATTCTGGGGGGGTATTTTGATTTCTGGGGGAGGTATTTTGGTTTCTGGGGGTGCATACCCCCGAAACCCCCACGCCCAGGTGTGGTCCCAGGCAACTCACTTAAGCGTTGTGCTTAATGGTCGTGTACGTGCGTATGGAAATTGAGCACAAGAATGTTCATCTGGGGCAATCAATCGGTTTTTTTTCATCTGTTTCAAAAAAAAACCCAAACTGTATTTTTCCCAAAAAATTTTTTCAGTGTAAAGTTTACAAACATAAGTTTGGCACGTACAAACGTACTACAATCAAAAGGTACAAATAGTATACTGCAATAGGGCTACACTCAACTGGCGCCAAGTTCAGATTTTGAAAGTTTACAATGTGGTGGACAGTGAAAAATACATGTTTGTGCATATTTTTGTTCGCCACTTTCTCTGTTCAGAAGTCGCGAGAGGTCGAATAGGGTAAAAATAAAGTACTTTCTAAGGGGTGGCGAACAAAAACTTGAAGTGAAGAAGTCGGGAGAGGTCAAATAGGATAAAAATAAAGTACTTTTTAAGGGGTGGCGAACAAAAATATGGACAAACACGTATTTTTCACTGTCCACCACATTGTAAACTTTAAAAATCTGAACCGAACGCCCCATTGAGTGTAAATAAATTCGGTTTGGGCCAGTTTGTGGCCCTTTGATTGTAGTACGTTTGTATGTGCAAAACTTATGTTCCGCAAAATATTTGATATGATTTACCAATTAAATACGAAAAAATCTGTTTTTTCCGCCCATTTTACACCTCAGATTTCGAACTTTACACCCACATAAACAACTCAATATTACATTTTTTTGAACGCAGTTTGCTTTGACGTGTAGCCCCTAAAAGTTACTTTATTTTTATACATTTAAGTTATCTTAAGCCATAACCGAAAAAGTTGGCAGAGAAATCTTTCTGCGTATTGATTGTAGAAAAGTTTGAAGGTCAGATTCGTCAGATTCGTTATTCTGTCCTCACAGAGAACATTTTTGAAAAAAATTCATAATCCACGACGTTCTAGAGGAAAAAATTTTTTCAGTGTAAAATTTACACCTGCACTAATAACGCAATATTGATTGTAAAGAAACAAAATAAATTGTGACGTGTAGCGCTTAGGACGAGGCAGATTTTAAAGGTAGTTACCACGTTCTTTCTACTAAGTGGAGAATATGGCAGGGAAAAATATTTTTTGTCTTAGACTCTTCACAATAAACCGCATCTAAATTCGAAAATATTACTTTTTAAGAAAAAATAGAAAAAGTTTCCTCTAGATTTTATAACCGTCTACCTTTTGAAACCAATCAGACTGCATAGAATGTAAAACTAAGTTAGATATGCTTGGTCACACAAAAACTGTAAAAACCCGTCTAGTTTACACTCCGGTGCAACAACCAATGAGTATAAAGAAATTTTAAGACCATATTCGTAACCTACTAATTAGGGAAAACATTTTTCCAAAATTCATCATCCACAACGCTATGGGCGGAAAAAATTTTTTCAGTGTAAAGTTTACACTTGCACTAATAACGCAATATCGATTGTAAAGAAACAAAATAAATTTTGACGTGTAGCGGTTAAGACGAGGCATATTTTAAAGGTAGTTACCACGTTCTGTCTACCGAGTGGAGAATATGGCAGGGAAAGAATATTTTTTTGTCCCAGCCTCTTTACAATAAACCGCCTCTAAATTCGAAAATATTACTTTTTAAGAAAAATTAAGAAAAGTCCCTCCTAGATTTTTTAACCGTCTACCTTTTGAAACCAATCAGACTGCATAGAATGTAAAACTGAGTTAGATATGCTCTTGCACACGAAAACTGTAAAAAACCGTCTATTTTACACTTCTGTGCAACAACCAATGAGTATAAAGAAATTTTAAGACCAGATTCGTAACCTACTAATTAGGGAAAACATTTTTTCAAAAAATTGGCCCTCCGCAAATTGTTTGAATTTTTGGTGTAAACTTTACACACTCACGACGCGCTTGGTATTGAGTGTAAACAAGAAAAAAATGGGGGCACTAAGTTTTTTAATTATCTACCTTTAAAAAAAACCGCACCTCTCAGATGTGTGCCGTTATAGCCTTGAGGGGGGACATATGTTGGGGGTACCCAAGTATATTATAGGTACGCGCTGAGGCGCTACCTATGATATATATATATATATACATACATATATATATATATATATATATATATATATATATATATATATATATATATATATATATATATATATATATATATATATATATATCATAGGTAGCGCGTCAGCGCGTACCTATAATATACTTAGGTACCCCCAACATATGTCCCCCCATCGCAGCTATACCGGCACACATCTGAGAGGTGCGGTTTTTTTTAAAAGGTAGATAATAAAAAACTTTGTGCCCCATTTTTTTCTTGTTTACACTCAACACCGAGCGCGTCATGAGTATGTAAAGTTTACACCAAAAATTCAAATAATTTGTGTAGGGCCAATTTTTTTTAAATTTGTTTTTACTAATTAGTAGGTTACGAATCTGGTCTTAAAATTTCTTTACACTCATTGATTGTTGCACAGGAGTGTAAACTAGACGGTTTTTACAGTTTTTGTGTGCAAGAGCATATCTAACTCAGTTTTACATTTTATGCAGTCTGATTGGTTTCAAAAGGTAATTTTTCTTAAAAAGTAATATTTTCGAATTTAGAGGCGGTTTATTGTAAAAAGGCTGAGACAAAAAATATTTTTTCCCTGCCATATTCTCCACTTGGTAGACAGAACGTGGTAACTACCTTTAAAATGTGCCTCGTCTTAAGCGCTACACGTCAAAATTTTATTTGTTTCTTTACAATCAATATTGCGTTATTAGTGCAAGTGTAAACTTTACACTGAAAAATTTTTTCCGCCCATAGCGTCATGAATGATGAATTTTTTAAAAATGTTTTCCCTAATTAGTAGGTTACGAATCTGGTCTTAAAATTTCTTTACACTCGTTGGTTGTTGCACAGGAGTGTAAACTAGACGGTTTTTTACAGTTTTCGTGTGGCAGAGCATATCTAACTCAGTTTTACATTATATGCAGTCTGATTGAGTTTCAAAAGGTAGACGGTTATAAAATCTAGGGGAAACTTTTATTTTTTTTCTTAAAAAGTAATATTTTCGAATTCAGAGGCGGTTTATTGTAAAGAGTCTGAGACAAAAAAATATTTTTCTCTGCCATATTCTCCACTTAGTAGAAAGAACGTGGTAACTACCTTTAAAATCTGCCTCGTCTTAAGCGCTACACGTCGAAATTTATTTTGTTTTTTTACAATCAATATTGCGTTATTAGTGCAGGTGTAAACTTTACACTGAAAAATTTTTTCCGCCCAGAGCGTCGTGGATGATGAATTTTTTTAAAATGTTCTCTGTGCAGTCAAAATAACGAATCTGACCTTTAAACTTTTCTACAATCAATACACAGTACTAGAGGTTTAAACTTTACACTCTAGTGGATAAGTAAAAAAACAGATTCTGTCAAACATTTCTAAGCCAACTTTTTCGGTGATGAGTTAAGATAATTTAAATGTATAAAAATAAAGTAACTTTTAAGGGCTACACGTCAAAGCAAACCGCGTTCAAAAAACGTAATATTGAGTTGTTTATAAGGGGTGTAACTCCGAAATCTGAGGTGTAAAATGGGCAAAAAAAAACAGGTTTTTTCGTTTTTAATTGGTAAATCATATCAAATATTTTGCGGAACATAAGTTCTGCACATACAAACGTACTACAATCAAAGGGCTTCAAACTGGCCCAAACCGAATTTATTTACACTCAATGGGGCATTCGATTTAGATTTTTAAAGTTTATAATGTGGTGGACAGTGAAAAATACGTGTTTGTCCATATTATTGTTCGCCACCCCTTGAAAAGTACTTTATCTTTATCTTATTCAACCTCTCCCGACTTCCTCACTTCATATTTTTGTTCGCCACCCCTTAGAAAGTACTTTATTTTTACCCTAATCGACCTCTCCCGACTTCTAAACAGAGAAAGTGGCGGAAAAAATATGCACAAACACGTATTTTTCACTGTCCACCAAATTGTAAACTTAAAAAATCTGAACCTAACGCCCCATTGAGTGTGAATAAATTCGGTTTGGGCCAGTTTGTAGCCCTTTGATTGTAGTACGTTTTTATGTGCCAAACTTATGTTTGTAAACTTAGCACTGAAAAAATTTTTTGGAAAAAAAATCAGTTTGGGTTTTTTTGAAACAGATGAAAAAAACCGATTGATTGCCCCGGATGTACATTCTTGTGCTCAATTTCCATACGCACGTACACTACCGTTAAGCGCAACGCTTAAGTGAGTCGCCCGGGACCACCTTCCCCTAAAAATTATCATATTTTTCATTCTATTCCCACACATATTTTCAATCAAAATCCGGTATAGGAAAATGGGCACTTGGGCTTAATGCGACTTGAGTACGCATTGATATGTGTGTTATCATATCTTACGTGTGTTAAAAGATCATATGTGTGTGTCTCATTTGTGCCTGTCTTGTTTGTACATACCTTTACCGTAAGCTTTTGCCCATAGGCCTAATGTTGTATTCATAGATCCTTTTCATATCTCTTGGTTTGTATGCCTCTTTTTTCTGCATCAGTTAAAACTGCGTGCGAGCGCAGTTTTGAGGGCACTTTAAGATTTTACATTTTACAATTAGTTTTTGAGCCTGAGAGCCTCTCCGCCAGCTTCCACGCTGAGCGTATCTTTTTTCTTTCCGTCGCCGTACGTGAGCAGACTCCGTATGTGTCTTTTTATCTGCTTGGCTGCAGAACTCGTCTGTTTGTTTTGCTGCGTAGTGTGCATGCTTCTTTTCGCCATACGCTTTGTTTTTAATCATTTGTGTTTGTGCCAATTGGCATCAGTTGTATGCCTTTGGCAGGGCTTTGCGCCCTTGTTTAATTATATTGTTTGATTTTTCCCAATTATCATAACATGACGGTCGGCAGCATGTATCCTCCATGCTGTCGCTTCTTAATTGCTTCATAATTTTTCTGTCCGAAAAATATTGCAAAAATTAATTATTTAATTAACGATGCTGGGCTTGGTTGAATTTCCGTGCTGTTGAATTCTGTCCTTGATCTACACTACACTTGGGAACCCTTAATATTTTCAAGCACCGGAATTCGGACCAAAACAAGTTAAATAATAATCTTTTTGAGCCCTCAATTAGGTTTCCGGGGAACTTACTTTAATTCGGTACTTAATCTCAAAGGGGTTAAGTAAGTAAGTTTCACTAGGTGCGTGCGTAGAGGGCCGGGCTACATTGAACAGGCCGGGTTGCTTACCCCTGAATCGCGGGCTGGTGATTGACCTCCTATAAAGGGCGAGAACCCCTGTGTGAGCGCATAAGCTTGAGATTCGGGTTAAATAAGTGAAGTGAACGGAGCTTGAGTCTACGTTTACACATCTGATATTTATTTGTCCTTGGGCCATTGTGGAGACTTAATTTTTTCATAAATGTTGATCGTAATATCAGAATTACAAATCTGACTGAAATTTTCTTTAAACTCTGTGGTTGTGTAAAGTTTACACTGCATATTAACTCTTGTTCTAGAGCCTTGCGGAAGCTTAATTTTTTTAAAAATGTTCTACGTAAAATCAGAATTGAGAATCTGACTGTTAGTTTTCTCTACACCTAGTAGTTGTGTGAAGTTTGCACTAATCATTTGTTGTTAAAATGTAGTTAATACTACAAATTTATTTTACTTCCAAATCTGAGCGTGGATCTAGTATACAATTTACCCACCACCGTTTTTTTAGCCAATTCAAATAAGCTACAGTGACCAAATTTTACACAATAATTATCAAACACGTTCTGACTCGGATCAATAAAAATAGTGCTGGTCACTGTAGCTTATTTCAATCTACAGTGTTGGTCACTGTAGCTTATTTGAATTGGCTAAAAAACGGTGGCGGGTAAATTGTATACTAGATCCCTGAGGGTTAGTGTTCCTTACACTTGATATTTGCGTAAAGTTAATGCTGAAAAACTTTGATCTGTTAAAATAATGTAAGGTTATCTTGTTTGAAAAGGATAATGCTGATGTTAAGAACAGTATTGTTTTCCGTGTTCTTCGACTGCTGTCATTATTGTATCATGTTACTGTACGTGTTTACTGACTGATGTACTCAAATCATACTAATTAAAAGTGGGGTACTAGTAAAGAAAAATGCTCTGATGGAACAAAAAAGATGAATATACTTGGAATTGTAGATTATTTAGGATGGTAAAGGAGGGGAATAGGAACAATCTGCAAAGTTTTTCAAAATTTTTCATTTGAAATAAACTTTATAGAAAAGTGCAGTCGCTTCTTGAATTTTTTCCTCAATGATAAAATGGCTCAAATTCAACGTTCAGACTTTAATTTGGGAGAGAATGTGTATTGCCTAGTTTCACATTGGAACCATGCAGTAAGCGTTGGATTTCGTGTTTGCGAAACTTTTGAACCAGACAATGGGCGTATTTACCCTACAAAACAAGGAATTAATTTAGCACTGCATCAGTACAAAAATTGTTACCCTTCTCCGACAAAATTCTGGCATCATTACTTTTCATCACATTATTGGAAGATTATTGATTTACTCCAAAATACAGTTGCTACCCTCAAGAAGATTGGTCCAAAAAACACTTTTGTTTTGAAAAATAAATCAAAAAATCAGAAAATTGCGTTGACTACAATTTAATTTCAAAGCTGGCAAAAGCAACAATCAATGATTTTGAAGGCAATAAAGAGAATTCAAGGTAAGCGTAAATTATTTTTTAGTATTTTTAAATTTGCTCAACTTATCTTATTATAGATTCTATTGACTCAATGACTGAAAAACCAAAAGCAGAGGAACCAGAACCAAAAAAAGCTATGCATCGATGAAAGAGCAGGTAAAATATTTTTAGTTCTACCTATTGCAATAATATTAAATGCATTTTCGATAATCTTACTTGAAACTTCAAACAATGATTTGGCACAAGAAGACTGCTGGTGGAATGATAATGAAACGCGTTTTCCGTTTTCTCAAGATATCTATCATGATTTTGGGAGATACAATTAGCAATACATATGCTTAAATACCTATATCGTTTTAAAAGTTAAATATCTTACTATTGGAATATCCTATAATCGTTGACGCGAATTCTTTATGTACATTGTTTTTTAAAAGGTACAGAGAAACCACCACTTATAATCGCGAAATAATATTGAATTAAGTAAATTCGCGCATTGCACATTAATTGACACAAATAAAGAATATGATTTAAAACGTTTTTGTAATGCAGCTCAGCAAAAGTAAATTTTATTTTGACACGCCCAGTACAATCGATAGTTATTGCTACATACTAGCAAATTTGTCAGCAAAAGGTTTAAAATTACTCTATTCTTCAATGCTTTTTTGGATCACTATTGGCTTGTGTTCGACCATTATCTTCGATGCTGACGACACTAAACGATTGTGATAACGACAAAAAACATTCTACATTGAAACGAAGAAGCGTGAGCGTTGGTGAAAAAATAAGCTCATAGATATAAAGAATAAATCAACTTCACGTACATTAAGTAAAAACTTTATTGCAATACTCAATGCAAAATGAGTTGACTTCTGTAAAGGCTATAAAATTTAATTCAATGTAATGTAAATTGACTTAAGCTGAACGCTTAAAAACAAAATTTATACTTTTTGCGTATTTTAAAAATTTAACTTTTTTTAGTATTAACACATTGACAATTTTTAAAGTTTTATAATCGTACTTAAGCTTCAGCGTTTCCTAAGTAGAATGATTCGTCATCATAATCACAAACGCTGTAGTCGTTGCCGCCAGCATCAGAGAAAATGGTCGAATACAAGCCAATACCGTCCATGAAACGGAAAATTCCGTCAATGGACACGTCAGACCAAAACAGTTTGGCTGACGTCTTGAGATCGCCACCTAGTCTGGTGATGACCAGACTAGCTGGTATCTCGATGTTTGCCAGCAAATTCAAATAATAATTCTCGACTGCCGCCGATACGGCAGCGAGATTGGATATATCTTCTGCTGACAAATTTGCTAGTAAGTAGCGATGACTCTCGACCGTAGTCATGCTCCAAAATTGGCGGGCTATCAGGGTCTTGCTGCGAATTACGCTGATTTTGCCAAAGTGCGCTTTTTGATCCAAAACTTCGCGCGCCTTGTCGACGAACATTTGCAAACCATCAAATGTTTTTTGCTCCATTTCTAAAATAAAAATCATAAAGTTACAAAATGACTATAGCATGAAGCAAAAAAGCACTGTTGCATATACTCGGAATAATAAACTAGAAGTACACAGCAATATAAAGAAATGAATAAACATATAAATTTAAAATATCAAAAAATGCATGGAAATTTAGAATTAAAGGATAAGAATAAATATGCATAAAAATACTGAAAATTTGCGTATTTATTATAAGAACTACTAATTAAGAATTCAATACGTAAAATTAATCAAAAAATTTATTAATTTATCATAAAATTAATCATTAGCCAATAAATTTTGTTTTTTGATTACGATTGAAATTCTAAAAGTATAAATATTGACAAATAACAATAAATGATACAGTAACAATTACATTTTAATATGGATGAATCACCTAGTGACGTTATATAAATTTACTTTAGTAAAACATGTATTAACGCTCAAAAAGCAAAATATGGTACCATATTTTTAGTATTAATCTTGGTGTCAATTATAAATTTAAAAACTTTCGAAAATAATTCCTGAATTTGAGAAAAGTACAAATAACTAAATTGTAAAAGTTAAAATAGCTGACAGCATTAAAAATCATGTAATTACTTTTGACACAATGACAAACAGTGCTGATAAAATTACAACGTAGAAGTTTTATTGAGAAAAGTACAAATAACTAAATTGTAAAAGTTACAATAGCTGACAGCATTAAAAAATCATGTAATTACTTTTTTGACACAATGACAAACAGTGCTAATCAAAATTACAACGCAAAAATTTCATTTAGCAGCATAAAAAGTCTTAATATTTATAATATATATATATATGTATATATATATATATATATATATATATATATATATATATATATATATATATATATATATATATATATATATATTTTTTTGTTTGTTATGTTCACTTTCAATAAAAAATCAAAAAAGATTTATTGACTTTTTACACGTTATTTTGTGCTAATTTTTACTTAGAGCTCCAGCCTCCCCTAAAATTGGTGTTGGTTCCCCCAAATATAGGAGGGCCACTACGTGCCTGATCATAGCAATGTTCAAAAATCGACTATAATAAGACACCTATCAAATGCTAAAAAAGAAAAGAGCGTGCTATTTTATTTTTTAGTATTAATTTATTTTTCGGTTATCGATTGATTAGAAAATAGCACTAGCAACGTAATTTTACTTAATTTATAATTAGCGTTTGCTTAAGATAGATGCAATTGATATAAAAGCCTTTATTTTATGAGCGAAAAATTTGAAAAGTTCATTATTTTACAAATCATTTTCTATAATTATAACTAGTCGTACATTATATATGATTTTTAAATAATAATATTAATCCCAAATTCTAAAGTAAACTAACAATATTATTTAAATTATGCAAAAATTGCAGAAACGTGTGTGATTGTATTAATTTACGGTCAGTTGCAGCAAGTTTTAACAAACATACATAAAAAGTATAAAAATTATTCTGTTTGCTATAAAGTAATAATAATTAACAAGTTTAATATTTTACTATAATATTGATTTTTTACCTTTCGAAAGAACAAATCGTTTTCAAGATTCAGTCGGCACCCAGATAACCAAAGATGGGCAATATTTTCGTTAATGTTGGATGAAATAAATTCGAACAAAAAGAATTCGAAAAATTGAATATGAAAAAAACTGGTCAAAAATAAATGCAAAATATTCATCTAGACAAATTTGAAGGAGAGAACTTAGTTTCTGGATGGAAGTAAATTTTACTGGTCTGTTTCTGCGATAAAATTATGTCTCCGCCTTGATTGATCAGAAAATAACGGAAACTAATTATATTTGGTTCATGGTAAGTTGCAACAATTTTTAACAATGCATTTATGATAATGAATATATCTGCATATATTTTAACTTTATTGTGTATGTATTGGTCATTATCTTCTATGACCTTTTCCGCAGAAACTTGGGTATTTTTATTTACAGTCAACCTCTGCAATTCTAACAATGCTTATATGCATTTGCATAATTTTATTTATTAATATTTATGCCTTCTCACTTCATTGGATATGACCTTTGAATGACCGGCGGACAAAATAACACGCCGGCTCAACCTCAATGACCGGGCGGGCGCATTTAATACGCGGGCCATTATACCATGGCAGGATCCATTTAAGGAGCAGGCCCATTATACCGTGGCGGGCTATATTTATTACATGGGCTATATTCTAAGAGGCGGCTGATATTTTGACGGGCAAGCTCGCTACACTATACACCCACCCCCACCGACCTACGCCGGCCAATAGTTCATCAAGCGCTATACGTACACGTAATATTACACACACATGCTATAATAACGACGAGTAGGGCGCACGATTAAGAGATAGGTCGTATCTCTCAACACTGCGGCCTAGAGAACGGTGCCTTACTACTGGCTCCATTTTTTGTGCACCCCGCTGATTTTTTGGGGTTGTTGCGGTGAAAGTTTTTCGACTTTTCCACATATAACGGCAAATTCAGGACATGTGTTTTTGGGAAATTGTACAAATTATACATGATTTGTTGATTCTTTTGCAAAAACATAAAATTTCACTGCAAGGAGTTTTTCTGTATACATTCGATTATATGTTATATGAATATATTAAAATTATCACAATTTTGGGGGTTTTTACATACATTTTAAGCAAGTGTGTAAGATTAAAGGCGCTTTGCACCAATGTTTCACATATTAAATTTATCAATAGGAAAATCATCGCAACTCAAATTCATGGTTTTTTAATCGGTCTAAATTTAAGTTACAGAAGTTATTTATGTTAGTGTTGCTTGCGCTGAAGCCGAAATTCTAAACCATCCGCGGAAAAATTTTGGAGCATTTTCCAAAAGAACAGACTGCGTGAAAAAAAAGTTTGCGTAAATTGGTAAGTACCTAAATCAAAAACTGTACTTTTATCTATTTGAATAAACTGTAATTTCACCTATTTATGCTCCAGAATAATTTTTAAGCAATTTTGCAGGCGAAACTATAGTGGAAAAATTAGATCAGGCTAAAAAATCGAAAATTGAAGAAAATCACTGTCGCTTACGTCCTATTGTTGATACTGTTCTCCTTTGTGGTTGTCAGCTACTTCCTTTACACGGTCATCAGGATAGCGGCCGCATTAATCTTGACGATGAAATTGACAAAAATGAAGGAAATTTTTGCGGACTTTTGCGATACAGAGTGAAGGTAAGATGCAATTTATGCTCAAATATAAAGTAAAATCCCATGTAAATTTTCGGTTTTTTGCATTTCTTAAATCGTAATCTAAAACTTATATTTTTTCATGGAAAGCGGGATTTATAAGGGACTAGAGGGCAGCCGCTCTGTCATTAAAAATTTAGGCGCAGTGTATTTTTTGATGATTTTAGCCATTTTTCATGATTGCAATTTCTTGTAATATACTTTTAGGTACATTTGTGCTGTTCTCACGTCTTTTTGCTTCTTTCATCATTTTTTTCTCGTCTTTTTTAAAATTTATATACTTATTTATCATTATCTTGTTATTAATTTTTTTCTTCCTTAAATTTGTTCTTCAAATTTTCTCTAAAATATCTATTTTTTTCCTTTTTTGTCATATTAATGTCTTCTATCATTTGAATTTTTCTCTGGCGCATCGCGCCAGTTTGGTACTCATTATTGTCACTTACTAACTTTCTTGGCGATGTAAAAATTATTTTCGCGTCACAAGAGTAGCTTTTGTACTAAATAAAGATTTTGTAGTTCCTAAAATGATTTATCAATTATTTGTTCGGCATTTTGTGTCAATTTTTGCATTCATTTTGTGAATTTTTCATATAAGACTAAATATTTTTGACAATTTTAAGTTTTTTGCATTCTATCCGCCCAAAGATGATTAAAAAGACTATTGCATGCAAATTTGAAGGATTTTACGGACAATTTCTGGATCTATTAGGAGAATTCAGAGTTCTGTCCACTGTCAGATAGATCTAAATGCACCATTTCTTCAAGCCCTACTTTTTCATTATATTCTAAAAATTAAATATCTATGCAAGCAAAGAAAAATCAGTTGTTTGAATTTAGGGTGGCCAAAATAATTATGTCAAAGCTTGTCCAACAAATTGGCACTTCAAAGTTCTATTCGATCCTGTGCGACGAAACTGCAGATATCAGTTGGAAAGAACAGTTTTCAATTTGCATACGGTCAGTAGTAGTTAGAAATAGCATTACCACCATAAATGCGCAGCGACCAAATCCTGGGGGTCTAATGGGACAGAATTGCCAATAATAGCACCAAAAATTCAATTCTGTGTGGTCTGCCGGATTCTAGAGGGGTGTAGTCCAGACCTCTCTCCAAGCCCATCTATGATTAGTGTGATTATCTTCACTCTTACTTTCATGATAATGTTTGTTTCATATGAACCTTAGTTTTTATGTAAGCATATGTGTACTCGACTACATATATCTTGGGGTTTTATTTGGGACATAAAATTTCTACGTTTTCTGGAATATTAAGACATAACATTTAATTGCTGGAATTAATTTTTCGAAAATTTCCGAGCAACTGTAAAAACTTATATTGATATAGTATGTCGCATATGCATTTCGGCTTCTTTTTTGCTTATTGTATGCAATTCCTGTTATTTTCAAGAATTTAAAAGCTCTAACTATATAGGTGAGAGCCCTGTGTGGGTGAAATTTTAAACGTTAATCCTTTAGAAATGACGTCATAATTTGATTTTAATGAATTAAGCCTTAAAAATCTGTAAGATTAATGATGATGCCTAAAAGACTAAGGTTTGGCGGCCCGCTCACAAAATGTGATATTTTTTAATTTTGGAATTCTTGAAATCTTAGCACCTCGCATAGGGCTCTGAGCAAATTATAATCAGAAAGTAACTTCTGGTCTGCATGAGTTAGATAATCCGTATTAATATGTGAATTAATCAGGCATTAATTATTATAGGTATTTGGAGTCTGACAATGGGCGCTATGCTATAAAAGAAAGCTTCCTTGGATTCAACGGAGGTTTCTGATGTATCAGCAAAAGGTCTAGCTGAAAATATTGTGAAATTGTTGCACAACGCTGGGCTAGATACTGCAAATTTACGGAGTCAAGGATTTGATGGGGCATCTGTAATGTCCGGCAAGTTTAATGGGGTTCAAGCTATTTCACAACAAGAATTTCCAGAAGCATTGTACATGCATTGCGCTAATCATCGACTTAATCTTTGCCTAGTCAAAGCAAGCTCTACAAAATCGGTTCAAAACATGCTTGGAACGGCACATTTCTCATTTATTTAAAAATACAAATATGTTATAGATAGTTATAATATAATTTTATAATCATATTAATCAAAACATTTTATTACATTTACACATGGTTTACTGATATTATCCGTTTCTTTCTTACCTTTAGAGGAAGCGAGCTAATACTATAGTATATTTCACGAAACCTTATGCACGTAAAATAATTTTTAGCATTGAGCTCAAAAGTGGTTTCTAGGCAGCCTACAGTCATACAATTTTGCGTAGTAAAACTTCAATTGCTCTGCACAATTTCATAATTGTTGATTTGGTTTAAAGAGCTTTAGTAGACGATTTACGATGACTTAAAAAATGCAATCAAAAAATGTACACAAGGTTTCCTGAAATGGACTATAGCTCCAAAGTAAAAAGGCTTCACAGTAAGATTAACTTCAGAATAAACTTAACAACACATAGGAAAAATATTTACGGTGGCCACATGTATGTTTAGAAATATGTGCACATAAGTATATTGAGCATTAAGCAAAGGAAAATTACGTAAACCAGACACCAGAATTTGCGTTAGGGAAATTACTATGGCGCTGTTTAAAGGCGCCCGCCTTTCTTATTTAATTAATATAGATATGCTTGATTGTTCGAAAATAAATAAATATCAGTATAACGGCTCCTTTAAAAAGTGATTTTAATTAGGTACAATTACTGTAAAATGTGCATGAATTCAAGCATTCATTTACAGCATGGGAATTCTCGGGGATCAGGCCCAAAAATTTTTAAAAAAGTGCTCGTTTGGGCCAAAAACCGAGAGAGTACACGTCAAAAAGACTTTTTTGACGTTTCATTCAATGCCTGCTCTCTCAAGAACATAAAAACATAAAAATTCTCAAAAAATTTTAAAAAAATTGAGTAATTGTACAAAATATAGGCAAAAAATGTGTATATATGGCGCGAAGCGCCGAAAATGTCAGAATTTTGAGCCTGAAATGAGCTAAAAACGCTTTGAAAAGCACACTTTTTACAATTTCTAAAAAATCGATAATTATGGGAAGAGTTGTGGCCATATTGTGATGGTGAAGAATTGCGGTCAGTTGCCATTCTGGGGGAACCCTTAAACGCGCCCCAAGGAATTGAGTGTTCGTTTTGTCCATTAATACTACAAAAAAGAGTCTAAAATTCGCTACAATGAATTTACAGGTATCAGAAGTCACATCGTTTTTTGGTTATCCTCAACGTAGGCAGGAGCTGCAAGCTGTGATTGAAAGCATTTGTGATGGGACGAAAATCACTAAGCTAAAACATTTATGCAAAACTCGTTGGGTGGAAAGACACGATGCAATTATTTGATTTAAAGAAATGCTTGTGCCGATTCTCGTTGCACTTGAAAAATTAGCATGTGAACATAACGGTGAAGTATCGGCAAAAGCTACTATGCTGCAAAAATCCATAGCCTACACAGAAATTATTGTGACGTTATTTGCTTGTTTGTCCGTCAGTGCTTGTCTTATGCCCCTTTCTAAGAAGTTGCAAGATCCAAAAATAGATCTTCTTACGTGTTCTGAATTGGTCGAAGATGCGACTAGCTTAATCAAATCATGGCAAAGCAACGCAGAGGAAAAATTCTCGGAAATCTTTCAAGCTGCTTGAGGTAACAAAAAAATGAAATGTTTCTCGGCACTAGTCGGTTATACTCCATATTTTTCTGCTCAAATATCACATTTTTTCCTAATAAAAGGCCAAAAATCTGGATGGGGTATAACCGACTAGTTAGTACCGTTTTTTGCACTAAGTCAGTTGTCATTCTCAACATGCAATATTAATCAGATTCAATAGAGTTTGCACTTTGAACTTAATATCACAGGTATCATTTGCACGATATTAATTCATAGAACACTTATTGTACAAAGAATGCCTATTTCTTGTTCAATTAATTCCACATTTTTGGATATATTATTTTTGTAAAATTTGATTTATCTTTGCATGCTATATATGTTGCAGTAAATAAATTCTAAAAGAACTCGAAATTCGTTTTATTTTGCATTTTGTTTTAAATTTACTTTTTAATATTTTACCGTAATCAAAAAGTGTCAATTCAGCTGAACTGACTGCAAAACTAATTGTAAATGTTAAGTTAAAAAATTTCATTCAGATATTTGTGAAGACAAACGCGTTGAAGTACAACTTGAAGTTCCGCGTTGAGTAAACGACAGCAGCATCAAATCAACGTTCCGGCCTCTTCCCGGAAGAATATTTTCGTCGTTTGGTTTTCACACCCTCCCTTGATTTTTTTAATTTCTCAATTGCATGAGCGTTTCGACGGCTAAAAATAACTGATGCAAAATTTGCATGTGCTCATACCGAAATAGATTGGTCAATTTACAATCTTAACACAGTTTTATTATTTATTATTTATTAATTTTATAATTTTTCATTTTACTTAATTACAGTTTTACAATTTACAGTTTTAATTATTTGTTATTTATTGAAGTGCAGAGCACATACTGCACAAACAAGAAAGCATAATAATCAATTATCAAAGATTAACATTGTCTGCTCAAAAGTGCGCTGTTTTTAGAGTGTCTGACGTACAAATATTGGCAGCAGCCAAGTTCTGTAGGTCTGATGGGACAAAGTCGCAAAAATACAAAAAATCTAATTCTGGGGTATATTATGTTTTATGGACTTTCTTATCAATTCTGGGGGTCTTAATAAACGCCAAACCTCTTGTGTCCATTTGTGGTGTCTACTATACTTTGTCCAATTAAATGCCTATTCTAGGATACACTATTTTACTTGTTAGACCTACAATAAGACTAAATTTGAAAAGTTGCATTTCAAAAAAAGTTAATTTTATTGAACAGAAAATTTAATTATAGTCAAGTACAGTAAAACGTGTATTTATTTATTTTCAAGTATTTAAGAAGATAAAAACATGATTAGAATTTATTAAAATATGTTCGCCAAATCCTATATCTTTTACCTACAATATTGTCCAAGTTTGAAGATATCAAAAAAGCGTTAGACTTCTACGGAAATGACATCAAGGATAAAGCGATAGTGCATGGCGAATACGAATTATGGAAAGAAAGGTGGCGGCGGTGTAAAGAAGAGGAAAGGCCAAAAACGACAATAGAGGGCCGTGATGCTTGTCGCTTAGCCGAATATAAAAACATCAAAACGTTGCTGCAGGTATGTACACATGCCATCTCATTTAAAAATTTTTTATTAAAGAACAATTATCCTACTGTTTCAGATTTTTTGCACTCTGCCACTTACCACTGCTGCTCCCAAGCGTTCATTTTCATGCTTATGTTGATTGAAGACGTATTTAAGAAGTACAATGAATGAAGCTCGGTTGAACACTTATGCTTTGCTGCACACTCATAGGGAAATACTAATTGAAAATGATGAAATAGTCAATTTGATGGCGGAACAAAATCGGCGTATCCTTTTGTAGTGTTTGCACAATGCACAATCTTTGAATTAAAGATTTTGACTCGTATCAGCTCATTTTATCTATTTATGAACCAATGCAAATCAAAGCATATCAATCTAAACAGTGTCAAAAAATTTTATGTATGCCCCCCCCCAAAACCAAAATCCTGGCTACGCCTCTGCGGTGACGTACTACTGTCGGCTGTTGTGGAGTTAATCTGCATGAAATAAGGAGTCATCTTCTTGATTGCATGCCAATTGCGTCGTTGCTACAAACAAAGCTATGTCTATCCTCCATTCACCGGCGGATGATGCCGCCAAACAAGCGGAATAAAGCATCCAGGTTGTATAAATCAGCAAATTAAGCGCAAGTTCCGGCTAAACAAATTAATGTCCGCAAGCATGACTCATATGCTCGTTTTTATTCCGCTCGAGTGAAGCTATTGAGGAATTTTGCAGTTCACTTTTGCGATTCATGTCTCGAGGTTTCTTGCAACAATAAAAATAAAGTAAACATTGGAACAGCAGCGGTGAGTTGCCATATAAAAGTAAACAAGTTTTACATCAAGGGCAATAAGCCAAATCATGCAGATCATGACTTCCCAACTGGCTATATGATCACACCGATGGGTATTTCATTTTGTCCAAAATATTTGGCACTCAATCCCATTGAGCATAGCTGGTCCCCGTGCACAGAGGCGCTCATGTCTGTTATACTGACAGCATCACTACCTGATGAAGACTGCCCTCCTTGCGAGCAGAGCATTAGTGAGGCAATCAGAACCAAAAAAGAAAGTGACGTTTTGATTGAGCAATGAGCACACATGGGCGTGGGGGGATCTGGGGGGGTGGTCTGGACCCCCCCAGAAACCAAAAGACCCCCCCAGAAATCAAAAGACCCCCCCAGAAATCAATTTTTGAAAATTTTTTTTCGTTTTTTTTCGCAATTTTTTGATGCCAATGGATAGTGCTTGATGAGAAACGTCGAAAAATGGTGTTTTTATCGCCATATCACCATTTTTAAGGCCATTTTTGACCTTCAAAAAATCTTGGACCCCCCCCAGAATTTTCTTGCTGCCCACGTATGTCAATGAGTCTATTGTGTACTTATTGGAGCCAAATAACGTACACTAACAAAAAAGTTGAGGGCATTTCCAGCCTTGTTTGAAAAGGAACACGCCGTATGATGCTCCTGCGCGTATGAAGGAGGCACTTCAATTGACCCCAACAGTCAACGCCAATCCTGAACTATGGGCCGAGTTAGAATTTATGATGGGCCATATTGATTGGAGGATCAATATAGTCTCTTTCAAGAAATGCAATAAAATGGATTGCATTCATTGTAGGTCAAATCCAGTGCAGGCGCAAACAGCCTACAAATTTTGACCTCGCATCACACATGGGCGTGGGGCATACGTGGGCAGCATACGTGGGCAGCAAGAAAATTCTGGGGGGTGTGCAAGATTTTTTTGAAGGTCGAAAAATGGCCTTAAAAATGGTGGTATGGCGATAAAAACACCATTTTTCGACGTTTCTCATCAAGCACTATCCATTGGCATCAAAAAATTGCGAAAAAAACGAAAAAAAATTTTCAAAAATTGAATTCTGGGGGAGGGGTATTTTGATTTCTGGGGGGGTATTTTGGTTTCTGGGGGGGGGTGCATACCCCTTCAAACCCCCCACGCCCAGGTGTGGTGGGGGGTATGTTCCACCCAGAAGTTGAAATATCCCCCCCCAGAAATCAAAATACCCCCCCCCAGAAAAATTTTTTTTTGCTTTTTTAGCAATCTTTTGATGCCATTGGATAGTGCTCAATGAGAAACGTCGAAAAATGGTGTTTTTTCCGCCATACAACCACTTTTAAGACCATTTTTTGACCTTTAGAAATTTTTCACCCCCTCCAGAAATTTTCTCACCCCCAGAATTTTGGTGCTGCCCACCTATGCCTCGCATCCTTATTTCCCCAATCCAGAACCTAGCCCTACTCGTGCAGGTCATTTCAAAACATTTTTTGACGTTCTGCAAGGCGACACTAATGCTCAGGACAAACCTGATTGTCATATGCCCAATCGCTACCGGACTTTACAAGCACGCTTGCAGCAAATACGCTGCCAACGCTGTTGTTATACGTATAATTCAATATGTGACCAGAAGAAGCATTTGAGTCTTTTTCATTCAAAAAATAATTCAGTGGTCATAAATGCAGGTTCATTTTATTTGTAGACAGGGGCGCCAATGGGGGGCGGTGCGCAAAATCAAGCATTTTTAGCGATTTTCGGGTTAAAACGGCTAATTTTTCCGCCCGAGTCAAGGTTCCGCCCCCCCCCCTCAGGGGTACCCCCCCCCTTAGAAAAATCCTAGATCCGCCACTGTTTGTAGAAAGTTGATTTAGAAGCTTATGTGCTTTTTTTATTTGTAAAACGTCGATTTAAGCACTGAGGTGTAATTATAAGTATGTAACATGAATTGCAATAAACAAGTGGTCAAAATTGCGAATTGCAAATCGATGCATATAACAAAAAATGATTATGACCAAATTTGCACAATGAGATTTTTAAAATCGCGATGTAGCTTTCATATAAAGTTTATTTCATTGATATTTTAGAGCTTTTTGAAAAATTATTTTTTACAGTAGGCATATATGGTTAATCTAGGGGGTTTGAGGGCCGAAGTTCTCGCCATAAATTAACCCTCAGAATTCGCGATTTTCCTAGAATTTATAAAAAAAAATTGTAGAAGAAGTGGTGTCTTGAGCGTTTTTTGCAATCTGTTTGCTAAAAATTGTCAAATTTTGGCGCTACGCGCCATTTACTCATTTTTTGACTAAAGTTTGTTCAAGTTAGTCGAATTTTTTTATGTTTCAAAATTTTTTGAGCTTCTATGCTCCAGAAAGATGAAGCATTTTCAGGCACGCAGAAAAACTGTTTCACCTCTTCCCAGAATTTCCAATCTGTGCATCTGACAGCAGGTTTATCATTTTATTAAATGATTGTTCCATTGAGAAGCAACGAGGAATAGCTTTTGTAGAATAACTCATGTAGATAAAATTTAGTGAAAAGCTGTCAAAATGGAACAGATTGTAATACATAATCAATCAATTAACATTTAAAAATTCGGAGTTATTCATGCAGGCGCCATATCATATGAGTAATTCAGCAAGTCATCGGACCATATTTTCTGGGTCAAGCTTCCGGGAATTTTAGCACTTTCTTAGAATGCTTGTTTTACTCATTATGCTAAGCATAAAAGTTGCAGAAACAAGAAAACTAGGGGTTTTGGCCGGAGATGTTTTGTTAACTGAAAATAGTTTGTTTTTGCTATCATTTTTGCCATGTTTTTCCAAATTTGTTTTGAAAATCTTGTGTGTAAATGTTTACCCCGCTTTTATGCCCGTAGCTCTCCACTTCCTGAATGCGATGTAGGTTCCAAACATGGGCTTGGAGGGTATGGGGCAAAGGGAACCCCCATCCCTGCTGAGAGTCTGGCGGACTCCCAAAACAAATCGATATATCCCCAGAATTGAAATTTTAGTGCTATTTTTTGCAATTTCGCCCCATTGACCCCAGAATTCGATTGTTACGTTATCCATGCACGGCAGATACTCTGGTTTGAACTCGTGGTCTACGTCACATAAGCCTTGCGAGTATTTTCTTTAAAAAAATTTTTTTGACAAAGCTAAGAACAAAGTTAGATTAAATCGATCCAATCTTGGGCAGTTGGGAGGTGCAGGCTCATGTGAAACAGACTTGGAAACTGATGCAACATTCGTGGCATAATGCGCAAAGTTTGACATATGTAATAAAAAGGAGCTAGTGAGCTCAATTTCGATAAGGATATAATATAATGAACGGTACAATGCGTGCGGTGAAAAGAAATGCGAAAAAGAAGTATTGATAACGCAGGAGCTGACAAAACACTGTACACAACTTAAGGT
This sequence comes from Mermis nigrescens, assembly GCA_036768485.1. Taxonomy (NCBI): domain Eukaryota; kingdom Metazoa; phylum Nematoda; class Enoplea; order Mermithida; family Mermithidae; genus Mermis; species Mermis nigrescens. The sequence continues at coordinate 578,513 of JAVLUZ010000401.1, read as the reverse complement.
AGGATAGTAGGTAGGCACCAAATATGCACGTGCGGGGGTCCTGACCACACCTGGGCGTGAGGGGGTTTGGGGGGTATGGGGGGTATGCACCTCCCCCAGAAACCAAAATACCCCCCCCCAGAAATCAAAATACCCCCCCCCAGAATTCAATTTTTGAAAATTTTTTCCGTTTTTTTTCGCAAATTTTTGATGCCAATGGATAGTGCTTGATGAGAAACGTCGAAAAATGATGTTTTTATCGCCATGCCACCATTTTTAAGGCAATTTTTTGACCTTCAAAAAAATCTTGCACCCCCTAGAATTTCCTTGCTGCCCACGTATGGTCCTGACCATACGTGGGCAGCAAGAAAATTCTAGGAGGGTCCAAGATTTTTTGAAGGTCGAAAAATGGCCTTAAAAATGGTGGTATGGCGATAAAAACACCATTTTTCGACGTTTCTCATCAAGCACTATCCATTGGCATCAAAAAATTGCGAAAAAAACGAAAAAAATTTTCAAAAATTGATATCTGGGGGTATTTTTATTTATGGGGGGGGTATTTTGGTTTCTGGGGGTGCATACCCCCAACCCCTACGCCCAGGTGTGGTCCTGACCCCCCAGAATGGGAAAAATGAGAAATTTTGTTGGAAAAATTGAGCAAAATAAAGGTCAAAAACAATGAAAATCGGAAATTTTCCTGAAATGTGTTTCAAATTGACCAGAAGCTGTTTAATAACGTTGTCCTAACGCCATTTTAGCATTTATACTAATTTGTAGGCTATTTTGGCCCAAAAAAGCTTCATTTTTGACTTTTCCCAGATATGCTGACCCCCTTTCCAAGATCGGCTACACAATGCATATATGAAATGAACTATGCAAAAATTAGAGATCTAAAATGGGATACGGAGTATGAACTAATTCAAGCCTGTTTCCAGCTAAATGTACAGATTTGCTGCATCAGAATCTCATTTTACGTAATAAAGATTATTTTTGTTTTCTCAGGCTACTTTTATATAAAATTATGTACAGACTTTATCTGAAAGATCATAAAAATTTTAAAACTTATCCAGTGAATGAAGAAGTAACACCGTTTTTTTACATGTGGGTAACAGATTATAGTAAATAGGCAAAAAATATAAATCTAGGTATCTGTAAATTTCATCAATATTTCGCTCAAATTGATTTTCGCGGGCATCTCTGTACAATTCGAGCAAAAAGAGTGTCCCAGGAGGGGCCATGATTTGCGATATGATGTATCCCACTGGACTAGCCATGGTGCAATGGACTCGCCCGCCTTACCAAAATAAAAAAATTTATTCGTGACACGGTCACGCAAAGGAAGTACTAATTCTCGAAGTCCACCAAAAAAACGGTCAAAAAAGATTTTATGGAGCATGCTATTCAGTAGAAAACTATGGATTTTCGCATAGAATTTCTTGTACGTATCCTATTCATTAATATTTAGGAGGTCCAGACTTGACATAGAAATAAATATGTCAGAATTTCCGGCACTTTACGCCAATTTAATTTTTGTACATTACTATTGTTTGGAAATCCCAGAATTAATACAATGCAAAGACAATACTTTTGAAAGCTTATACTGGTCCAAAATGATTTCGCCTTTCTTGAAGTTACTTCAGAATTTCGACCCTCCCACCGGAGTGAATCCAATTTAGGCCCATGTTTGATCCCTCTACTTTACTCTAGTTAGAATGTGCAAAATTTTGCAGTATTTGGAACGAGCTACCCTATTCACTGCTACAAGACTTAGAGTACTAACATTTTATAACATTTAAGCCTATTGGGAGAAGGTATGCAAAAAATCGTTGTGGCATTTTCAAAATAATTATTTTACATTGTGGGATAAACGCTGGCAATAAGATTAAGCCCCACCAAAGCAGGCAATTTCATAAAGCCAACATGTTCAACGGCTATTACACAAGGTACTTATAACTTTTTTCTCATTTGCATTAAAAGCAAAGCCGGGAAATTGCATTTTCGCTTGATTAAGGATCGCTAACATTTTGGGAGATTTGACAAGGCTCTTCTTTACAATTTCTCCCGTTACGGTATTTTTGTGCCGTGCCAAGAATAAGTTTTGAGGCCGCCCGGTTCGAACAACAAGCGTAGCAATTTTTGGATTAAAGCAGATGCCGATTTTGAGCTAACAGTGACGCGAGTGTAGGTGGCAATTGGCATTTTGTAGTCCGATGATGCGTCAATCAACATGTTAGCCGGATTATTGGGATCAATCACGCACTTGGCATGCAACCATAATTTTAAGTTTAAACCTCGTGAGACGGGCCACTGATAGATAATTGTGATATTTTAATATACCTACTTTTATAGTCTGTTTCACAAAAATTTTGGCACAAGTTTCAGAAACAATCCTTAACAAGCTGACAGATTGCGATAGCTAATCTGTCGGCAACTGTGGCTGAAAACTCTCAAACTTTATGCAAAAAATTAATATGTGAAACAGACTACAGGTCTGACGCATAAGGGTATAGAAATCTTGTGTTTGATTGAGGAGCTATGCGCTTCTTCTGCCAGCTCGACCACAAATGATTTACATGAATGACGTTCTGCAAGCACAGCTTGTTGTTCAATCTCTAATCCATAAAGAGGGAAGCTTTAGGGGCCTATAACTCTGCTTCATATAACTTTGTGTACAAATTTTAAGAATTTTTTTAAAAGCAAGCTGACGGATTACGATAATTATAAATCAAATCAATGTCATAATTGAAATCTGACAGCTTCTGGTCGAAGACAGTTTTAAAATTCATGCATAAAGTTTTCTGAAACAGACTATAGGCTACGCATACACATGGGATTTCTGGATTTACTTGCTGCTTCACATTATAGGAAACGGAAATTGTGAGTTATAGTCAAAATCAGAAAGTTCACAAAATTGACTGATAGCTAATTCAAAATTTATACTAACTTCTAAACAATCTAGTTCATAAAATTTTTACTAGTGACGGATTCAATATTTTGTACTTACGAGTGAGAGCGGAATCCCAAGTTTCCCTAAAAATGCCGTAAATTGTCTCATAAATCCGAACATTATGCGTAAAGAGCAGGTTCTATCGTCCTTCGATAGAAAGAATCATTTATTGTGGAAAAAAATGCAAATTTTAAGAATTTTCAAAAGCTATGTGAAACAAGTTTGATTTGTCTAAAACCGCCAATGAATCAATGCAAAAAGCGGCACAAGGCGCTGTTATAAAATGCAAAAGACAGCTAAAAGGCAGAATATACTATATAACTCGCCTATTGAATGAAATAGTAGTAAATGATGCCATTTGAAGGGCAAGAAATTTAGAAATTTTTGCTGCAAAATGATGTGAAACTATTTTAATTACTGCATTCTGTACTGGAGAAGTCACTATAAGAACCACAAACACATATGTAATTTAAAACTGCTATTCTGATGTAGGGTTAGAGTAACAAGAGAGTCACTTCATTAATGATTACACACGAGTGTAGTCCGGGGCACACATGGGCGTTGGGGGGGGGGGGTTTGGGGGGTATGCACCCCCAGAATTTGAAATACCCCCAGAAATCAAAATACCCCCTCCTGGAGAAAAAAATTTTTTAGCTTTTTTAGCAATTTTTTGATGCCATTGGATAGTGCTCAATGAGAAACGTCAAAAAATGGTGTTTTTTCGCCTTACGAGCACTTTTAGGACCATTTTTTTACTTTTAAAAAATTTTTTCACCCCCTCCAGAAATTTTTTCACATCCCCACCTCCCAGAATTTTGGTGCTGCCCACCTATGGTCCGGGGGTCATGTGTGGTTAGCACCACACGTGGGCGTGGCAGGGTTTGGAGGGTATGCACCCTCCAGAAGTTGAAATAACCCCAGAAATGAAAAAAACCCCCTCCACCCAAATTCAAATTTTGAACATTTTTTTTGCTTTTCTAGCAATTTTTTGATGCCAGTGGATAGTGCTCAATGAGCAACGTCGAAAAATGGTGTTTTTTCGCCTTACGAGCACTTTTAGGACCATTTTTTGACCTTTAAAATTTTTTCACCCTCTCCGCCAATTTTGGTGCTGGCCACCTATGATTAGCACTCCAGTTAGGACCTCTCACAAATTACTGAAGACCCCATAGATTTCTATTTATAGTAACATTTTTGGCGATTTTTGGCTTTTTCACCCAACCAGACCCCCAGGATTTACTAGCACAGTGATGAATCTTGTTGGTGGCAAATCAAGGATTTTTGATGGAGGGCGGTATCCAAACTTTTCCAAACAGTGTAAAGAACAAGTCCAACAATTAGCCCATCGGGCGAGAAATGTCCTTTTTTTGCATTTTACGTCGTCAAGTTTTATTTAGAGCAAAAAGATCTGAGCAAAAAGATCAATGAATTTCTTTGACTTCAGCTGAAATCCGGGTGTGACGCGCCGAGAAATTCGTGGAATTGAGACAAAGTTGTCATTTAACAGAGCTCAAACACACCTGCAAAAACGCATGTTTCAAGTTTTCGGATTGATTCTCTGGTAATTGCAACACACGTTGCTCTAAAATTTCACTTTCTTCCATGTCAAAGGATGCCGGCAATTGCCGCTTGTCTGATTGAGGCGTGGACATCAGATTTTTGCCCTCGCTTTGTACACTCTCCATAGAACTGTTGTTGAATTCATTTAAATGTGCTTGCATTTCAGTTGTTGAACAATGCTTTTCAAAGCGGCGTGTGACCATAGCGTGTATCTTAAAAATTGCATCAGCATTTTTCTGACAAGCCATTGCTGTCCCATGAGCCATGTTGAGCAATGTCTTACTTCGCTTTCCATTGCCGACAACGCTTTGCAAGATGGCCTATTTTTTAATAAATGCAGATTAGCTCAGATTGGAGACTTGGTTAGAGATCATACATGTGCAACATGGGAAGTTCTGAGAGATCGGCCTCAAAAATTTTTTAAAAATTGACACAAAAATGATGGGTAGGCGTGAGAAACACTCTTTTACGTTTCAGACAATGCCTGTTTTTTCTAGAGGGTAATAACATTTAAAAATTTTGGAACAAAGTCGTTCATTTACGGTCTGTTTTTTAACCTAGTGCATGGATTCGCTTGGTAAACCAACTTTGCTTATTACTGTAGCATCCGATTCCTTTGTTGCTCGACTCGCCATACCCATATAAAAAGTTGCTACTGACTCCGCGCCAAGCAATTGGAACTCGAGCGCTACAGTAATAAGGATTTTAGTTTTCCGAGCGGATCCATGCTGTAGCTTAAAATAAGCGGACTATTACCTTGAAAATTTCATATTTTTTGAAAAGTTGTTGCCATCCCATCAGCCATGAGCCAAAAGTGGTGTAGTTTAACATGTTTTAAAAATCCTCACTTTTTGCGATTTTCCGGAAAATCGTTTATTCTGGGGTTTAAACAAAACTCCTCGAAGCTCACAAAAATATATGACAGATGAAAATTTAAGAAGTCACATGCACATGTATCCCATTACAAAGTCAATAGGTGATGTAAAGCAATGAATTTTTGGGGTTAGTTTTATGGTGCCTATTCTGAACTTGACGAGCAAAAAGACGTTTCAGACAAATGCTTACTTTCTACAACAAAAACACAGGCCGAAAATTTCTAGAAATTCGGTTAAATTCAATTATGTATGGACATCGACGGCAAATCGTTGAAGAATTGAATGAGCTAAAAATTGTTAAACGTTCAAAACTTATTTGCAGAGGCCTTTTACGACAAATTTAAAATTCTTGTGAAACTTGAAAAATAATACATGCCATACTGTTATGATGAGATTCAAGTAATAGAATACTGCCACTTTATTCTAAGCAATAATTATGTACGAAATCTACTTGACAAAATGAATTAAGCTCAATAGGTCCTTCCCTTCTACCTATGTATATCAGACAATTAAATTTATTGCAATAGTAGAACTAGAAATAGGATCATATATGCACGTAAGGGCTTTGGGGAATCTAGAACCCAGAAAGCAGATATGGGAAATTTTCTTTAGAAATTGGACAAAATGATGCCTGAAAATGGATGAAAATGAAACTTTTTTCTAAAAAGGCGTTAAATTGACCATAAACTAATTTTAACACTATTTTTAATGTTTATATCGGTTTCTGATGTCATTTTGACCCAAAACCTTGATTATCTGATCCCCTAAAAACCGTCCATGCTTTGCAATCGCAGCCCGTTTTTACGGTTGACCATTACATCTGTGCCTTCTAAATTTATTGATTTTTGAGTGTCGACAATGAAATGTCAATTTTACTTGTCAACTTTTTGTAAATTATATGTATTTAGTCCACGGAAAACCGGAATACAGCCGCCTGTAAATTATTGATTTTCCCATGTTTTTACCTGTGCCAGCTGCGCTTTATAGTAACAACCAGACATCTTCGTGGGTTTTTGGAGAACCTAGACCTCTAGAATTGAAAAATGAAAAATTTTGCTGGGTAATTGAAGCAAAATTAAGTTCTGTTTAGATCAAATAAATATGGGAAATTCCAAAAAAATTTGGAAAATCTAGTAAATTGAACAAAATTTAGTCGACCATCGTGAAGTACAGAAAATTTGAGACTTTTGAGCCTAAAAAAGGAGTTGAAAACGCATAGATAGGCTTACTGTACTTTTAAGAGTTCTTACAAAAAATCGACACATCCAGAGTTCTATTTTTAAAAATATTTTTTGGCAGTTTTTGGCGATTTCATCCTATCCAGAATTTTTTTGCTGCCCCTGTCTGGTCACGACCACTTTGCAAGGTGTCGGTTGCTATTCTAAGGTGTCAAACTCCCCATTAAACATTATGTATGATCGGCAAACCTGTTGGTTTTCCAGCATGGACCAAAGCGTTTTTCTCAATTTGACATTGTTTGATTATTTTGTCATTTTGTGAGATTAATTTTGAGTTTGATTCGATCAATTGTTGGTTTTGTTCGAATAATTGTTTGACGGACGGTTGATAAGATGACATTTGAAGCTGGCTTGTTCCATAATCGCCGCTGTCGTCAGTTAACCTATCCAAATTATTTTGTTCAATAGGCTCCAAAATCGTCAACAATGGGAGATCATCACACCTGGGCGTGGGGGGGGGGTTTGAGGGGGTATGCACCCCCAGAAACCAAAATACCCCCCTCCAGAAATCAACATACCCCCCCAGAATTCAATTTTTAAAATTTTTTTCGTTTTTTTCGCAATTTTTTGATGCCAATGGATAGTGCTTGATGAGAAACGTCGAAAAATGGTGTTTTTATCGCCATACCACCATTTTTAAGGCCATTTTTCGACCTTCAAAAAAATCTTGCACCCCCCCCCAGAATTTTCTTGCTGCCCACGTATGGAGATCATCCTTCTCAATGGCTACTCCAGCATCATCAGCTATCAAATCGTGATATGCATCTAAAAACACTGTTGATTTCAGTCATTGTGAAAATTGCCTTAATTTCCTCAAAAAATTCGTTTTTTCCCAAGCCGGGGATAATCACTCAATTGGAATTCTCAGGTGCAAGTCCAAATACTTGAAATATTCACCTTCACCAAAGTTCAACTATCTTAGACTTGAGTTTTCCAATTGTTTCAAATCCCGAGCTTTGGAATTCCAAGTTTTTAGTTAATCGCAGGTTTACTAAGAATCCCATTCGTATGACTCGGAATCCAGGAGTCAAGAAATATAGGAACCTTAGAAAAAAATGGAATTTCTCATCGAGTGACTAGGCGACATAACATTGTCTGCGTTAGATATTTCGCCTGAAAATTAGTAATTCTGAGTTCTATAGACAAAATAGTTTTTAATACTCAAGATTATAATTAGTGATTAAACTTTCATTGCCCGCACCGACTACATTAGCAAGAGTTCTTTTAATTATTCAGTTGTTTTTCAGAATCGTTTGCATGCGATTTGACATCAAAATTTTTAAAAAATGCACAAAAGTTCTGGGGGGGTTCAAGATTTTCTAAAAGGTCAAAAATGGCCTTAAAAACGGTGGTATGGCGGAAAAACACCATTTTTCAACGTTTCTCATTGCACACTATCCATTGGCATCAAAAAATTACGAAAAAAAATTCAAAAATCAAATTTTAGGGGTATTTCGATTTCTGAGGGGGTATTTTGCTTTCTTGGGGGGGGAGTGCATACCCCCAAACTTCCCACGCCCATTTATGGCGGCCACCCCCTATGATGCTTCCCCTCAAATTGACCCCTGCATGCAGGTACTGATCGAGTTAGAGGGAATTTTTAGTCTATTTCACATAGTCCTGCACACTTTGCAAATTTTACTACCCGGGTACCCGGCTATTTCATTACCCTGGTACCCGGGTAATTCGAGTATCTGGGTATACCCGGGTAGGACCTTAGATAGAAGATAATGCAGTGAACATTGTTCATTTATGGTTGACAGAGAGATCTAGGGCAAAGTGATATCCAAGCTGTAAAATTATTGAAAAATTAATGCAACATTAAATAGGATCAAAGCAGTGATCCGAAGAATCCTTATGCATTCAATGGAATAAAAGTCATTTCCTAATTAAGAGCAAACAATTGTGAAGCAGGTTTTGTATCTTCATAGCGTCATTAATACAATAGTAGCAGGAAAACACATTGACAAAAAGTAATTTTAATATCACAAGGAAATGAAAATTCATTCAAAAATAAGTCTATCTGGAGCTAGTTGACTGCAGAGGCGTAGCCAGGATTTTGATTCGGGGGGGTGGCATAAACAACAATTTTTAAGACTACTTTTGCATTGAATGCCAGCAACGTTATATATAGTAAAACTGAGTTATTCGACCTTCAATAGTGTAGCCTAGCTAATTTATGGGTTTCTGATCATCAAAAATACAAATAGTGTAAAGCGGTGCGAGTTGCTGAAAGTTTTTGGAATTTCTACCGTTTTCATGTAGAATTTATGGCCTTTCTATCAACAAACAGTTTGGAATTCATAAGTGGCGCAAAATGCCATGAACTTTAGTCATTCTTTACTGCCCTAACATTTTGTAGCTGTGTGAATACTAATAGTCTGACAAAGCAAAGAACAGTAACTGGCAGCGCTATGCGCCGGAAAATTTTGATGTTTTTGCACATTAAATTTAATTTATACCGCTTAAATCATACAAAACAGACAAATTAATGCCGACAAAATTAACGCCGGAAATTTTTAGAAATTTCTAACCCTTTTGTGTGGGTTGTTCTCCCTAAAATCTCCTTGCGCATGTACAACGAGATTTTACGGCGGTGGGACGTCTGGGTTGGCAAGCGGAGTCTGTGGCAGAGTCCCGGAAAATTTTGTAAAAAAAAACATTTTAATGTTAAATAGTAAAGTTGAAACTTTCGCAAAATTGGCTAAATCTCGCTTCTAAAGCAAGCCCAAAATTGCTTAAGATTGATAAACTTCTGCATTGCACAAAACTTCTGAGCTGAAATGCGTTTTTTGACCTCTGCTAATTACATAGTGCAGCAACGGGTTGCTGCCATACATGGGCAGCAAGAAAATTCTGGGGGTGGGGGTGCAAGATTTTTTTGAAGGTCAAAAAATGGCCTTAAAAATGGTGGTATGACGATAAAAACACCAGTTTTTTGATGTCTTTCATCAAGCACTATCCATTGGCATCAAAAAATTGCGAAAAAAACGAAAAAAAATTTTCAAAAATTGAATTCTGGGGGGTATTTTGATTTCTGGGGGGGGGGTATTTTGGTTTCTGGAGGGGTGCATACCACCTCCAAACCCCCCACGCCCAGGTGTGGTTGCTGCCAATAATATATAGAAAAATGTATCAATGAAAATTTTATTCTTACAGTTTTCAGGCCTATTTTTGGCCTTCTTATTAAAAAATGCAGTTCAGAGAACAAGAAATGCGCAAAAACATAAGAAAACTTGGCCATTCCGTTCATTTAAAATAGAATTATGTGTCCTTGTAATAAAAGACAAAAAAAACAAAGAATAGAAAGACTGGTTCACAAAAGACAAACAGAGCAGAGAATAGACAAACTCGTTCACAATCATTTTTGCACTTTTACTATTATGCTTAACAAACATGCACAGTTTCATTCAATGAACAAATAGCGCATTGAATTACTAAAGTGATGTGAAGGGCTGGATTATTTTTGCTGATTCAGGCTTTACACTTCATTGCATCTATTAGCAATAAATAATAATGAGTTGGTGCGAAACACCGGAAAATTTTGACGTTTTTGCCTTTTTGAACTGTTTTCTGGAACACATTATTGCAACAAAAATCAACCATATTTCTGAAAAATTTTGGGGGCATGCCCCCAATGCCTCCGCTGGCTACGCCTATGGCTGACTGCATCTGGAACATCCATCAAGAGGCTTTGGACCAGGTCTAACTAAAACAGTTGCGCGCTTGATGTGAATAAAAGTAGCTGTTTAAATTTATATAATGGTCACAGAAGTAAACGCATTAAAAAAAAGCATTGCCAGCGGATAATTTCTTGTTTAAATTCGTTTAAAAGAAGAATTCGGCAAAAATGAAATAATGTAACTAAAGAGCTGAATAATGGAACTTGGGTAGACCATATGCGCGATATATTGTGACAATAGGAAATATTAACAGGCTCGCTTTTTAAACATTTTACCATTGATTACATATATCAAATCACATTTACATTGCGATTTAATCACACTTTAGAAGCAATATGTTTCTAGGTTTCTAATCCAGTTCTTAGCACATATTGCATACTGCAGTGCTAATTTTCCATTTTATATCAGGGGATTCGGGTACCTGGGTATACCTGGGTACTCGGGTACCCACGTGCTGCTCTAATCTCACATGACTTCTTGCATAAATTTTATAACCATCGCAGACGATAAGCTGACAGATTGTGATTATAACATTGATTTGATACATAATTATTGTAATCCTCGGCTTACTGACAATAAAAATTCTTACAATTTATGCATGAAATTATTTATGTGAAACCGACCATAAGTAGGTACCGAATTTCACAAAGTAAGAACTTACCCCAACATCTGTTACGACTGCCTCGTAAAAGATGGACTTGTATTTGACGGAAACCGTCATTCCTTCTTCAAGATGAATCAACTGGTAATCCTTGATCTGACTAATTTTAACCAGTTCATCTTCTACACTTCTTCCAAGTCCAACCCAGCAAATGCAACACATCATCAATAATTACGTCAACTGCAAATTGTTGCCAAGTTATTGTATCAGACTACTAAGATTTGGACTTAGACACTAGTGTACCACAGAAATTTTTCTGAATTTTTTTTGATGTTTTCTATCTCTGAGAATAGATCAACTTAAAAAAGACAAAAAATGCTTTTTGCCTAGGCCACAGACAGCAAATTTTCTGCTTTTAATTTTTGAAATTGTTGACATTTCGAAATTTCAGGGATTTTCGAATCGCTCAATAGCGAGTCGTCATGTCATGTGTGCCTATATGTGGCAGCAGGCACGTATAGCTGGCAGTCCTGTTTTGGGGGAACCAACACAAAGTTTGGGTGGTCTGGGGTCCAAACAGGCCAAAAATAGCACAAAAATACATTTGAAAAGTCCTATTTTTCCTGTTTTCTGCATTCTGGAGGGAGAAATCTGGACCCCACATTCCCCATAGAGCTCTGTGCCTGTCTGGCAGAGAGAAAACCAATTTTGAGAGGCTCACTAGCTTGGAATTATGACGTCCAGGAAACAAGTACTTAGCAACAGTAATTGTTTTCGAAAAATTTCCACAATTCAGAACTCAGCTGCTGTGTACCTATGTACATACCTAGGAACCTACATTTACACACATGCTGTGATTATTGTGTAACCTGCACTGCACTGCTGATGATATGTTGCTAATTTATGATAGGTACAAATTATTATTTATGTCAAATTTCTCGAACCGAATTTGCCAGATGCGGATCTTTTGTCTTCTTTGCGCACCAAACACATACATTTAGTTTGCAAGTAAGATTTGCCCAAATCAAAATATATTTGTGTCATTTCCCTAGACTGACGTGGTATCCAAGCCGTCCTAGGTCACATCCCTGCACGATGGAAAATATATACGTACATACATAAATACTTGTATTTACGCATGATTTTTTAATGAAAATATTTTTTGGATGTTGCCACAAAAGAACATTTCAATAATCATTACCAAACACTCTAGAATAGAGAATGGTTTGTAATTAAATTGATTTATTCAGACGGAAAAGGCGGAAAACATTGAATTCAAGTGAGATCAGACATGCACAAGGGGCATTAAGCTTAGAAATATGGGCTGTACTATCAGAATGGAATAATAGGATTGCGGAATGTGACAAAACAAAGAATAAAAATGGAAGTTAATAAACATTTCCCTCAAACGCTTAAAATTATCCAGTGACCAGTTGTAAGCTACATATTTTAGCATTTATACTGACTGTTTTTATTGCCATTTTGGCCCTCAAATTGTGCAGTATGATCAAAAGGTGTTTTTGGGGAATTCGGATCCAGAATGGCTACAAATCCCATCAAATTAGTTGTGATTCCCACAGTCGTCGACCTTTCACAAAATCATAGAAAGTGCACGTTAAAGATAATTTTTTGATTTAAAAAATGTCATATTACCGACAGTAAATTAGATACTTATTTGCTTAGCACTAAAAATTCAAATATAAGGATCTATCGATTTTTAGTAGTCCATTGGATTCTCGGCGAATCCAGACCACTCTCGCCCATGTGATTTTGTCTCAACTAATATTAAAATCAGCCTCTGCTTAAATCCTAAAATGGGCAAATTGCAGCTATCGGAATTGAAAGTGTACCTACCTATACATTTGTGCAAATATATAATGTATCAGGTACCTATACCTATTCATTTAGCTTCATGCAGCCACATAAACATACGTAATTTATTTACCTGTGCTAAAACTTATTACCTAACTTGAATTTCTGTTTGCAAGGTATGAATTCAATATTTAGATACAGCAGTTATGGTAGAAAAACTGTCCGACACTTTTGAAAAACCTTAGAAAAGTCTGCGAAGTGGAATAGATTAAATTTTATATTACAGGTACCTACTTCATGTAATTCATTTTATCTTTTTATTTCATACAAAAATATAACGTGCATAGCAGGTACATACTAATTATGTGTACCTATCACATAAAATAAAATATTACTAACAAAAAATAGAAAATTGACTTCAATGTTTCGCAATAAATGTGAACAATAAACATATGCGAATAGGTCTTATTCTTTGCATGAACACTCATTATCTTGAATTATAAAACAGATTCAATAATAATTTTTTTAATTTTCTCCGGCACAATGGCTATCCCGCACATTTCTTTAGTGGTCAGCTCCATAATTTAAGCAGGGTAGAGAGAACATCATTGTACTGGTCTTATTAGGCCGACTCTAATGTAAAAACAGTTTGATCAAAACAGATCTTCATTTCCTAGTAAAGATTTATATATTTTAACAAAAAATATTTGAGAAAACTGTTGTTTTGCCAACTCTGCTTAAATTTTAATAAAAATTTTTCTATTTGAGTGTATGTATATTTCTAAAAGTTTTCATGTACATACATACTTTATATGTGTACACTGGCCATACGCTTAATGGGCAGCAGTGCGAGGTTAATTGCAAGAAAACGTTATTAGAAATAGAATTCTAGGATATACAGTAAAAATTTGGGTATTTCAACTTCTGGAGGAGACAAACCCCCTGTGCGAATTTGTGCTCCATAACATAAGTTATTTAGCTTCATTGACTTTTCTGAAATTCAGGAAAACAGTCACTGCCGCACATAGGCGTGGGGAGGGGTCTGGGGGTCTGGAACCCCCTTCCCTCCAAAAATCTGGCGGACCCCCAGAATTGAATTTTTGGCAATTATTGCTCCAGCAGACCCCCCAGAATTTTGGTGCAGCCCGTGCTGGTCACTGCAGTTCTGTGACCTGGTTTCCGAAATTCAGGAAAATGGTCACTGCTGTTCAGTGGCCTTTTTTTAAATTCAGAAAAATGGTCACTGCAGTTCTGTGACTTTTTTGAAATTCAGAAAAACGGTCATTGCAGTTCTGTGACCTTTTTTTGAACTTCAGAAAAATGGTCACTGCAGTTCCGTGACCTTTTTCGAAATTCAGAAAAACGGTCACTGCAGTTCCGTGACCTTTTTTGAACTTCAGAAAATGGTCACTGCAGTTCCGTGACCTTTTTTTGAAATTCAGAAATATGGTCACTGCACTCCCGTGACCTTTTTTGAACTCCAGAAAAATGGTCACTCCTGTTTAGCAATTTTTTACTGAGCGGTAAACAAAATATCACTGAGCCGCAGTGACCGTTTTTCTGAAGTGCACACTGGGGCCAGTGTAGTTCCTTTCTTACAAGATCCCTTATGGCCTTGTTAGGCAACCTGAATTTTTTAGCTCTCCATGTGCTTGGGATGACGAGAAAAAAGATGTATCATTAAGAGATTGTCAGTAATATCCAACACTCCATAAATGCTGTATGTCAGATATATCCAACTCCCCATAAATGTTGTATAATCAGAAAAAAATCCATTTACCAAGACTATACTGTAAAGCCCGTATTCATGAAAGCGTATTAGCTTACTTCGTATTAGGACCTTACTACGGAGTAACTAATACGCCCTTTTACTCCTTAGTAGCTCTACTCCATATTAGCGCTACTCCGTATTCAGGAGAGCATATTAATTACTACGAAGTAAGAGCCACTAATACCATATTAGCAGATAAAATGGTAAAGAATTTTGCGCATTAACATATATAGTTAGGTACGACCTCTCATTAATTCGATGGAGTACCTAAATAAGTAGGTATGTGCATGCACATATCGTTTGACAGAGTAGGTAATTAAGGCGAGGAGACGTTCCCAAAGGAAATCAGATGTGTGTGAACATGTCTTTAGTATCAGACTTATGCGCAAGACACGGCAGTCCTAAGTAATAGTACTGTCATTTTTTCACTCTGTCGATTGCATGAAAATGTCACAGCTAGTGAGAACTTGTGATTCAAATTTTAGTACCACAGAAGTATATTTCTTGATAGAATGTATATCAAGCAAAATAGATATAATGTAAAATAAAAGCCAATGCAAAGTCAATGCTAAAGGAAAAATGCTGGAACAAAATTGTTGCAGCTTCTAAGGAAAACCCAAACACTAAAACGCGCACAAAGGAGCAATTACTTGTTCGATGGAAAGGTCTTAAAATGGTGAGTATGACTTATTACAAGTTTTTGCGATGAATTATGGAAAATATTCCTGAATTATTGCACTTCTCTTAGCATAACCCTGAACATTATCATCAGTTGTGATGTCGTAATTTACATCTTCAGTTTCTCTTATTTCTTCAAAATTGTTGACATCATTCCTGAGTTTAGCATACTTATACAGAACAGCGCATGTTTCAACAGCTATAGCAGATGTTTCTGGCTTAAAATTCATCCCCTTCACTAAACAGGGAAAACGCCTTTTCCGAATACCAAAAGTACGCTCTATTACCATCCTCGTAGAAGAATGAGCAAAGTTATAACGGCACTCAGCAGCATTTTTCGGATTATTAATGGGGGTGAGCTGATAACGGGTGCAAGCGTAACCACAATCATTGAGTATATGCACATTAGGAGGAAGATCCTCAACTTTTATGCAAACCTGGAATTTGTTCAAAATTCTTGAATCTTGTGGCTTGCTACAACAGCACAAATCATTAATTTATGATTGCACACTGCTTGTACATGAAGCGAAAAGCATCCTTTTCGATTTTGATAAAGTTCGCCTATTATGGCCTCCTGGGTTTATTATTTTGACATGCAAACAGTCTATAGCCCCTACACGTCCAGGAAATCCATGCATTTTGAAGAATGCCTTTCGTATTCTTTTAATTTGGTCAGCGCTCAGAAATTTCATAAATTGAGACCAAAGTTCTACAATGTGTCGCAAAACAGAATGCGCATATTGAGAAACTGTAGCTTGGCTTAAGCTATGCAGGTCTCCTTCCTCTCATTGAAATCCCACATTTCCAATGTATCATAAAGTTAGCAGAACATGAATTCAAATTCAAAATGAACTCAAAATAAGCAAAGTTAAGACATTTATACATCATTTTTCTCTTAGTTTTCGAAATTCATTGATAAACACTTTTTAAATTTCAAAGACTATAAACTCTGAAGGATGGGCAATTATCTCTTGACCTGGCTGATGAAAATTGTAAGATCGCATATAAAATGTAAGTATGTATGTCGCTTTTATGCAAAACATCAATTTAGCTAGTAGCTCAACTATCATCGGTACATATCTACTTTGAATTAGTGTGATATTATTTTAGCATCCATTTAATATTTCAGTTTTTGCAGATTTAATTTAGCAGAGAAGATTCTCTGTAATTAAATTATAACATTTTCAAGCAAGCGAAGAATGGAAGCGTGGATTTTAGCGGCAAGCGCAAGCAACAGGCGGTGGCCCACCAGCTGCTCCTCCTCCTGACTTATTGTTCAAGGTGGCCGACTTGATATCGGCTCAATTGGAGAGGGTTCTATGTAGTGTGGACAGCGATGCAGTGATTGAGTATAAAGCACATGCCGATGCATCATCCCCAGATTGCTTTGAGTTAGAGGATCAAGCAAACATTGGTGGGATTTTAAGTGGGGTAGGATGGTGTCTCAAGCTGCTGTCTCATAATGGCTGCTTGATGCTAAGCTCACAAATTGAAAAAGTATACTGAATTGCATTTTCTGCATGCAGTGATAATTTTAATTTTGGTTCTAATTTGATAACTTTTGATCTAAACCATAATATTTCAGAAAGTTTTAGCCAAATGTTTTATAAAAAAATTTTTATGCGCGTTGACAAAAAGCTCTAAAACCAAAAAATTTCCAATATGGCT
The DNA here is from genome assembly GCA_036768485.1 of Mermis nigrescens. NCBI lineage: Eukaryota > Metazoa > Nematoda > Enoplea > Mermithida > Mermithidae > Mermis > Mermis nigrescens. The sequence goes on along the minus strand of JAVLUZ010000401.1, from coordinate 561,701 downwards.
ACCCCTAGGCCGTCATATTGAAAAATGCCCATTCTTAATCAAACCAAACAAGCAAATACCCATTCAAAAGCGCTTTTTTGTTCTTTCCAAAACATGCTTAAACATTAAACAACTTGCATTCTACAGCATGTAATAAGCATAGTCTATGGGGGCAACCATATTGGAAAAAAGTTAGAAAGTGTTAGTAGAGTGAGTATGAGTTTAGGAGAAAAAAATTAAAATTTTTCGAGTTTACTAATATGCAATTATTTTGCTATTTCCCCACATAAAATTACAGAATGGTAGGGAATGGGGCCGGGCCGTGTTGTAATTTTGGCTCTTTTTCCTGTATGGCGTACTGTAGTTGTGAAAAATTGGAAGTTTTTTTCCGGAAAATAGTTTCATTATTTTGTGGAAATTGGTTTAAATTAGTGGACTTTCCACATAATGGCATGTTTTTTTAACTATCAAATTACTGTAGTAGTATCTGCATCAAACAGAAAAATATATATATCATTTGAAAGCAAATTGAATTATCTTTCTAATAAATGTCTAATTTGTTTAATTTATCATAAGTGATTAAATAAACACTTTGAAATATAGTGATTTTGTGAGGAAATCAGTGAAGATGATGTGTGAAGACACAAGACAAAAAATAATGGCTCACACAAGTCATGCACAGCATGGGATTTCTCAGGGAGAATTTTTGGATTAAATAACTGTGGATATCAAACATAAGCAGCAGCCAAATTCCGGAAGTCCGATAGGAGCTAAATTGCCAAAAATAGCACCAAAAATTAAATTCTGGGGGTCTATTTATTTAGAGCGGGTCCAACGGATTTGGGGAGGGAGTCCAGCCAGACCCATCTTAAACTCCCACGCCCACTTGAGGTGGATACGCGTCAAAAACATCATTTTTCCGCATTTTGACAATGCTGTATCTTTCTACAGCGTAAAAACATAAAAAATTCTGGAAATATCCAAAAAAGTTTGAGTGAATTGAACAACGTATTCAAAAAATAAGCATGTGGATCGAAGTGCCAAAAGTTAAAAATTTTTGGGCGAAAAGATAGCTAAAAACCCTTAACACAGCACCTTTTCTACAAATTTTCCGAAAGATCGCAAATTCAGAGGAAAAATATGAAAAATTCTTGGAATGCACTTATAAACCCCCCAAGATCATGTATGCCTGAAAATTTAGAATACATTACCCTATATTTTGAGTCAATTTCAAATTATAACTAATTTACATTAATTTTTTATTTCTATCAAATTTTTGCTTTGCAAGCTAATCACAACAAAAAATTGAAACGGAATTTGATCAACCAGATTTTCCTGTGAACAATGCATAATCACACATGGGCGTGGAGGGAGGGAGAAGGGGGCTTGAGGGTATGCACCCCCCCCCAGAAGTTTGAATACCCTCAGAATTCAATTTATGAACATTTTTTGCTTTTTTCCGCGATGTTTTGATACCAATGAATAGTTCTCTAGGAAAACTGTCAAAAAATGAAGTTTTTCTGCTATACCACTATTTTTAAGACCATTTTTTGATCTTCAAAAATTTTGCACCCCTCCACAAATTTTCGTACTGCCCACTTATGTGCATAACTGGTCTTATTTTGCAATGAGGTGAAAAAGAGCCTACATTTTTAATTATTGTGGTAATGCCTGCATGCAACAATCTAAATTTTATCCATCGTAAAGGTACAACGCACTCATAAATAGATACTGGTTTCTTCGTCACAAAAGAGGGGCAATTTGCTTTTAGTAACTTAATCTACGTGGTAGACGTAGGTGAGCCAGAGGTCAAAAGTCAATCAAATACTTTCGATACAAAGATGCCAAAAGAGCTCGGTTGCAGCAACCCAATCAACTTCTAATATTAAAAGTTCACAAGAAGGCACTGCAAGAGTTGAATTGCTGGCATTGCAAAGAGATATTATGAAGGAGGAGAAAGAGGCTAAAATTGCATACTACAAGACAAAGAATGAAGCAGCAGAAGCGAAGAGGTTTTATTATCAGACAATAATACAGAAATTGAACCAGTTTTCTATTCCGCCTCAGTTTTTGTCATATTATCAGATTTAAACAGAATTACATGAATGTTTTTAGGAATTAAAGTTCCTGTTTTCGCCTGGGTTAAAATGAAATCACCTGCATATATGGGGGCGCCAAATTATTTCACAAAGTTGGGTCTTTTCAGTCGTTCTTCCAGTAAGCAAATCAATTCTTGAGTTGTAGCCTTCTGCAGTCTATATCTAAGTCTAAATGCTTCATCATCGTGCAGTGAAATAAGGATTCAAAAATTCTTTATTTGTCGTCCAATTTTTGGCATATATAGTTCACGTTCGTCATTTAAATTATCAATTATGTCAAAAAAGATAGCAGATTCATTTGTTTATGAACATACAAGAAAAAACACAAGGTTTCAAAACGCCTATGTTCCCTTCTAATCCCCTCCTATTTGCAGGTTTAAAAAACTGGTTGTAAATACATTCAACTTTAACTTTGTATTAGCCTAATACGTCTCCATGAATAACGTGAGTAACGCTTACTCCAAAACAGACTTATACGCATTTAGGAATACGGGGTCAGTAATTTTATTTCATAGTAATGCTAATACTTGGTCAACCCTAATACGGTATTATCGCTAATACGCTCTCCATGAATACGGCCTGTAAGTCATAATGTGGGCAGCAAGAAAATTCTGGGGGGGGGGGGGTGCAAGATTTTTTGAAGGTCGAAAAATGGCCTTAAAAATGGTGGTGGCTAATAAAAACACCATTTTTCGGATGTTTCATCAAGCACTATCCATCGGCATCAAAAAATTGCGAAAAACGAAAAAAATTTTCAAAAATTGAATTCTGGGGGGGGGTATTTTGATTTCTGGGGGGGTGGTTTCTGGGGGGTGCATACCCCCAAACCCCCCACGCCCAGGTGTGCTGTAAGTGTATATTGAGTCATGTAAAATACTTGCACTGGTTTGTGCCTGCCTACATACATACATATGGTCAAGCTAGTTCATATTGATCCAATCCCTATTGTATAATTTATAACACGGAAGCACTACAGTTGAAAATTGCCATAATTGAATGCTTAACTCAGCTTTGATATTATGGCTACCTGGTGTGGCATTTTTGATGTTTGGCACTCAGAAATGTATGATTCATTACTGGTAGACTGTATAATTTCATTGTAGGTACTACTTTTTCAATCAGTCAGAATTTTGAGTTTCAGGAAAATGAGAAATTCATTGTCACTTTTTGATTAAATGTATTTTAAAATAAAATTTAAAATTCATTCGACAGGTGTCTACTCAGAAACTATGAATTGCTCATATTTTCTACGTGCACTTGCAAATACTTGTAGATACATCTCTGAGCATGCTCATTTTGAGATAGCTTTCTATCTACCTTAACATCAATAGATAAAGCATGTTGAAAGCTAGACTTAATAAATCAACATATGTACGTCACTAGACTTTATACTATCTACATATAGGCCGGGAAGTCTGGACCGACCCCTGTTCTAAAATTTAATATATATACCCGCAAAGAACTTAATTTTTAATCTATTTATAGCAGCGTTTCCCCAGGACCCCCAGAATTAGGTCGCTGCCCATACAAATATGCTTTTACCTACATTCACACCTATCTAAGAAATAGTAATGCAGTAGAAAAGTGCTTACCTGTGTACATGATTACATATTGAGTGACATACAACATTAAGACACTATGAAAACACCTACATATTTTAATAAACTTTTATTGATTGGTACAAAAGAAGGCTCATCATTCAGGAGAGATGCTTTTTTAGACATTTGACATTTGAAATGACTCATATCAAAAATATTAGCTATTTCGAATCTCTAGAATTTGCATAAATATAAATTTGTAAATGGCATGAATTAAGTCTCTCTCTCTTCTATCTCCAACTTGGTATCGCTTATGCACTACTCTAATCAATTTATTTTGGAACTTGTGTTTCTATATATATTCTCAATATGATGCATCCAACAACATAGTTTCAAATTTTACACAATATGCTTGCAAAACTCAGGATATGAAAATCTTTGGAAAAACTGAAGCCTAGCTTCACATCACAATGCAACACCACATTTTTGGCAATTAATTTTCGACGTTTTTGTGTCAACAACGGCATTCGGATTTTGCCCTCACTTTGATAATGTGCGATTTCATCAAACAATTGATCTGCATTGCAGCATATCAGCTTACATTGATATGACTGAAAAAGGTCAGAATAAGCATTGGGCTGTATGGATACACATTTAGTTAACCTATTTTATTGAACCTTGTTACTGACTGCTGAGTCAACATCAATTGAGTTATAATTTTGAGCTAGTATTGCCTTTTATTTCTTAGCCATATTCTTTTTGAAAATTGCTTTGCTAAGCACAAGGTTTCAGAAAGCAGATGCAGGTTATTAATACCTGTACACACAGGTAAGTGGAGACTATACCACACATGGGCATTGGGGGTGTACACCTCTTGCAGAAGTTTAAAAATCCTGCAGATTATAGCAGACCCTAGAATTTTATTTTTAGTAACATTTTTGGCAATTTTGTTGCAATTTTTGCCTCTTTTTGGCAATTTTTGCAATATCAGCCCCAGAATTTTCTTGCTGCTATTCTATGGTCTCTGGACCTCTAAAGTTCTGATGGACAGCAAAAGTTGATAGACCCCAGAATTGAAGTTTTGGCTCTTTTTTGAAAATTTTGCCTCATCAGACCCCCTCAATTTGGTAGCTGCCCATGTGCGCCTCTACACGAGGCGCAACCAGCCTGAGGTGGGTGAAAAGGGGTGCGCCCACTCCCTAGAATAAACAAATATTTCTATTTCTCCAAAGGGTAACTCTGAAAAAAAAATAAAAGTTCTTGCAGTCCACTGACTGAAGGGCCAACACACAATTTTGGCATATGTTTGAGCTGCTAAACTCAAACTTTTTGGCGTTATGCGCCGGATTCCTTATTTTATATTGTACTAGCTAAGCTAACCGGTGTTGACCGTTCTGAACTCAGGCCTGATAGCTGTATGGAATTGAGATGTCTCTTGTATTTTGTATTTTTTGGGACTTTCAATGTTTTTGGGACATTTCTAAAAAAATTATGAGGTGAAAACCATATTTTATTTTATGGATTTTTTCAAAAATGTTTTTTGTCAACCATTTTTTGATTAAATCAATATTTTTGACATTACAGAATGGGTTTGAAATTCTCTAGCCAAAATAATATTTTTAATGTTTTGGGATCTTCTGGAAATTTTCTTTCAAAGTCATATTTTTGATGTTCTCGGGATGTTTTGGAAAATTTTTTGGTTAAAGCATATTTTTGATGTTTTAAAAATTTTTTGTTTGTTGTAGCAAACGGTGTCATATATCATGTGATATTTTATATCACTCATTTGTTATAGCAGAGGGTATCTCCTATCTTATATCACTGCATGTTATAGCACAAACAGGGTATCTTACATCACATCATTGTACCGTATAGCATTGCTCATCTTGTAGCATTATGTAGGCTATATTACGTCCCTTCCTGTGTTATAACGCACACAGTGGCAAAAATACCATAACCCAAAATAGTGTAAGCGGAATTTATTCCAATTTCCGAAATTTGGCAAAAAATTGGCTGTCCTAAAATCGGTCATGCTTAAGCATAGAGACGCCT